>JAREYC010000012.1:600000-985000 GCA_030015325.1 Cryptoblepharus egeriae | reverse complement strand
TCAGAAATACGGGGCTGTTCTGAGCCTAATCCAGATAATAACCCTGCAAATGGGGAAAGAAAGAGTTAAACCAACGATCAAAGGCTACTTTTCTGAATCAGACCGTTGGGTCCGCTGAGTCAATATTGTCACCCCAACCGTTAATTGTTCATCTCTGTGTTGCGCTTCCAAGATCTTACTTTTTCCACCATGAAGACTTTCCTGACTTTGCGGATCCTCAAATCAGTCCGGACGCACGAATTGCCGCGCAGGTTGCTCCACAGGCATCCGGGGCTTCTGAGCTCTCCAATCCAGGCACGATATGAAGCTGTGAGACGTGGTGAACAACCACTGCCAGAGCATTTCAACTTTGCTGGGGACGTCTTGGATAAATGGTCCCAACTGGAAAAGGTTAGGACTCCTTTCCTTCTGTGGATGAAATAGTTCTTTCCAAATCCAGATCTATGTCTTGCTTTGCTATGAACAATATACACAGCCTACCAAATGGTGGTGCTGGATTTGACCTGTTGAATATACTGTACTATATTTACTTGAGTCTAACGCTCCTTTTTTCAGCCAAATTTACCCCCAAATCCAGAGTAAGTACGGGAGCACATAAGAAACATTACGTGCACCCGTAGTTACTGCACCACCCAGTGAAAACCTATGGGAAATTCATATTGCAATCCAGAGTAAGTTGTTCTTATACCGGAGCAAGGACTCCCCGTAGTTATTCTGGATTTTGCCTTCAGTCTCCAAAATCAGGGTTCGCATTAGATTCAATGGTGCATTACATTTGAGTAAATACAGCATTTTGGTTATAAGTATAGGTCAGTATGTAGTTTAAAGCAGGCCTCCGTCAGTCTTGAAAGACTCTGGTATCGTGCTCGGTGCTGCATACGCTGCATGCGAAGCACGAAAGCCTGGGTTGGATTGTTATGGAGGATAGGCTGTTCCCCAAGCAGCAAATCCCCCTCTCCACCCACTGAACTAGTCCAGTGGAAAGGCAGAGCCAATACGATTGGATCCAGCTGCGTCGCAGAGCTGGGCTAAGGACAGGAGCTCACCCTGTCTTGTGGGGCCGACCCGGGTCTCAAACCCTGGCCTGCTGGTTAACATGCAAAGTGTCTTAACCGCTTGCGCCACCCACTGCCTTGTATTTAGTTTAACAGTTTACTTTATTGTAATAAAAATGTATCATAAACTCAGTGTTGTATAAAGTAGTATAATTAGTAACAATCATAACATAAACTCATTTCCATACTATTATTGTCCTATAACTCATTGTTTAGTGCAGTAAAATTAAATTTTGCAGCTGCACATCAACAATCACAAGTAAACATTTTTTATCTCAAGCCTTTTAAAATCAGGGTCTGCATTAGTTTCAATGGCACATTAGATTTGAGTAAATATGGGTGTCTTGTTATATTATATTATATTATAATATATTATTATATTATAGATTATATACATTATATTCCATAGTGCCTTTATGACTAAGGATATTTAAAAGTATGGACATCCTCTGTATTTGTGGGGGATGCATTCCCCCAATGGGGAGCCATGAACAGCTATACTTACTGTGTGCAAGTCCTCCAAACTGTTTCCTCTTCATGCTTCCTTTTTGGCACTAACAAGTAAGCATGAATAGGAGGGTTGCAAATGCTGGAGGGCCTCAAATGTTGGAGGGCTACAAATATTTGGGGCCCTACAAATGGGTAAATAAATTTCTGAACTGTGGATACCTACAGTCATGGAAATCAAGTCTGGAAAGATGGGGCAAGGGACTGACTATATGTCTGCATACTATATTTCAATAAGAATTAGTTTACAAAGCAGTTTACATAGATTAAGGTGCCATTGATGTACCCCAAATGCTGCTCTACACCTGATCAAAAACCAAACCATTCTTTTAACTCCTGTCATAGGAAGGAAAGAGGCCCTCCAGCCCTGCGTTTTGGTGGATCGATGGAAGAGGAGGTGAAGTGAGATGGAGCTTTGAGGAACTGGGAGTCCTATCTAGGAAAGTCGCCAACACCCTCATGGACCAATGTGGGCTGCGCAAAGGAGATCGAGTTCTGGTGATTCTACCCCGGATTCCGGAATGGTGGCTGGTCACGGTCGCTTGCATTAGGACAGGTCAATCAGCCTGCTTGAAACTTTAAGAAGAGCCCCTTTGCTGGATCAGGACACAGGACCAACTTGTCCAGCTTCCTGGATCTCACATGGCCCACCAGATGTCTCAGGGAGTATAAAATCAGGCATCCATCAGTCTTGAGAAACTATGGTATCATGCTTGGCGCTGCATACGCTGCATGCGAAGCACAAAGGCCTGGGTTGGATTGTTATGGAGGATAGGCTGTTACCCAAGCAGCAGATCCCCCTCTCCATGCCACTGAATTAGTCCAATGGAAAGGCAGAGCCAATACGAGTGGATCCAGCTGGCTTCGCAGAGCTGGGCTAAGGACAGGAGCTCACCCTGTCTTGTGGGGCCGACCTGGGAATCGAACCCTGGCCTGCTGGTTAACAGGCACAGTGTCTTAACCACTTACGCCACCCACAGCCCATAGAAGACATAGGGAGCATAAAAGACAGCAAGATACATGTTCTCTGTTGCCAGTCCCTTGACTATGGCATTCAGAGATAGGCCACCTCTAAAACTCAGAGGAGTACATATACTGGAGTAAATATATACCATATTTACTTGAATCTAATACACAACTTTTTTCAGCCAAATATTATTATTATACATAAAAGAACAGCAAACAATTTCGTGCTGTTTTCATTCTTATCACCAGTTGGAGCCTTCCCAAGAGTCTAGGACTGTGTGATGTAGCGGCGGATAATTCGTGCTGATCCCAGAAGAGCGGCTTTCTGCAGTTGGCAGAGTGATATTCTGTCAATGCCAATAGTTTTCCGGTGCCTGCCCAGGTCTTTGGGCACTGCACCTAGTGTGCCAATTACCACTGGAACCATTATTATTATTATTATTATTATTATTATTATTATTATTATTATTATTATTATTATTATTATTATTATTACAGTTGCAATTCTTAAGACACTTTCCTGGGAGTGCGCCCCATTGAATAGAACAGGACTTACTTATGAGTAGACATGCAGAGGATTGCACTGTGACTTGTATAACAGTCGCCAGGTGTTTAACTGGAATCGGCTCTATTGTAATTCGAGTCCTATTATATAACTTGTTGTTAGCAGTAAAAAAAACTTTGCACCTGCTTTATAGATGCCTAATACCATTCCCTGTAAACATTTTTTAATCTCTTATGCAATTGGGGTGCGCATGAAATTCAGTGGTGTCAAAGATTCGAATAAATATGGTAGTAATAGGGCAAAATCCAGAGCAGTTTTGGGTCCACAAAGTTACGTCACCCTCTTGTGTGATCTTATGGAAAGTCATCTTAACTGTTCCGGAGCAAGGGGCTTAATTTCACTTTAGGATCTAGGCCTATGGCTCAAAACCTGTTATGAATTTTTCCTTTCCAATCCTCTTGTCAAGGCACCCAGGACTGGTGCCTTCACTACATCCTGTGGCAGGGAGTTCCGCAGATTAACTGCATGCTGGATAAGGACATATTAGCAAGCCGGAATAGAAGATTCAGATGAGGAAGCAGAGGGTGGTTGGGGTTTTCAAGTCCACAGATTTCAAGCCTGGCCAGCTTCTGGCTAGTGGCCTCCACCTGCTCCAGGACAGATAGGAATGGTTGGCCATCAGTGCTTAGAAGATGTAGAACAGAAGAGAAATCCTCTTCCTCCTCCTTCTCCTCCTCTACCTTGACCGTCTTCATTACTGCTCTTGTAGGGATCGTCTTCATCCCCGCAACAACCCAGTTAACAGAGAAAGACATTCAATACAGACTCCAAGCTTCCAAAGCCAAATGTGTCATCACCACGGACGTTCTGGCCTCCGCCGTGGATTCTGCGGCAGTCGGTTATGACCACCTGCAAAACAAACTGATGGTATCCAAAGGCCATAGAGATGGCTGGCTGAACTTCAATGAACTTCTCAAGTGAGTAGCCCTCATTGTGGACCATCCAGTGTCACAGGGATGGGACCGAGATGATGGTCCACAGATTCTCCAGGCAGGAATTCAATAAGAATCTTAACATTCTCTGCTCATCCTTGTTTCCATCCATGGCGATGTTCTTTTTCCTACCTAGAGAGGCGTCCGCTGACCACACCTGCGTGAAAACAAAGGCGGACGACCCAATTGTGGTTTATTTCACCAGCGGAACGACAGGTGCCCCGAAGATGGTGGAACATTCCCAGGGAAGTCTGGCACTCCGATCCCTCCTCTATGGAAGGTGACAGTTGCAGGCTCATCGCAACAATAATTTTATTTATTTTTCAAATTTTATTGCTCCTTCTTCAAAGAACCTCAGCATACTATTAATTAATTGATTGATTAATTAATTAATTAATTATGGGCTGATTGATCGATCGATCAATCAACTAATCAGTCTATTAGAATAATTAATTAATTAAACAGTTGTTTAATTAAAGCAATAAATTAACTATACTTATTTATTTATTTTCTGATTTATACCTGCCTTTTTATCTAAAAAAGGATACTTTTTATTGCTTACAGCAATAAAAACAACACAGATAAGATACAATTAAAATATGATTAATGAAAACTAGACTAACCCTACAATCCAGAGTAACTGCGGGAGCACGTAAGAGACATGACGTGTACCCGTAGTTACTGCACCACCTAGTAAAAACCTATGGGAAATTCATATTGCAATCCAGAGCAAATTGTTCTTACACCGGAGCAAGGACTCCCCATAGGTACTCTGGATTGCGCCCTAAAAACCAGAACACCAGACAGTAAAATACCAATTAAAACGATATACATGATAACCCCTTTTCAACCCCTTCTTTTGTCCTCACAACATTCCTGTGAGGTAGGCGAAGCCTAGAGATAGTGCCTAAGTGTTGGTTTTCTTGGTTCTCAGGGGCTGGATTGATTTAACCCCTTCAGATACCATGTGGTGCACGGCTGATACAGGCTGGGTATTGGCTGCTCTGGAATCGCTGGTTGATCCGTGGATATTCGGCTCAAGCGTCTTTGTACACCGATTGCCACAAGTGGAACCCACAACCATCCTAAATGTAAGGGGGCTGATCTCAGGCAGATCGGCTTACGGTAATCATCCAGAGCATTTGGAGTGAAAGTGGATCCGAGATCTGTGGGGTTAATTTTGATGGAGACGTAACAAAATTTTCCAGGTGATGGATAGAGCGGCTAGAGAGACGTTCTTTTCCCTCTCACATAACCCCAGAACCAGGAGCAAAAGGAGCACTAAAATGGAGCATAAGGAGAAGTAGAACATACAAAAGATATGTATTTATCTAGCATGTGATGTCAGTGGAACTCTTTGCCACAGGATGACATGAAGGTGATTAGATGCCTTGTCCGTCTGGAAAAAGTGACGGAAGAAAAGCCCATCATATATATGATGGGCTTTTCTTCCGTCACTCTGTCTGGATACATGTGTGTGTGTGTGTGTGTGTGTGTGTGTGTGTGTGTGTATAAGCCCCTACCTCATATATACAAGCCTCATATATAAGCCTCATATATATAAGCCCCTACCTCACCATGCTGGATGCAAGGGAGGACAGTTGTATGCAGGTCGCTTGTTGGTGTGTCCTGAGGGACCTAGTGGGCCACTGTGAGATGTGAGAAGATGGTCTGCTAGATCAAGCTGCATGGACCTTGATTGCATGATTCTTACATATCAGACTCTCAACCGATTTCCCGTCACCGTCCTGCTGGGCGCTCCAACCTTGTACCGCATGTTGGTGCAACACGATCTAGCCAGGTATGTTGGGCCAATTTTTTCTTCCATATGTCCTCTTTTTTCCAAGACATACAGAAGTCCCCTTTTTTGGGGCTTGTGCCCTGGAAAATAACCTTCGTTGTCCTCCTTTTATGATCCAAACCAGAAAATATATCTTTCCTCTTGCACATCTAGGGACAAAAGTAGCAGAGAAGGAAGTTTCCTTTACTCCCCTCTCTCATCTTTGTGGTCATACAAAACAATCCTATATGTGTCTACTCACAAGTAAGCCTCATTGAGTTCAGTAGAACTCAAGAGTTTTAGGCTGCAATCCTAAAGACACTTTACTTTCAATGAGTAAGACCCATTGAACATAGTGGGGCTTACTTTTGAGTAGGCATGATTAGGATTGTGCTCTTTAACTCTTCTTCATGGAATTGAGTGCCGGCCAACTTGTTCTTCCTCTTTTTAATTGGATAAGAACCCATATTTATTTGAATCTAATGATGCACCATCAAATCTAATGCACACTCAGATTTTAAAGCCTCATATATATAAGCCCCATATATATAAGGGCTTTTCCATATATATAAGGAAAAATGTTTACTGGTGATTGTAAAGCACAGCTGCATAGCAGGTGCAAAATTTAATTTCACTGCAAACAACAATGAATTATATGATAATAATACATAATATATGATTATATGAATTACATGATCATAATACATGGGTTTATGTTATGATTTTTATTACAGTATAGTAAACTAAATACTATCCTAAATTTAGGAGCACAGTCCTAAACATTTCTACTGAAAAGTAAGCCCCATTGTGTTCAATGGGTCTTACTCCCAGGAAAGTGTACTTAGGATTGCAGCCTCTAAGGCACTTTCCTGGGAGTGAAAACTTATTGAACAAAATGGGGCTTCCTTTTGAGTAGACATGGTTAGGATTGTGCTTTTAATGTACTAAATGTAAATTTATTTAGTAATATAAATTTGTAAACGTTAATGTAAAATGCAGACGAAATGTAAATATTTTGCAGTATAGTAAACTAAATTTAGTGTAATTATATTAACTAAATACTGACCTAGAGCGCAATCCTAAACAATTTAGGCTGGCATAACTCACCCATCTACTTGTTCCCACAATGGCATGGGATGCTGGCACATGTCTGTGCGCTGGCGTAGCTTCCCCAGGAGTGGCACAGAAGTGCCTTATGGCGCTTTTGTGTCTCACCCAAGCCTGGCACAGGACTTGTGCCAGGACATATACTGGGATTTCGCTGCCAGGCTACAAGCATTAACCCCCAATTAGGCCAGCACAAGTCCCGACACAATTCCCGTGTTGGCCTTTGTGTGTCACGAAAGTGTTGTAAAGCATTTCTGCACCACTTGTAGGTCAGTGAATATGTCAGCCTTCCCACAACACCACAGGAATGGGAGCTGGATGAGTGGCATTACATAAATTGGTTAGGATTGTGCCCCTATACTTATAATCCAAATATCATATTTACTCAAATCTAACATGCCTTTGAATCCAGGGGTGGGTCCAGCCAACCCCAAGATCCGGTTCGCCGAAAGTTGGGGGTGGGCCAGGGACAGGGGGCGGGGCCCCAACCCCACTGCTTGGCGCATGCATGCTGAGTCTCCTGAAGCCGAGCTTCAGGAGACGCGGTGGCCGCTAGCGAACTGGTCCCCGCAGTTCTGCCGGCCGTGGGTCTTTCTGGTTTGCCAGCATCCGCCACGAGAGAAGATCCGGTTCGGGCGAATAGGCCCGAACCGGCATCTGCCCACCTGTGATTGAATCTAATGCGCATCCAGATTTTGGAGACATCATTTGGCCGTAAGAGAAGATGGCACATCAAGTCCCTTTGAATGGCTTCTTATTTTATACCACCGTCATTAAGGTACAATTTCAGAAACCTTCAGTTCTGTCTGAGTGGAGGGGAACCACTGAACCCAGAAGTGCTGAAACAGTGGAAAGACAAGACCGGAGTGAACATCTATGAAATCTACGGGCAGACAGAGACGGTAGGTGCACCCCCTGGTTCATTTCAACACTTTCCAGAGTGTGTGTAACTATCTTCATAGAGATACCAGTGAAAACGTACTCGCGTTGTGGGAGTAATATTTCCCCCGGACACCATCCCCCCCACCATGCATCATCCCTCCATGCGCATCATCCCCCATGCACAACACCCCCATGCGCATTGTCCCCATGCACAATACTCCCATACAAAATCCCCCATGCGAACCCTTCCCCCATGTGCACCGTCCCCCATACACATTGTCCCCACATGTGCATCTTCCCCCATGCACTCCATTCCCACATGTGCAACATATGCAACAGCCCCCATGCACAACACCCCCATGTGCATCATCCCCCCATGTGCATCATCCCCTCGTGCGCAGCATCCCCCATGTTCATCAACCCCCCATGTACACTGTCCCCCATGCACACCGTCCCCATCCTCCATGCACATGCCCATTGATTTGCACTGTCTACCCATGTGCACCATATGTAACACCCCCATGTGCATCATCCCTGCATGTGCATCAACCCCCATGCGCATCTTCCCCCATGCTTATCAACCCCCATGTGCACTGCTTACAGATCTGCTTACAACCAAAACATTAAAATCAGCATTTCCAAATCTGTGAGGCATGACCCATGGATGGGAGAAACTCCCCTGGGAACGCCTGCATCTCAAAAAGGTTCTGCAAACATGGCTACTTGGGAGCAAGCCATGCAATGAATAGGTCTTACTTCTGAACAAGTGCACAAAGATTCATGTTGCCCATCAACATGAAGATGACCTCGAACCATTTCATCTGAAGAAGAATCCAATCTCCTTTGATACAGGGGATGATTTGCGCTGTTCACAGAGGGATGACAATTAAACCCGGCTCAATGGGCAAGGCATGCGCACCATTCGATGTGCAGGTGAGCATATGCTTTTTGGTTTTGCATCAGTGCCAAGGAATTAGGTTGCACCACTCATTAGGTGCACCAGGATTAGGTTCGGTTCAGCAACTTAGAGGCTCGACAAGCTGGAGAGAGGTATCGCCAGTAGGTATGGGGGATGCTGGACACACCTGATGATGTGTAAAGGGTGACACCACTACTGGCCAAAATGGGGAAATTGCCATTTATCGGATTAATACCATCATATTATATATCCATTGATGCATCGGTTGCAGCCGACTCCAAAGTAACAAAAACTGTTCAAATATCTCAGTTCTCTCAAAAGTTGTAGCCGAACATCCCACCCCCACCTGGGGTTTTGTCACACCCTTTGCATGGAAGGAGGTCCATCATGGGGGTGACATGCTGGTGACACTCCTGCACCAGCTGACACTCACCCTAGTGACACCATTAACTAGGTCTAGGAGGATTTCCTGCTACAGACATGGGGGTGAACTAGATGACCTTGAAGGTCCCCTCTGTGATCCCATGACTCTGTGATTTGCGTCTCCTCTTGTAGGTCATAGATGAAGATGCCAATGTTCTGCCTCCTGGAAAGGAAGGTGAAATTGGAATCAGAATCAAGCCAGAAAGACCTCTTGGAGTTTTCTCCCGCTACATTGTAAGCAACCTTCTTTCCTCCTCGCAACCCAATGCTTTTATGATTTATATATTCGGATAACAAATACCTTATTTTCTTAGTTGTTATAATTTATTGTGATTATAATATTACGTATGTACATCAGGCAGGGCATTTTTGCCGCCACAGAATTGCTCAGGAATATCTATCCCATAAGAAGAGTACTGATGGATCGGGCCCAAAGCCCATCTAGTCCTGCTTCCTGTATCTCTCAGTGGCCCACCTATGATTAACGTATAGTTATATACTGTATAGTTATAATGTATAGTTAGCTCATCTTTCTGAAATGTTTTCTGTCTGTCTGACTGTCTGTCTGTCTACGGTATTTATATTTTCTTTAGGATAACCCAGAAAAAACCGCTGCAGTGGAACGTGGGTCTTTTTATGTCACCGGAGACAGAGGAATGATGGACAGCGAGGGATACTTTTGGTTCATGGGAAGAGCAGATGATGTGATCAATTCAGCAGGGTTGGTCCTTTCATTAAGTTGGAGGCTTCCTTTTGTGTTCAGAAATAAGGCTGGTTCAGACCATCCTCTGAACAGACATCTTATGGGGTTGGATCACCCTGTCTACTACCTGGCCAATCATCACCTTATCGTAACTCATCCTTCCAACTCATCCTTTACCCACCAAGAGAAATTAATCCGATTCAGAGACATTTCCAGTCTAGACCTCCCACCAGTGTTGATACTACTATAGACAGGGACCAACTTGGTACCCACAGGCCTGATTTCTGGGAGGTCTTTCTGATTTCCGGGGGTTCTTGGTATCCACAGGCCTGATTTCTGGTGGGTCTTTTTTATTTCTGGGAGGTCTTGGTACCCACAGGTCTGATTTCTGGGGGGTCTTTCTGATTTTTGGGGATTCTTGGTATCCACAAGCCTGATTTTTGGTGGGTCTTTCTGATTTCTGGGGGATCTTGGTTCCCACAGGCCTGATTTCTGGGGGTCTTTCTGATTTTTGGGGATTCTTGGTATCCACAGGCCTGATTTCTGGTGGGTCTTTCTGATTTCTGGAGGTTCTTGGTATCCACAGGCCTGATTTCTGGTAGGTCTTTCTGATTTCTGGGGGGTCTTGGTACCCACAGGTCTGATTTCTGGTGGGTCTTTCAAAGCCTCCAGTGATGATGGCAAAGCATGGGTGATGATGGCAAATGAAATCACGAACGGCATCCAGTCCTGAGGTTATTCAAAATCAGATAGTTGCTCACTACCCTGCAAACTCAGCTCCTTCAGTTTGCAAGGTTGTGTAAACAGAAGGAGATAAATGTCTGATCACAGTTATTGATCAGTCTCAAAGCAGGTATCCCCAGCTTTCCGGCAGTTTGTTTTCTTACGTTCCACTCTTTCAACACCTTTCAATTATACCCAGAACTTATTCATTCAATGCATGTTCTGCTCTTTCAACCTCTCTCTGATGTTCTAAAGGCCAAAATTGCCCACCTCCATGCTGTAGCTGCTGGTCTAATCCTATTGCAGGAGTTAATGAGAATCCATGTGCAGAAGGAGTTAATGAGAATCCATGTGCAGAAATATTTGTGGAATCTGCAAGCTCAAAGGGGCCTTTGCAATTTGCTAGCTAAAAAAAGCATTGGAAGCAATACTTATAAACCCAACAAGATTGGGTTCCACTTTTCAACGGTTTTCACCTTTGGACAGTGCTCCGGTCCCTAACCTGTCCAATAAGTGGGGATCGCATGTACTTGACTGTGCTTATTTTCCTTCCTTAGGTATCGTATTGGGCCATTTGACGTTGAAAGTGCCCTTTTACAGCACCCAGCGGTGGCCGAAGCAGCCGCCATCAGTAGCCCCGATCCAATGAGAGGAGAGGTAACAAACCTAAAAGCAAAAAGGGCTCTGTCAAAGCCAGCTTCTCTTGCACTTTTGGCTCACTAAACTAAAATTCGGTTGATTATTTGGTTGGTTTCCAAAATTGACCAGCTGCCTTTTTAAGTAAGTAAGTAAGTAAGTAAGTAAGTAAGTAAGTAAGTAAGTAAGTAAGTAAGTAAGTAAATAAATAAATAAATAAATATGAAGAAACAGATGACAGCACAATAACAGTACCCCCCCATCGAACAACTATTCAGAAGTAAGCCCACTAAATTCAATCATATTGCAGCCCAAAACACTGTCCCAGGGTACACTCCTGTGCATTCCTACTCAGAACTGAGCCCCACTGTGTTCAGTGGGGCTTACTCATACGAAAGTGTGCATAGGATTGCAGCCTTTGGACTGACAATAAGACTTACTTCTGAGTAAGCATGCATAGGTTTGTGCTGTAAAAGACATCTTTTTTAAAAATTAAAGAAAAAAATGGTTGACACCAAACCAAGTTCTCAAACTTCGGTTAAACTAGCTGGACTTTTGGTGTCATCCAAGGCTCTTTTGGAGTCTCAATAATGGTTAACTCCATTTTTTGCTGTCCCTCTTCCAAGGAGTTGAAGGTTCAAGGCTCTGATAGGGTTGCTTCTGCCGTCTCTGCCTTGCAGGTGGTGAAGGCCTTTGTGGTCTTGTCTGTGGACTATGCTTCAGAAGATAAGGGTAGATTAACCCTTGAACTGCAGGAACACGTCAAGAAGGTGACCGCTCCGTACAAATATCCAAGGAAGGCAAGTATGGCAGGGAAGTTTTCAGAAAGCGGTAAAGAAACTGGGTCTTGTTTTTGACGGTGAAATTATTTAGTTAATATTTTTTTTAAAAAAACCTGGTTAAAAAATAAAAGGGCCCCCTTAGGCTCAGATATTAATAGAAAGCAATGTCCAATTGGCTCTTTTTGGTCTGCAAGCTTGCTTCTTACCTGGAAAGTAAGAGTCCCATTAGATTTACTTTTGAGTAGACATGCCTAGGATTGTGGTGCAATTGGCAAGTGCTTACAGCAGGTGCCACACTGAGGTAGCTCCTTTTGGATTTTTAATTTTTACTGTAAACTGCTGTATGTTGAAAAAATGGTATATACATACGATTGATTGAGTGATTGACTGATTGATTGATTGATTGATTGATTGCAAGAGAACTTATTTGGAGGCATATAATTGTGTGCTGTCAATTAAGAACTTAACCACTGTTCAGGCAATAGTGTC
This sequence comes from Cryptoblepharus egeriae, assembly GCA_030015325.1. NCBI lineage: Eukaryota > Metazoa > Chordata > Lepidosauria > Squamata > Scincidae > Cryptoblepharus > Cryptoblepharus egeriae. The sequence continues at coordinate 972,531 of JAREYC010000012.1, read as the reverse complement.
GTCACTACGGGGTGCAGAGAGCGCAGGCGGCAGCGGGTGACACACACAGGTTGAGTGGGGTGACACCACCGCTAACCAAAATTTTAAAACACTTGGTACTTTCAAATAATACCATTGTGAGAGCCATCAAGGGGGTGACATATTGGCCTCGCACACTGGGTGACGCAAACCCTCCTGTGCAGAACGGCCTCACAAGACAAACCTTACAGAGAAGAGTCCAGGAATGAATGTCATAAGACCATCATAGGAGTGGCAAGATCACAGTGTGGCATCATAGTGTGGCAAGATCACAGATCCTTTGCAGGAAACCATGCAAGGCTTCTATTGTATGGGTATCCCTGCTGATCAGGCAGTCATGCGCTAACGTGATATTTCATGTGCCCCCCTTTGGTTTCTCCTCCTAGGTGGAGTTTGTTCAAGAGCTACCAAAAACAAACTCAGGGAAAATTAGAAGGAATGAATTAAGGAAGAAGGAATGGGGACGCATTTAACAAGCACAGAGAACAGACACGGAGACGAGAGTTTTTGTGTTTGTTTTTTAATTTCATGGGCATTATTTGAAGGGTGCGGATGTTGCCTGAGCCCATTTCATTGTTTGATTTTGAGCATTCACTGACGCCTCGACAGAGATCTGTGGCTACATGAGCGACCTCCAAAAACATGGCCAAAATAACATTGCCTTTGACCCAGGAATCAGGATCTGAAACATAAAAGAAATACAAAATAGATCAGAAAGCACAAACCTTTCTATGATCATCTTTAATTAGGAAATGTTATGTAAATCTGAGGGGCCGGGATGGTAGCGGTTCAGGAGCCGGACTGAGACCTGGAAAATCCAGGTTCAAATTCCTCTTTGGCTATGAAGCCTCCTGGGTGACTTTGTACCAGTTGGTCTCACCTACCTCACAGGGTTGTTGTGAGAACGGCAGGAGGGAGGAGGCATTTCCAAGTGTATAAATCTTTTAAGTGTCTGTCTTTGCCCAAATAAATGGTGAATGGTATGATGTTAAATAAATAAAATAAACACAAAACGTGCACAATCAATCACACCGTGACCTTATTTGTGGTGAGAATTAGTAGAACACCAAGGGTGCAATCCAGAGTAACCAGTGGTGGGCAGATGCTGCTTCGGGCCTACTCGCCCGAACCGGATCTTCCCACGTGGCGACCGCTGGTGAACCGGCCAGAGCCACGGCTGGCAAGAGCCGCGGGGACCGGTTCACCAGCAGCTGCCACATCTCCTGTAGCGGGGCTTCAAGAGACGCAGTGCGCTAGAGTCCAACCGGATCTTGGGGCTCGGTGGGCCCATCACTGAGAGTAACTACAGGGAGTCCTTGCTCCGACGTAAGAACAATTTACTCTGGATTGCAATATGAATTTCCCATAGGTTTTCACTAGGTGGTGCCGTAACTACGTTGATGTAAATGTCTCTTACGTGCTCTGGATTGTAGGGTATGAGTATCTTTCTGAATAGACACACATAGGATTGTATTTTCATATCCTGACAGCTGATGCATTTGCTTCCAGTGCTTAAGTGGGACATATACAATCACAGCTGCTGACCACACTAGAAATTCTGATGTATGGAACAGTCATGCATTTGTATGAACTTCACCAGCATTTTAAAAAAAATATTGTTTTTCTGGGGAAAAAAATTCTAAGTGATACCTTGCAGTTGGATGAAGAAAAGCTATTTACACCTATGAATGATGCCGTCTTTCTGCCCTGTTCAAGGAATCTATGCTGAGTCCCCCCAAAATTAACTGGGACAAGGCTCTGATCTCTAACCATATGGCAGTTTATGCATTAAAATGGATAACTCAGTAGGGATCACATCATGGTTTATTCTACTCTAACTTTCTGTTCATGCCCAACAGCAAGATACAAATTCAACTCTGCTGTATTGGTCAAATAAGGTCTCAGAGGGTCAAACGTGGACACCTGGAAGTGATGCATGGCCAAAACATACAGCTCCATTTTGCTCCCCTCCAACCTGGAATGGCTCCAAAGGAGTGAGGCTCCCTCCAAGACTAACTGCTCCATCCCCCCCCCCCAGTGGGTAAGAACTGGGTAAGAACGTAAGAAGAACCTCCACTGGATCAGAGCAAAGGCCCAGCTTCCAGTATTGGAATCAGAATCTGACGACCTGATGATCAGATGCTTCAGGGAACTCACAAGACACCTGCAACCAGGCGCCTCCCCTACATCTGGCACAGTGGTGGGCTCCAGCAGGTTCACACCTACTCTACAGAACCGGTTGATAATGAGAGATAGGACATATAAAGTTTAAAAATAGCCATTTAAGAGTGGCTGCCAGATGGGCCTAGATCCGGTTGTTGTTTCTTTGAAGCACATCACTGATCTGGCATTTTTAAAGCAGTGCCAGGTGTGGCGCAACCTCTTGGCCAAGGCTGTTCCATTCGCACCTCCTTTCCATCTACAGAGTTAAACTCCACCATGAACCTCAGGAGTCCACGAAGGGCAGTTGGCCAAAGATCACCAGCACAGGTGGGTGATTATAAACATGGCACCGTGTCATCATCAGATTATTAAGTTAAGGTGACTTTCCATAAGATTACACTAGACGTAACTGCGTGGACCCGTAACTGCTATGGATTTTGCCCAAAAACCTGATCCATTTCTGATAAGGAAGGCCAGGGGGATCACTTATATGAACCAGCCTTCACCTGCCCCACTACCTGTCAATGATGGGGAAAAAACACACCAGAAAAAGATAAACCAACACTGATTTATCTGTACTGGAACAAGCTTGCAAACTGCAGGAGCTGAGCTATTTACAGGCCAGTTAGCAGCTATCTGATTTTTGAACTTCCTCAGTTAACATCCGTTCTTTCCATCACCCTTGTTTGCATTGGACATTCTGTGGGACCCACCAGAAACTGGGTCATGACCCGCCTAAGGGGATCCCATCCCACAGTTTTGGGAAACGTAGGCTTTCTCCCATTGTTCCGTCTCTGATTCATGTTCTTCAATGAGCTTTGAAAGGGACAAAAAGAGTATTTATGTGTCAATGGAGGAGGAGGGAGGAAAAATAGGGGTGTTTTACTGATGGGTGAAACATCTGTCGAAGATTAACGTTTTAGAGAACAGGCAGCCTCGTTTTACAAATAGATTCCAGACTCCAGTTAATATTTATTTTTGTTTTCTGAAAGCTGAGGAGTCATCAGTTATGTCCAGTTCTCTAACTTGTTGGTAAAGTTCCTTCTGGACAGCTTTCTACAGACCCGAGTGTGGAGCCGGTTAGACCTGCATGCAGGTAAGTGGATATTCGACCCGATCCTTACGCAAGTCTGAAAAACAAGGGATTTGTATTGAAAACTCTGCCCTAATCCCTTATAATAGTCTCGAGTTGAAACCCACGAAGGGAACCCATTCTGTTCTTCGGATCCAAAAGGTGAGCATGAATAAATTATATAGATCTATAAAATAATTCATCCTTAATACATTCTTTGGTTCACCCTAGCTCAGTGTCTTAGGTTGCAATCCAATTAATTAGACATTGATTAGTAATTAGTAAGATATGAGTCTGGATCAATTGAGATCTAAATATTTGCTGGATCAATTGAGATCTTAATATTTTTAGATATTCCGATTCTGGGCAATTGGGCGAAGAGAGTTTTACTAGTGCCAGTTTTCACAGTAACTTTTTCTGCGCTCTATAATAATAATAATAATAATAATAATAATAATAATAATAATAATAATAATAATAATAATGAGAAGGAGAAGGAGAAGGAAAAGGAGAAGGAGAAGGAGAAGGAGGGTCTGGCTGGTGATGTGAATGAAACTGTTTGCTGTGAATTATTGTTTAATTAATAATAATAATAATAATAATAATAATAATAATAATAATAATAATAATAATAATAATAATAATAATAAATCTCCCAACTTAAGGTTATCATTTTCACGGAATGATTGTCTTGTGTTTGATTTCCCAGAAAGCAAAAATGGCGTCGGCGGCAAAACTTCTCTCCCGACTTCCAGTTTGGCAGTCTGTCCGTACGCCCACATTGCCTTACAGAATCACCAGCCAAGCATGTAGCGGATCAGCCCCTCTGGATGCTTTGGATTTGGAACGCATGTCCAAAGATGTCCCTGAGCACTTTAACTTTGCCAGAGACGTGCTGGATGGATGGACCCTAAAGGAAAAGGTCTCACACACTTTCAAGGATCATTGTCCTACTGTCTGAAACTATGCTTGGATGTCTCCACTTTTTTAGAGTATCACCCTCGATTACCCTCCCTTACATCAGAAACAGGGCTGAGCTTCTGTTATTATTTTTATTCTCGAATGCCTTAATATCTGAAACTGTTGGATCAACAAATTCCCAGTTCATGGCACCCCCAAAACTCCAAATACAACCAGATGCCGTTTGCATCCAAAGAGTATTCTGAATTTTCAGCCCTAGTTGAATCCTTCAAGAATAGATAATATTTATAATATTTTCCACATCTTTTGAGGACAAAAAACATTTTTTCCCCAATAGGATGGAAAGGGATCTCCTTTTCCAGCTCTGTGGTGGGTCGGTGAGGAAGGCCAAGAAGTGCGGTGGACTTTTGAAGAGTTGGGACACTTCTCCAGGAAAGCTGCAAACGTCCTCTCAGATGCTTGCAACCTCCACAAGGGAGATCGGGTCATCGTCATTCTGCCGAGGGTCCCCGAATGGTGGGCGATCACTGTGGGCTGTATAAGGGCGGGTGAGTAACATTAAACAAGATGCCATCGTCTCCCTTGGGTGCTCAGCAAGAGAAATCTTTTCTTAAATCACTTTTTCTTGCTTGTAGGAATTGTCTTTATTCCAGCTACGATCTTACTGACGGCAAAGGACATACTTTATAGGGTCCAAACCTCGAAAGCTAAATGCATCATCACCAATGATGTTGTGGCTCCTTTAGTAGACTCGGTAATTTCGAAATGCCCCTTAGTGGAAAACCGCATGTTAGTATCGATATCCAGAAAAAACAGAGAAGGATGGCTAAACTTTCATGATCTGCTCAGGTGAGTATCACTCCTGTATCATAGGGGCTATTAAGGAAATTTATCGTTATTAAGGAAGCCGTCATGGGGGCATCTAGGAAGCTTCGTGACTTTTGGGGTCACATCCAGCCTGCAAGCCTTATTGTTCACACCCCTGTTAAAGACTCTTCTTAATAGCCCCTCTTTTGTCTCTATTTTGGAAGTGCTGCACCTGACAGTCATCAGCCTGTGAATACAAAGAGTCGGGATCCAGCGACCATCTTCTTTACCAGCGGGACGACAGGTTACCCCAAGATGGTGGAACAGTCCTGCGGCAGCCATGGAATTGGATTGGTCTACTGCTCAAAGTAATTCTAGGTTGTCTGACTCCAGAATGGGGTCAGTGGGTCTCTCTCTCTCTCTCTCTCTCTCTCTCTCTCTCTCTATCTTATATGTAATAACATTTGTGTTTGTTGCGCCTGTGCATCAGACTGTATAGATCAGAAGAGCACTGGGGTAATGATTGGGGTAATGATGCAGGGGAAAGAGGCTAATTTATCTGGCCCTTTAGCCCCATTCTGATTAAGAGTTCAGGTCTACTCAAAAGTAAACCCCATTGTGTGCAATGGGTCTTACTCCCAAGTGTCTTTAGGATTGCAGCCTACTTTGCCTCTTAACCAGCCGCCACTTTCGTGTCATCATAAAAGGATCTGTTTGCCAATTTCACATCCAGCTTGGCCCTTGGACATAAGCAGGGATGGTAATATAATGTTTAAATTAACCACATGAAAGCTATATATATATATGTGTGTGTGTGTGTGTGTGTGTGTGTGTGTGTGTGTGTGTGTATGTATATGTATATATGTGTGTATATATATAGATATATATATATGTATTTGTATATATATATATAGAGAGAGAGAGAGAGAGAGAGATAGATAGATAGATAGATAGATAGATAGATAGATAGATAGATAGATAGATAGATAGATAGATAGATAGATAGATAAATGTTTTTAACTCTTGTTTTGTCATGTCCTCATTTTTCTTGGATGTCCTACATCTGGCCATTCTGGGGATAAAGTGCATCGAAACCGAAACAGAAGCAAACACTGTCCTTATGTCTGTCTCTTCGTTCGCAGGCACTGGTTGGATCTCCATCCCTTGGATGTCATGTGGGGCCAGTCTGATCCAGGCTGGGTGAAATTTATCTTTTCCAATTTGTACGCCCCATGGATTCGAGGGGCATGCGTCTTTGCACACGGCATGCTGCAGTTTGACCCCAAGACAGTTCTCAGTGTAAGACTCCATTGCCTTATCCCATATCTGCTGTAAGAAAACATCATGTAGGAGAATCAGATAGTTATAGAGTTGGAAGGAACCTAATAGGTCATCTAGTCCAACCCCTGCCGGTAGCAGGAAATCCTCCAAGAGCATCTCCAACAGGTGCTCATCGAGCCTCTGCTTGAAGATCCCCAGTGAGGGAGAGTCCACCACCTCCCTTGGCAATCTCTTCCATTGCCGAACTGCCTTGACCATCAGGAATTTTTTTCTGATGGGTGTCCAGACACCGGTGTATGCATAGAACAATGGGTGGCAACGGGTGCAAATAGTGCAACGGGTGGCAAATACACCGTCAAACCCCATCTGCGTTCCTGAGTCAAGGCATGTTTTGCACGCTGGCAGTTTGCACACATGCAGTGCTTTCAAGCAGCGGCATAGCGAAGGAGGTGCAGGAGGTTGCACTGCGCAACTGAGCTTGACATGTGGTCAAAACAGTGAAGAATGGGGTATGTATCAATAATACCATCATCTTCAATATCACTGGAAAGGCAATTTAATACAGAATGCAGTGAAACAAATTGCATTAGGAGATCTGTATTCTTTGATCTTCAGTGGGGCTGTTCTTATATTCTTAGTGTCTCGCCAAATATCCTGTGACAAACTTCTGCGGCACCCCAACAATATTCCGAATGCTTCTACAACATGATTTGGAAAGGTAAAGTGTGTGAAAAGTGTGTGGCGGAGACTTGCGTGTCGGAGTCCAACTGATCACAGTTCCAATTTCGGTTTTGCTATTTCCATTGGAATAAATCCAGATCTGAGCTTAGGAGGTAGAGAGCCCTCTTGGAAACATATTTTGTTGGGGCCGGAGATTCACAGCCGAAGCCTGTAATAATAATAATAATAATAATAATAATAATAATAATAATAATAATAATAATAATAATAATAATAATAATAATAAACCTTTATTATGGTCAATAGACCAGCACAAAAGACTAAAAGCATCTTAATTACAGGTATAACCAAGGAGAGGTACACAGTAAAAGTAGAAGCATAGGAATTGTAAAAATACAAAGATCATCATGGATCCTAAAAACCTTAGGTTAAAACCTCCGCCAAGACAGGACATAAAATAACGGTCTAATGTTGGTCTAGTAGAACCGAAGCCTGTAAAATCTTTTGTTGTTGTGACTTAGAAGATGACTGAGTCTTATATTTATTCAGCTATAAATTCAAGAGTCTGAGGAGATGTCAGAGCGGTGGGGAACCTACAAATCCTGAACTCATGATGCAGTGGAAAGCCCAAACAGGCCTGGAAATCTACGAAGCCTATGGACAAACTGAGACAGTATGTTATGGGTCTCCATTTTTAATGGATTGGGTGCAACAATTCCTGTGGATATGGATCTCAAGCCTGTTGGCATCGCTACTAAGGTTGTCGTATGTCCCGGAAAACAGGGATTGTCCGGTTTTGAGGCATTGGATTCACAGACTGTTTGACGGGGGTCCTGTCCAGTGGTGGGATTCAAATAAATTTACTACAGGTTCTATGTCCTCATAACCTCAGTTAAGAACAGGTTCTATGTCCCATTAGTAACCGTTCTCAGAACCAGGCACTCATTAGCAAAGGGGTCTATAGAACCTGTGATTACCCCCCTAAAGCCCACCACTTCATGGCAACCCAAACCTGGAGCCACTTTTTAGGAAGACCATCTATCATCGTAGACCTGACAATCTGTCCAGATGTCATTAACCTGGAAATTGTGGCCAGAAGTGACATTCATCAAGCAGGAAAAATTTTAACAACCCCCCCCCCCTCCCCGAGATGGCAACATTAAAATAATTAAAAGTTTACAATGAAAATAATTGTAAAGTGCTTTCAACAGAAACAGCCATTGATTTGATTGATTGATCAATTGATGGATTGATTGATTGATCCAACAACCCTGGTGGCACACTTGTTCCTTGTTTTCACAGACCTTGGTATGTGCAACTTCACCAGTGATGAAGATCAAGCCAGGATTTATAGGAAAGCCATGTGCCCCTTACGATGTCCAGGTAGGTCCTTTATAATATACACTAGCGAAAAGTGTACCCGCATTGCGGGAGTAACATTTCTCCATATGCCATCCTCCCAGGGCACATCAACACTCCATGTGCAACTTCCCCCCATGCGCAACTTCCCCCCATACGCAACTTCCCCTCATGCGCAACATCCCCCCATGTGCATCATCCCCCCATGTGCATCATCCCCCATGTGCCTGAACTCCTCATATGCAACATCACCCATCTCCATCAGTCCCCCATGTGCATCAACCCCCATGCACAACTTCCCCCATGTGCAACTTCTCCCCATGTGCAACTTCCCCCATTCTCAGCATCCTCGCCAGTGCAACCTCTTCCTCCTAACAACATCTCCCCCAGTGCACCAGGCAGAGAGGACCAAATTGGCTGGGGGTTGGTCAGTCTCCCATGTTAAGTATAGGACAAAAACACGTTGCCCCCTTTTTAGTCCCAGAAGGGTTAAAATTCTCCAGATGGTTCTTGGTGGGTGTTCAGGTGACAGAAGGAACTCCCAGAATTCCCTGCTTCAGGCCCAGCAGTTGGGGAGGAATGTTGCTGAGTCAGCAATTCTCAATGCAAAGTATAGGGAGGAAAACGCGTTGCGCCCCTTTTCACCCCCTTCTGGTTGGAATTTCTGAAAACCAGTTCTTAGTGTGCCCCTCCGTCATGGAAGGAACACCCACCCCAAATTTCACGCTTCTAGGCCCAGCGGTTTTGGCAGGGTGGTGATGAGTCAGTCAGTCAATGAGCCAGTCAGTGAGTCAGTCAGTCAGTGACTTTTCTCTTTTATATATATAGATTATTATATATTATAAATTTCATATTATACATTATTATACAATGGAACATACATGGGCTCAGTAATCGGGCAACGTGGTTGGTCCTGGACATTGTAGTGCTATAAGAGCCATGATTTTAATCTCACTTGGACAAGGTGCTAAAAAGTGCAGGACAGGTTTGTTGTCTGTTTGTTTTTTTACAACAGACAAGCTCACCGCACTAGTAGTGGAAGGTTCACATCCCCAATGGCCATACTCAAATTTTTATTTATTTATTGAATTTATATTAAATTATCTTGCCATTTAATTTATAATTAAATTATAATTTATATTTTTATATTATAATTTATAATATATAATTTATATAATATAATATATATTATAATATAATATAATATTTATAATTTATATATATTTATAAATTTATAAATATATATATAATATATATTACATAATATAATATATATAATATATAATATAATATAATATAATTTATATTATAATTTATATTAAATTATCTTGCCATTTAATTTATATGAAATTATTATTCAGCACACTGCAGACCATCTGTGGCAAATCAATGTACCACAACACACTGGTTTGAAAATTAATGTGCTCGTTTCAGTGAAAGGGACGGGGGTTTTGCTCAAGAGACAAGCTTGAGGATCCAATAACTGCTTCTCCTTCCAGATCATAGATGAAGATTGCCGTCCTCTGCCTCCTGGTGATGAAGGTGATATTGCCATTAAAATCAAGCCCAACAAACCCCTTGGTCTCTTCATTCGCTACGTGGTAAGGAGGAACCTTTCAGTAGGTTGACTCTGTTTCAAGGAAGGCGTAGAATATCCTGATGGGGGATTCTTATGCTCGTCTGTTCCACCAGTGATGTGCGGTGAGATCACTTGGTGTGGCACTTGATGGGGAGTAGGGTTGCCATATGTCCTGTAAAACAGGGACAATCCTGATTTTTTGGGGGGGGGGAATTGTGTTCACATAGTAGCAAATGGCACCAAGGGTCCTCCTGTCCTGAATTTGTGGAACAGAATTATGGCAACCCTAATGGGGAGGCACTTGATGTGGCATCACAAAGCCTTCTACCTGGAAGACACAAGGCATTCTGGGGTTCTATCCAGAAGCTGCAAGAAATTTTGGGGTGCCACCTGGTCACCAACAGAGGTGAGGCTGAGCATGAAGCTGCCACACCTCTTGCCGCTTCCTGTATTTGCAGACGAGGTTCACCAATTTGGTGATTTTGATCTTTGTGTTGTTGTGACACATCCACAAACTGTGTCACCACCACCTGCTTTTTTTTGGGGGGGGGTGATTTCAAGCCATTCGAACCCGGGAATGGGCAAGAGGGAGGGATGTCCTGCAGCAATGCGCCACTCGTCATGCTCTTCTCATGAGACCCTAGCATGGAAGATTCCCTCCTGTAGCATCAGGTATGGAGAGGTGCCCACAGCAGGCATGCTGCTCAGCACCCTAGTATGGGGTCCCCAGGTGCAGGTCCCAATTGGCCAAAGGCCAACCATGCACTTTCCATATGGATATTTAAGATATATCTTCATTGATCTTAGGATGATCCTCAAAAAACTGCCTCCACAATACGGGGAGATTTCTACCTCACCGGGGACAGAGGAACGTCTGATGAAGATGGATATATCCGGTTTGTTGGAAGAGCTGATGATATAATTTTGTCTGCCGGGTATGTTATTTTTATTTTTATTCTGCGATAATGCAGAACTACAACCAGGTTTCCCAAATGCATCCATCCTTTCAAAGGGGTGCGGGGTGACCACACAAGAACTAGTGCGCTGGAACCTTAGAGCATGCTGGAAGAGATCCTTCCCACTTACCTGTGGATGCAAGCCTATGGACACACGGGTTGTGTGTGCACGTTGCAGGCTGCGCATGACATCAGTAACTCATCTTGCAAGATCAAACTCTTGTTTGAGATCTTAGGTATCGAATTGGGCCATATGAGGTGGAAAATGCCTTGATGGGACACCCGGCCGTAGCGGAATCTGCTGTTATCAGCAGTCCGGATCCTATCAGAGGAGAGGTAAGTACAACGAAGAGCAATGGGGAGGCCAGATTAGTTCTACTGTTGGAGATCTAATCTATCTCTCTATCTACAGTATTTATATACCAGTTTTCAAGAATATAAGAAGTTCACAAAGAAGCGGTTTACAAAGGAAATGAAAAGTTAATAGCTAACGGGTCCCTGTCCCAAAAGGACTCTCAAACTGAAATGCTAGACGTAAATGAATGCAGGGCCAGCCCTAGGAGCAGCAGGAACCCCACTGCAAATATTATTTTGCAGGGCGAGGGCAAATTCAGAGTAACTACGGGGAGTCCTTGCTCTGGAGTAAGAACAATTTACTCTGGATTGCAATATGAATTTCCCATAGGTTTTCACCAGGCGATGCAGTAACTACAGGTGCATGTAATGTTTCTTACGTGCTCCCGTAGTTACTCTGGATTGTAGCCACAGTTGTGGACTCAGCAAAATGTATTTCTCATTGCCTTTGATTATTTTATTTTTCTGTGTTTTATTTTTCTGATGTTAGCCGCCTTGAGCTCCCTCTTGCAGGTGAGGAAAGGCGGGATACTAATTAATTAATTAATTAAATATTATAGGTTGTGAAGGCTCTGATCATCTTATCTGAAGCCTATCAGTCCCACGATAAAGAGAAACTTACCACCGAGCTGCAGGAACATGTCAAAAAAGAGACGGCCCCATACAAATACCCCAGAAAAGTGAGTATGCTTAATTGGAATAACCATCTTTCAGTCTCATTCCAATTGATGATCAACTTGATACGGACACCTGATTGATAAGGGGGTTGTTGTAACGGGGTTTCCTATTGTAGGCAGCAATAACTTGTTATGGGTGACCGCTTTTTGGTGGCAATAGGATTTTCTAACAGCTGGATTGGTGGTGTATGGCTTGTGTGGGCCACCAGGGCTGGAGCCACGAGTGCCAGTTAGACCTGTGACTTTGACACTTGGTGCCCGCTGCAGTTGGTCAGGCTCTCCTGCTCAGCCGACTGCGGAGGGCACAAATGCTCCAGCTGGGACATGGATGTGCTCTCCACAGCCAGCAGGGACACATGGACAGATCGCCATCTCAGCAGGTGATGAAAGCATGCTAGTAAATAGGGGGAAAAGGCATAAAAGCACTACCATAAAAAGGCTGTTGATACAAATATAAATACAAAACTTTTAGAAATTATTTTTTTAACAATACCGTCGTATATCATTTGATGTGTAATTTTGTTTGGAATTCAATGAAACAAACTGCTTTGAAATATCTCAATTCTATCAAAAGCCAGAGCCAAAAAACCAGCGGGGTTGGGGTGATGGTGCATTGCCATGCGCCCTGCACACTGCAAGACGGAAAGTTCCGCATGGAGGTGGCGTGGCCCCCCACGTAGGGTGATGTAAACTACAGCGATGCACTGAACTTTGTCTCCAGTAATGATCTTAAGGATTTCTCCATTAATGCAGCCATTTCCCAACTGTTGTCAGTGCGCTCAGCATCTCATTTCCCCACTTTAGATAGAATTTGTTCAAGAGCTGCCCAAGACCATTTCTGGGAAAGTCCAAAGAAACTTGCTACGGATGAAGGAGTGGGGGAGATCCTAAGGTAAGAAGAAAGGTTCGGGCATATTATCACTGAAGAGGATGTTGATGCTCCCTACAAGACTTAGGCTGCAATCCTAAACTCGTTAGGCCGGCCTAAGCCCTGGCAAAAGTCTGATGCTGACCTGGGAGTGTCACAAAAGTGTCACAAGACACTTCTGCACCACCCTTGGGTGGGGAGGGGGTTTATGCCAGTGCAAAGCATGTGCCATCCTCTCCACACCATCATGGGAAGATATTCCAGGGAAGTTAGGCCAGCCTAAAATTGCTTAGGCTTGTGCCTATCATGCTTTACAGCCCTCTAGCTACTTCTACTGGAATGTAGCTCACGTAGCAGTAAGGCAATGCTACATACAGGAGTAAGGCTTTTATTTGAACCTGTCTCGCATTTATTTTGAAGGCGCTGGTGAAGATGTTGGAACTATGTGGTCCTTACAATCACATCATCCCATAGCGCTCCATGTTCTCAATGTTCCTTTTTCTACAGGGGTAACAGAGGGGTAGTCATAAGGGATGAGATGTTATGTTTGATGGTGGGTATCTTCAGAGGAAAAACCTGTCCAGAATTTTTCCACTTGTCCATTTTGAAGGAAAAACTTTTAAATTTAATTTTCTTGCAGGGGCCAGAAAATGTCCCACAAGTGCACATCAAACTGTTCCTGAAGCAACAGTCTGCATCACTGGGATCCAAATTAATGTCCACTCTGGAATTAAAAGCACAATTTAGATAATGCATTTATAGCTTTGGTTATTCTGTGTGCAGTGGGACCCTCCTTATTTGTCAAGAGTTTTATTCCAGACACGCAAACCCCACATGTGGGAATAGAAAATCCCGAGGTCCACTTCTAAAGCATGTGCCATTACTTCTCTATGACCTCTCCTGGTGGTGCCAGGTCATCGCAATGTTAGAAATCTCATCCCACAGAGGTTGCATGTGAAACCCAGAATGACCCAGGATATATATATGGACCAATGGCGTCCATGGGGTGCATGCAGCCTCTGGGCCTTACGATTCACCCCTGCTTTGATAAGTAGTAGAAAAGCACACACACAACCTGGTGAGTGCAGGGAGTCTCCAAACACATGCATGTGATGCTGATGGGCTGATTTTGGGGGTTGCATCTTCAGGTACTGAAATATTTATAATCCTAACCAAAATAATTATCAACTGACAGTTACTCCTATCTGCCTCAAAGCAGAAACCAAGTAACAGAAATTTGGGTTGAAGAGGCTCCCTAACACCTTTCAAATCAGCTGTACATACCTTACAATCCAGAGTAACTAAGGGAAGACATAAGAGGCACTTACTCTGGATTGCTCTATGCATTTCCCATAGGTGGCACCATAACTACACTGGTGTAAAAGGTCCCGTACTTACTCTGGATTGTAGCCTTAGTGACTGAAATCAATGCTTGAGATGTTAATAAGAGCTTCACTGACCCATGAACAACTGACAGGACAACTATGAACAACAACTATACATGGACAACAACTAGAAACCAGAATAAGAGACAAAGCATATAGGCCTAAATGGGGCTCTGACAACAGTAAATCCCAAAGATGAGGAAATGCATCATTCTGGTCTACAGCTGATTAAAGTAACTTGCCTGTAACTGAGAGGTTCCAATCAAAGCAAAATACAAAGTTTAAGTTATGACCTGTTAAAACATACAGAACTTGTATTTTTAAAAAAATGTTGGTGGGGATGGGGCTGAACAAGATCTCTGTCCTGATAATGCTCAAAAAGGGGTGACCCTATACATCGGAGAACATGCAGGAAACCTGCTCCGTGCCTCTTGTCCAGAGTTCTAAAAAAAATCAGATCATACAATGATTCCAAGTACCTTCCTAAGTAGTTCGGTTATTAATGGTGTGTTTAGGAGAAACAGGTTTAAAAAGGAAGTTTATTTCACGGTGCCGTCCTCCACTTCGTGTGGCCGACCCCCTTGCAAAGCCAGAGAGGGACCACTGAGAAGAGGGCACCTCTGCTAACCACTGATCATGCAAGGTTTCTGCAAGGATTTGCCAAGGTTTCATTGGGGTGGGGGGGACGGTCCTGCTCTGGTTCACTTGAAGCCAGGTGTGCACAGAAGCAGCACCAGCTTTACCGAAACCAAAAAAACCCCAGCCAAAACACAGCTTGTACAGAAGTGGTTTCCTAGGCACACTTAGAACCATCCTTCAAGCATTTTTACCAGCTTTTTATTAGAAACACCAGCACAGTTTGTGTCTTCTGTTTGATCACAAATAAAGGGCTTGTATAAAGTATACAGCACACAGCGTCGGGGCTTGCCAGCCTTTGATCTGTCAGCACAAAGCTTGGGACGTGTAGCCCAGCAGGGACAGCTTGCTTACCGAAGACTCTCCGTATAACCTTTTCCTATGCAGAAAAAGGAATGGCGAAGGAAGCACTTATTTCACATACAAAACCTATTCTCCACAAGGCCCCCGAGAGCCAACTTGTTTTACGGGCGCGCAGGCTGACCTTTTTCCTAACTAAACGCCTACGGTGAGGTCTCTCGGCTAGGAAGCAGGACAGACGCCTTCTGCACCCATTGGTTGATGGGCCTTGACCAGCAGGAAAGGGTTACCTGTTTCTTTCGATGCAGATGGCCCTTTTGTTGCTGGTCTTGCTGGAGGCTTACAGAAATTGTTAGAAACAACATATCACCTCCAGATTGGTACACCTGCTCAAATGCCTTTTTTAAAAAGGCAAATAATTTATTTAACACTTGTGGACAAACATCTGCAAATCTTAATGAGCAAAATACCGTGACTGATGTCTGCCATCCCTTGCACATCTGTAGACAGAAGGGGAGGGGGGAGGAGCGGGGCGGCTTTGCACAGGCGCCACTGGCCAGGATCTGTGTCATGAATTCAGAAGTAGCCACGTCTTACAAAGAACATGATCCAAACAATATATAAATAAATAAAAACCTTAAAACATTCTTACATGGGTTTTTTAAAGAACAGAATACATGTTAAAAACTTCCGTAATTTATATCACTTTTAAGCAATACTTTATATACAATGGAAAAAAGACATGCATAGTCCAAGTACAATGTTGAAAACAGCATCTTTCAATAACAAAAAAAGAATCCAACCACTAAGAGTTAATACAATGTACATGAGTTCAAGAAGGACCACCCTTTTTTTGTCTGTTGCACACAGTTTATTGAACAATATGCTATAGAAGTAAGAAATGAGTTTGCTTCCCCCCATTCTATACAGTGATTGAATCTTCTTGAATTTTTTTTGTCGTATTTATAGTAATTAGAGAGCTTGCATGATTTACACTGTAATTGCTTTTCCTCATTTCAAGTTTCACATCAAAGAGAATTAAAAGAAAAGAACAGGCTTCTTCCCTATCAAAATCAGCACAGCCTAGGAAGTGATCGTCCTACTTTTTGTTTAAATCTAAAGCCAGTTTCGTCAGAGAAATGAAGCAACGATTTCTACATCTGCAACATTGTGTGTGTGTGTGTGTGTGTGTGTGTGTGTGTGTGAGTGTGTGTGTGTGCAAGAGAGTCAGTTCCTATTTTTCCCAGGGGTAGTAATACTTCAGATACACCTGCAGTGTTCGGTATAGAATAGAAAAAAAAATCTCTCTGGTCAAATGTCAGAAAGTTAGCAGGATACATTAGCAGGTTGCATTATTTCAGGAAACAGTTTCTGAATAGTATGTTTCTTCTCTGTTAAATGCCAACGCTTAGTCTTGAAAGTACAAATAAAAATATGAATATAATGGACTTGTTTTCCCCTTTAAAAAAAAGCAAAAAGTCAACAGTAACAACTAAAAAAAAAAGAAAAAAGGAACCCACAACAACAGCAACAACAACAAAAAGAAACCAGATATTGTAACCACACCTGGCTGGCTTTAACAAAAAATATATATTCTTTGTATTTCATTTAAACAGCAAGTCATCCTTCCCTGCAGGTAGGAAGAACCAGTCCCATCTAGGGTTTAATTCTGCAAGAGGTCTGTGTTTTCAGTACAAAATGTCCAGGAACGTGCGAGGGATGAAAGCTGCTCGCGCTGCTATAAGCCCTCCACAAACTTTTCGAGGGTGTCTCCTCCTGTAGTGTCGCCGACCAGGGATAATTCATTGGGTAACACGTTTCTGTTGGGGGGGTTGAGTTGCGGGAGCATTGCACTCTGTTCAGGGTTGCCCAAGTGTCCCTGATCCAAGGAGCTGGCCATCGTCACAGAAAGCCCCGGGTGGGGGGAGCCCGTTTGTGGCGAGGCGTGGTGAGGGGACGGCTGGGGCTGTATTCTGGGGGATGGGCTGGAATGTGGAGGCTGGGACTGGGGGCGAGGAGACTGCACTGGGGCCGGAGATCGCACCTGGTTGCTGAGGGAAGCAGCCATCTGCTGGCCAGGGAGGTGAGGCGCCTGGGGTTGTCCTGAGAGCATATGCTGCTGAGGGCTGATGGGGTTTGGCTGGCCCGGGGAACCGATCTGTGGCTTCAGCTGCTGCTGTTGCTGCTGCAGAATCCGCTGCTGCAGGGCTTGCTGGATGTTGGGGCTGCCGTCTGCTCCGAGGCCAGGCTGTCCCATCTGATTCAGCTGTCCCATTGGGCCCATGGCCCCCGCCTGGATGGACAGATGCTGCTGTTGCATCCTCTGTTGCTGCATGGCTTGAGAATAGCCGCCGGGGCCCGGAGGCTGCTGGAACTGATTGTGAGGCGCCATCCCAGCACCTCCCTGCTGCTGCTGCTGCTGCTGCTGCAACAACTGCCTTCTCAGGATCTCCCTATACTGAGGGCTCATGCTGGCCATGCTAGGGTTGTGGGCCGGATTCATGATATTGAGGGATGGCCCCTGTGCGTTCAGGCCGCCCATGCCTGGCTGGGGGGGAGCAACTCCTGGCCGCTGGACGCCTGCCTGCATGGCATTCATGTTCGGCAACCCAGACTGAGCATGCAGCCCTGTAGGTGGCGGTGGTGGCTGAGGCTGCGTCTGGGTCGGCGGTGGCTGCTGCTGCAGTGTCGCCTGGGGCTGCTGCATTCCAGGCTGGTTTGCTACGTATTTGGCTGTCCTCTGCTTGATAAAAGCTGCCATGAGCTGGGGGTTGGACTTCAAAATGTTGAGCACCTGCTGCTGCTGCTGTGGGGAGCTGGGAGATTTCAAGGTCCGCAGGAGCTCCTGCAAAGCGTTGGGGGGGATGCTGCGGGGTGGCGGCTGCACGCCTGGCATTCTGGGGCCAGCAACGGCTTGCTGGGCTGGCACTGGCATAACTGTTCTTGGCATTCCTGGCGGCAGAGATGGCTGCTGGGGGATGGGAGGCGACTGCCACTGCCCAGACTGCATACCAGACAGCATTGGGCCACTGACAGAGCTGGGCCGGGGGACATTCATGCCCTGCTGCTGCTGCTGCTGCTGCTGCTGCTGCTGCTGCTGCTGCTGCTGCAATGGATTCACGGTGCTCACAGCCGGGCTCACCATTCCTGCTCGGCCGGGTGGCAAACCACCACTGCTGACCCTGTAGAGCTGCTGCTGTTGCTGCTGCTGCTGGGCAGCCTCAATCTCAATTTGTCGAGCTGCCTCCACTGCTCCAGGGGGAGGCTGGGCAGGCTGTGGGGGAGCCGCCCCCTTTGTGGCAGGCTTGCCGGTAGACATGGAGGGAGGCGGCTGAGTTCTTGCCACACTTGGGAAACCAGCTGGCGACATGCTGACAGGGGAGGGCTGGGGGGCTGGCTGGGGCGTCTGTGGGGTGCTGGGCTGCTGCGTTGGGGTCCCGGGGGCTGCTGAGGTAGGCGAAGGCAAACTTTGCTGAGGCACATTGCGGGTGGTCATTGTCGCCATCCTGCGGCGGATCAGCTGTGCCTGCTGCAGGCGATGCTGGATCTGCTGCTGGCGGAGTTTGTTCTTGATGTTGAGGCAGAAGGGCACGGGGCATTTGTTCTCTTGGCAGTGCTTGGCATGGTAGCAGCACAGCGCTATCAGCTGCTTGCAGACGGGGCAGCCCCCATTGGTCTTGCGCTTGCAGCCCTTGGTGTGCTGTACCACCCGCTTCATCTTCTGGCAGGACGGCAGCGAGCAGTTGGCATTGCGGCACTGGCAGGCGTGCACCAGGGACTGGATGCAGCGCTGGATGCTGAGGCGTCGAGACTCCTGTGGGCTGCGGGACGGCTGTTCTCCTTGGCTGTTGCCATCATCGTCCAGGCCCAGGCCCCACTTCACCATCTTGTGTTCATGGTTCTTGGTGTTGTAGCAGTTAATGCAGAGGTCATAATCCTGAGAGGTGGAAAGAGGGAAAGGAGGTCAGACTTCCAGGACCAGGGCAGGGCAAATGATTCTCCCCAGGAGAGTCCAATTGCCCAGAGAGACCAGCTGGTCTCTCCAGAAAGCCAACAGCTCTGGCTGAGAGGAACTCCCATGCAGCCCAGAGACACTCACCTCGCAGACTGTGCAGTGCCACCTTGTCTCCACGTGGTGTTTACATTCATTGCATGTGTAGACAAAGCGGTCCTGCCCTTGGGTGTGCAGCTCCACTAACATGCACAGCGTAGACCACTTGGAGCGGCGCAGAGAAGAAAACTCCCAGTGCTTGTCCCTGGCCAATGTCAAAAAGGCATCACGCCCATCCATCAGGTCACAGCTTAGCATTGGGTCTGGGTCTACGATGGGCGGCAGGGTGTTGACAACCGGACCGGCATGCAGGTGGATGACAAAGAAGACCTACAGGGACAGAAACATGGCACAGAGAGCGGTCAGGCTCCCTTCACTCCTGTGGACATGGCCTGGCAGCAGAGCTCCATCTTCCATGTCCTGAGGTGGAACCTGGAGGTCTGAATTGCAAGGCCTCCACTGCAACCAGCTAGCAGCAACCAAAGGCCCTGCCCTTGCTCAGAGAGGCAGAAGATTCATTCGCCACCTCCCAGGGAAAAAAGCCCTTCCCTAGAATACCTCCTTGTGCTTCTCCATGGTGGCATAGAGCTTCTGGGACAGGTCATTGGAGACGCTGGGCATGGTGGGCTTCTTCTTGTTGGCTCTGCTGAGGCTGCTCTTGTTCTTGGTGGTTTTCTTACTGTTCTTCTTCTTGGCATTCTTGCTGTCTCCCTGGTGTCCCTATCAAGAAACCAGCAGCTGCTTCACAGTCCCAAGCAAGAGAAACAGCCTGCTTGCATCGTACCCAGGGAATTGGTTCCAACACTCTGGAAAAAACCCAGCCCACCTACCCACTCCCAAATTTCTAAATACAGCCCACCTGAAGTACTGAAGATCTTTGGTCACAGGAAGAGACTCCTGTTCCAAGGTGCTCCATCAATGAACTGCAGGTGCCCCTCCCCAGGCAAGTCAGGCAATATAAGCATAGGCTACACATAGGGAGACAGTCCCTTCCACAAAGGCAGTGGATAAGCTCCCACTCTGGGGTTGCACCCAGCTTGTCCCATAAGCCAGAGGGGCTGGAGAGTCTTTACATTCCCTCCCCATGCCCCCCGATAAAGCTTGCTACCATCAAGGCTTGTGGGCCTGGAGTCACCTCTGTAGTGTCACTGGCTGCCGTGCTCTCCTCCTTCTTTCTTTCCTCCTCTTCCTGTTCCAGCTCCTTGATGCTCTCCTCTAGGACATTGGGCCAGAAGTCACCCTCAAAGTAAGGCAGTTCCTTGGCACTTGTCAGCCTGTCTTCTGTGGCTTGTTTGAAGATGTCCTGTGAAGAAGCCACATTTTGCATACTGAACTCCATCACAACTGGCTACAGATAGGTGGCTATTGTGCGGGTACACCAATGTTGGCTCAACATTTTCATTTTTGGTCATAAAAAAGAGCCAGAAACCGCAGCGGAGCCCTGCTTCCAAGGCTGCTGTTGTTCCATCCACCAAGTCCCTTTTCTAGCAAGGACAACGACAGAGGAGCTGCTGCCAGCCAGACTTCTAGCCCTACTTCTAAGAGCCACTCACCTTGTAGTCGTGTATTATCCTCTCTGCAAAGGCCTTGTCCAGCATCTTCTTGTACCACTCTTGCAGACGCTTGGGCTTGGGAATCTTCTGATCAGGAGGGTGACAGTGGAAGATGTAGTCATCACCCTCGCTTGGCGGACAGGCCCAAATATGGCCAGTCACATACCTGCAAAAGAGCAAACACATCCCAGTTGAAGTGTGTTTTTTCTCCAGAAGTGGAGGCATGTGGGTGCTTTAAGAGATGCACTCCTACCCATGTGGTCAAGAGGCAAAACAGCAAACAACTGCATTACAGAAAGACATTGTGGGTCCTCCGGTCCCATCACTGTCACCTTCCTGTGGTATCATTACCCAGGGACATCAGGATCTGGGTAGATGTTCCTACTGATCCCTGTGCAAAGTGCCAGCAGCCATCTCTTTTGTGGGATGATGTGGTTGCTGTTATGCACAGGACAGTAAAGACAAACAGCTAAACTTCGATAACCCGTGATATGCCAAGTCCAAAGCCCCTCACTGACCACAGAGTGACTTGCCGTGTCCACAACAACATACCTGATTTTGCAATCCCACACACAAGAGATTTATCAAGCAAAGAGCCTGCCTCATGAGTAGCACCCAGTTTGGAGGGTTTCTAGTTGTGCAATTCCCACATTAACAAGGGAGATTTCCAGAAATGCCTTGTTTGGTGGACAGTTATTTGTAGGACAGTTATTTGTAGGCTGCCAGTGTAGTATTTTAAATAAGTGTAGTCTTCATCTTCCTACATCTTCCCAGTGTAGTATTTTAAATAAGCTACACATGCATGAGAAGCTACTGAAAGGAACTCTCACCATTTGACTCGTATTAACACCCCACTGAAACACTCACCCCAGTTTCTTGACATATTCCAAGTACCCAATAAGGATTTCATGATAAACAGCTGTTCGAAGGCATCTGGGCCGGAAGAAATGAATACTGTCCAAGTAGGAGATGTACACGCGTCTGTGAGAACAGGGAGAGACAGTGAATGAGTGCTGGGCTGGGGGACCATCCACAGCAGGCCGGAGAGAGGAAGCAGAAGCCACCGGATGAAGCCACATCACCTGTTTCATGGAAAGGCTGTCTGTGAGCTGCTCCCCAACACCCTTCCTGCACAAGAGTCATGTGTACCTGGTGTTTGGAGGTGGACAGTCCCACCCGTATTCCTGAACGTGCATGCCGAAGAAACACACATCCACACCATCTATCTCTTCAAAAGCAAAGAGGGCCTTTGTTCGGTAAGGGAAGGATTCGGCCATCTCACGGGAATCGACAAACCTGCAGGGGGAAAAAAGCCACCACTTCAGTTTTCAATTCCAAAGTACCTGACAGAACACACATGACACCAAACCATGACATGCTTAAGTTGCTCATGCCACAGGCGGTCCCCAGAATGTGGCTTGCTACACTGATGCCCTCCACCTCGGATCAAGGCAGGACTGACGGGAGGTGCTTGTTCCCACAAACCTGCTCTATAGAGAGTGGGAGGAAAGCCCAACAATGGTTGCCCTTTCCCCAGGAGGAAAAAGAGGCCAAAGGCTGGAATTCACCCAAAGACGTTCACAACTAGCCCCCCTCCCAACAAAGCAGAGAGGGCTGCAGGAGGGACCACGGGTTACACCAGGTGAAGGCTCCAGAAGCAAGAGTGCCGCCTTCTGCTCCCCAACAGAAGCACCTGCTTTGGATCTCCAGGGATGGAAATGGCTACTTGCCTGTTTAAAAGAAAGCTTCTGAAACTAACCTGGATTTCATTCCGGGTTTGACTTCCACTGTTTTGTCCGAACTGGCTACTACCCGCACAAAGACTTCCCCGGCCTCTGGATGATTCTGCCGCCGTAAAAATTTATTGACCCTCTCTTCCAAATGGTTTCCTAATCGGGTCGTCTGTAACCCTAAAGAGGAACAAGCAGAAAGGAAGACCAAGCTGAAAAATGGTGTCCAGGAAACACAGAAAAGGGGTGCCCCGTTTCCCCCCAAAACATCCAGAGTGCCACACTGTCCTTCCTATGGACTGACACAGGCCTGACATATTGGCCTGCTTTCCAAGGAATGAGCCTCACAAAGAGCTTCTCAGGGGAAAGAATCAGGCCTTTTAAAAGCTTTTTTAAAACCCCGGGGAAAAGGCCATGAACTTACTTTTAGCGCTGAACTTGTTCTCTTTACGCGAACGGCCAGTTTTCTTCAAGCAGTTGTCGCATACAAAGCTAAAGATATCACAAAGAGTGATTAAGCGCATATATCCTGTGACACCACTGCAAGTTATGTGCAGCCCCCACAACATTTTATCCTCAGCAAGGGCTTGCCTGCCTTCTCTTCAGGATGTCTGTGCCCCCCCTTCCCACAAACGCATCATGCTGCATGCTTCTCTATGGCTGGAACAACCACCATCCACCTGGACACGGATGGTTCCACCATCCCTGGTGGAACCTGCACACCACCTTGCTTGGGGGACTTTAGCTGTTAGAGGTGGCATCAGGGAAAGTCATACAACAGCCATGCTGAGGAGCTTGCTTTCATATCCAGTGAGCAGACTGAAGTTGGGAGCAACAGGGGGGACAACCCCAAAGCTACAGGGCCAGTTCCCAGCCTTCACCAAGTGTGCACATGATGGATCAACAGTGGTTGGTGCACTTCAATCCATATCTGTACTGTAAAACACATGTCTTTCATACATGTTAAGACCATGTTATGTGATACAGCTGCCAGTCTTTAGCTTAGTGTGCATTTATATATAACATGGATGGAAGCGTGAAGCTAAAGACATTGGTTATGCCTCTAAAAAACACGGTCAAAGATCCTAAAAGCTGTGCTTCTACACAGCTCCGATGAACACGTCAACCTTGTGTTGGATGGAGAAGGAACAGCCCATAGCATTCTGCCACTGCACAAATCAATAGTGAGGCCACATCTGTAGTATTGTGTCCTGTTCTGGTCAGCACATCTCAGAAAGGACACTGGAAAAATTGCAGGAGAGTGCCCAAAATGATTAGTGGGCTGGGCCACCTCCCTTATAAAGAAAGCCCACAAGGTGGAGGAGGTGGTAACTTCAGAGGGACATGATTAAGGCTGCAACGTTAACCTCAGTGAGGCCGGCATAAGTCCCAGCCAAATCCCATGCTGGCCTGGGAATGTCAAAGTGCTGTAAGACTCGTATGTGTGCCTTGCCACTCGTAGGGGGATGGTTAGGCCACTGCACAGATATGTGCTTGCCTCCTTACATCACCAAAGGAACAGGTAGACAAGGGAAAGAGGGGACAGAATCAGAACCAGGGGACATTCACTAAAATTGACTGGCAGGACATACAATGGAAATATTTCTTTACCCGTCTCTTAATCTGTGGAACTCCTTGTCACAGGATATGCTGATAGCACCTGGCCTGAATACTTTTAAGAGGGAATTGGGCAAATTGAGGAAGGGAAATTCATCACAGGTTACACGTCAGAATGACAAGAAGCAACCTCTAGGTTGTCTCCAAAAAGGTGGACGAGATGGGCCTTTGGCCTAATCCAGAAGGACACTCCCGATGTTCTGAGAGAGGCCCTCTGTTGCAGGTAAGAGAATTGGAACAAAAAGGTTATGCTCCCCAGAGGAATTTGGGGCCTGCACATCAGCTAGCCAGCAAAAAGGGCATTTTTGTGCCAAATTATCTAATCCTAGACAGACGTCTTAAACTAGTCTCTGCAGTTACACTTGATACCCTCTGATGTTGCTTACCCAGAAGGCCAAATAATATCATAATGCAAGACACAGATCTGGTGCATCTTCCGGCCACATTCTTTGCAATCCACAAACCTGAGAAGAGAACAAGGAAACCAAACCAGTCTTATTTCCAGGAAGCAAATGCATGAAAGGACAAACAAGGTTTGATGAATACGAATTTCCAGAACAAGACTGTTTGCCAATGAGGGAGAGAATCATGGCTGCCAGGAAAGACTCCTGTGAGCTGCCTCATCCCTGCAGCTGTGCCTTCTGCTATAGGAATGGAATGGGGTGAATGGGGCCTTCCTTGTCAGCTACAGAAAGGACACTCAAGGCTTGAGGAGGAAAAAACCTATTGGACTCAGTAGGGCTCTTCTCCCTGGCCTGCCCACCCCACTGCATTTGGACACCCTGGCAATGGATCTGTACTCTTGTCTAGCAACACTGGGGTTAGGGCTACAATACCCACTGCCCTGCATAGGAACCAGCTTTATGGGGCTTGCTTCTAACTGAAGGAGAGGGGGTGCAGCTCTGAGGGAGAGCTGTCTCTGCACTGCATACAAAAGATCCTGGGTTCAATGGTAGCTGTATCTCCAAATAAAAATTCCTGCCTGAACCCGGGGCTGGCTCACATCCTTCCACAGCTTCCAAACTCACCCAAACACTTCTGGGTGATTTCTCCCCATGCTGTGTTGCTGCCCACCCACTCACTAGCTGACGTTCATCTGTGTACGCCGCCGGACTTGCATCTTGGGCTAATACCTGACCACCCCATGTAAATTCCACACCGGCTTGTTTAACCTGCACCAACACTTTTACTTGCAGTTTAAATTAAGTGATGTTTAAACACAGAAATGGGCTTAATACTTACGGCTCTGGATCTAGTGTATCATTTTTCTTCTTCTCAAACTGATCTTTTGAGATAGTTCTGCAGGCAGACAGACGAGAGTTAATTAAGCCTTGTGCTTGAAGCACTTTGGCCCACCTTCAGCGTAATACATCACTGTCTTTTCCTCAGAAAGCAGCCAATGACTGAAAGAGGAGACAGCCAAGCTGGCAACCGGGTCCGCTGTCACGTCCCAAGAAGACAGAGCAGGCTGATCACCACCACCCACCACTCCAAGACTTGAAAATGCTCATCCCTACTTCAGTTCTGTTAAATGCACAATATGGCTGCCCTTCAAAGGCTTGAGAAGGAAACTTCTAAACCAATAGTGTATCATGGTGTCTTCCTTCTGAGATATAGAACATCTCCCATGTGCAAGAACATGGACATTAAATTCTCATTAACCAATCACCAAAACAGAGAGGAAAATAAACATGATATGGAATGCAGAGGTTTTTAGACAGTGGTTTGGCCTAAGGTTTCATAGCACTTAATTCACTGTTGGTAAACTATATAGTTAGTTTTCAATTTGAGGTGGGCATGGAATTGTATCTGTACATAGAATGGGGGAAGAGGTCCAAGGGACAACAGTCTGCCAAAGAGGATTTTGAACAGGAGCTTCCTGGCTCATAAAACTTCATGCTTGGGGCACATCCAATCTCAGTGCGCCCCTGTGCTCCAGGCTCTGGAAGTGGAGGACAAGCAGCAGCCAAGCAAGGACACTGCAAGGAGAACAGGTTTCCATAAACAGAAGCTGCACCTGTAAATCCCTGCCTGCAGCAAAGGCAGGCAAAATCCTCTGATACACTATTTTTTCCCCCCAGCTCTGTGTACCAAGCTGTGACTGAAAGTACCGGAGACTCCGAGTCAGAAGGAAGCAGGCGTCACTTACGTTTGTGGCTGGGCAGGATCATCACCCAGGGTCACGTTTTCCCCCTGGATTTCAGTGAAACATCTCTCACAGAAGTGATACCTGTCAGCGAGAAGGCCATATTTGGGTGAACTGGTTCATCAAAACACATAGAGACACCCGAGCAACGGAGCCACCAAGCAGAGCACAGCAGAGCACCACGACGAAAGGGGAAGCGTTGTTGAATTGGTTGATTGGTGGGTCAAGTGTGGACAATGAAAAGGAACAGAGGGGAGGGAAGGATTAGAGAAGAGGGAAGGGCACAAACAGCACAGACATCAGTAGTACGAGGCAAACACCAGACAACAAGGAGAAAGCCAAGGCAAAGCACAGGGTCAGCATTCGGTGCCGTTTCCCTGCAGAGAAACTAGAGGGTTCTGTGCCGCCTTGTGGCATCGCCTCCAAGTGCTACTCTCTGTCTAAGAATTTGGATATGAGCTTTAGAGAATATTTTAATCACAGAGAACCCCAGTTTAATCTCTGGGATTCTCCTAAACGCAAGAGTTATTGAGAAGAGGCCTGGATAGAGCCTGATTGACAGTCCTGAGTTTATTAAATCTGAAGGAATCCTTCTACTATTATGGATTATCAAACATGCAAGGTTAGGTTAGGTTAACTAAGTCCAACTGTTTATTTTAGTTTGTCATATACATGAAACCAAATGCATGCCGTATACAGAAATGCATTTAAGTGTCAAGAGTTTCCAGCCATTCATATCTACTTTATAAAAATATGGAGGAGAATAACTCTTTATATTGCAGTTATAGACAGTGAAGTCCAACAGTACATGCCAGACCTTTGCAAACTGGTATCTGAACCAGTCACAATTATGTCAGCAAGACTGGAGGTTGGCCAGGCAGCCACGCTACCCTTGTTGCTTTAGAAGCCAAGGTCCTCTCAGACACAGCTCCATGCTGGAGTACAGATAAATTCACAATTTTCTGCCTGCGAGGAACTGGAAACAAAGTTGTCTCTGGCTCAACAGCCAACCCCGACCCCAAAATGCTGGGGAAGGGCCTGAGCTGGAACCAGGAAGGCAGTGAAAGCAGATCATTGCAAGCCACAGAACAAAACACAACAACATCTTTGGAACAAGGACAGCAGGGAAAGAGGGCAAGCAGGTAGGGCAGTCTTAGTGCTCATATACCAAAGTTGACAGGGTTTGGTGTACAGTTAACACTGTATCACAAAGAACCAATGAGGACAATAAGAAAGCAATATGATGAGTGACTTCACACACACACACACACAGAGGGAGCTGTATCCAGGACCCAAGACGATGAAATAAGTGCAGGCTTTTATCAAGATCTGCCACACACATCGTTCTACTAGGGGACAAATAGGGGCAAGCTACTAATCCACAATCGGGACAGTCAGGTTTGGAAAGCAAAGCAGGGGCAGCCACTCTTCACCTGAATTGGCTCTTCCCAATCACCAAAATTTCATCCAGTGTGAAAGAACCCTGCCAGGTCCTCAGCTCTCTCCTTTACACAGCCCCAAAGACAGTCCAGGTGCTTCTCAAATGGGGACAGGCAATGGACGGACCCCAAAACCCAGCAGAAGTAAGCCTGAGGATCGAGGTATTTGTCTCTTGGTTGCCCAATACACAGAAGAGAATCCAGGACTACTGGGCAGGAGGATCTGGCTACAGCATTTAGGGCTCTTCAGTCTAGAAAAAGGTGCGGGGAGGGGAGGCAACATGGCTGAGACACATAAAATCATGCATGGGATGGAAAGAATGGATAGAGGGAGGTTCTTTTCCCTATCACACAACACAAGAACAAAGGATCATCTACCAAACTCAGTACACTTAAGAAGGAAATAGTCCTTTTCCAACACATAATTAATCCATGGAACTCCTTGCTGCAAGATATTATGATGGCACTTAGGATGTCAACTTCTTGACATAACCAACTCCTCTCTGCAATTTGGCACAAACCTTTAGCCCAACAAGCCCGTGAAGCAGATAGAGAAAAATTTGTCCAGAGCCACCCACTGCGCATCAAAAGAGATTATTCCCCATCAAACCCCCACATCACCTCAACAGCTTCAACTATCCTGTCCTTCCAACAAAGCATGTGTTACTCCCTGCCTTTCCTTTTGTTTTTAAGAACAGAAGAATGTACTGTATATCATCTATGAGACAAGTATCCACATGTTATCTGGCATGGTGAAAACCCTTCCAAGACTTGTCCAATAAAGAGGTGAGGAAGAATCCAATTTGAGGTTGATGTGCTGGTTTTAAGTAATACCAGTAAGTGGTCTTAGCCCTTGTCTGGCCCAAGGAGAAGAAGGACAAGACTCACCTGTTCTGGTAACTGTAGTAGGCAGCATCACGTGGAATAGTGCAAAGCTGTTTGCCGTAGCAGCACAAGGTCTGTGGAGAAAATTCGTACTGCAAAAGAACACACAGAGAAAGCCATTGATGAGATTCAAGAATACATGATTACCCCCCCCCCCCCCAACACACACACAGTCAGTTTCCATTGCCTGCAGTGGTAGGTCCTGAACTGACAGGGGAAGATGATCTAAAGAAGTTGTGACCCAAACGGTGCTGCCACCACCAGGGGAGACAGTCACAACGGGAGAATCTGCCGTTCTGGGGTGGGGGGAACCTGAGTTGTGGAATGCTCTCCCCAGAAATTCTTCACATGCAGTGGTGCCTTCTAGTCTGCAACCTGAAACACCATCTTCCTCTTCTGAAATTTTGATAGATCTGGTGCTGTTTCTCTGCTTATTGCGGCTCTTTTATTGGTTTGTGATTTCTACTATGTTAAATTTTTAAGTAACCACTGAACACCTTGAAGGTTTTGTCTGAAAAGCATAGAAGCCTCTCAAACCATTTCAAAACAGGCATTCACAACACTAGTGTAGGTTTGTTTTGGTTAGAGAATTAAGAAATATGCAATCTTGAATCAAAATTGGGACTCCCTTTGCAATAAAACCCATATTCCTTTTGTCTTCTCCCATACAGCATTCCACACCTTCCCCCAAGGCGCATGCAAGTCAGCTCTTGGTTGACCTGGAAGTGACATCACTGCCAACTGATGGGAAGAGGAGCCTGTGTCTTGGAAGGAACACCACTTCCGCATACGTCCATACCTTGCGTCCACAACAGTATCCCAAGGACTGCATAACCGGATCAATTTCTTGCTCAAACACCTCGGCCAGTTTAGTGCAAAATTTGTAAACTCTGGACGTCTTGCGGTTATAGAGCCAGGCATTGTTAAACATTAGCCAGACATCATCCACATACTGCCATGGCTCTTGGTACTGCCCTGTGTCCAGTTTGCGCTTGATTGTGGACAGATCCATGGGATTCTTCACTATGTCAAAGTAATCCTTCAAAGGAGGAGAAAAAAGAAACATTGTGGTCACTGGGCACTTCCGAATCAAGCAGTCCCCTTGCCATCCAAGAGGCTTATCAGGAGCCGTAGCTGGGATGCCCCTCTTGCCTCATACTGGGTCCCAAGGGTCAACTTCTAAAGCCTTGGCTCACTGCTTGAGTTCCTGCTTGGGCAAGTACATTTCAGCCTGTGATGCCAGGGTATCAAGCTTGTTTACTCCACTAACACAAGGTTTCTAAAAAACCTAAACACCTATTTTAAAACAGGCACTTTCCTGACAGGAAGCTTTTTTCCACAACTAAAATTAGTCACCCTCCAGCTTCCATGAAGTTCAGTTCTAGCCTATGGAATTTCACCCAGAGCTTAAAGACATGATAAACGGAAGCGAAGCACTAGGGATGGTGCAGGGCTGGCCAATGATGACAAGCCAGAAGCAAAGAGCCAACCAAGTCATAAATTACTTACAGGGATACCCAAGAGCTGAGGGTCCACAGGCTGTCTAAACGGAAGAGACTCGGGGTCCTGTCGATACAAAGCTTCCAGGGTGGGCATGAGAGCCTGGCGCAGCTCTTCAGGTTTAAAAACTGTAAAAGACATTTTGCAAACTTGTTCCACTGACCTGTTGCATTTAGTCCTTGTCTTAATTCTGAAGCACTCAGTCCTTCACCTGTGCAGAACTGCAATTCACCATCACAAACTTTGGTGATGGCTTTAAACACACAAACTCGTGTCACATGGATGACAACCAGCTTCAAAAGGGGAAAGGAGCAGACACATTCAAGGACATCTCGCCTTTTAGAACAACAGGGACTGGCTCCCCACATCATGACCTGCTTGTTGGGCTTCCACATAAATCTGAGCTCTGACTGACTGACCAAGCTTCTTCCTGCAGTCCTTTAACTGGCTGCAGCAGAAACAAAACTAAACTAAGTGAGAGCCCCAAAGAGCAGTAGGCAGACCTACTCTTTTTCCGAGGCTGAGAGGGCGACGTGGATTGCGAGCTGGTCCCATTGCTGCTAGCCTCCTCTTCCTCCTTGACCTCCGGTTTCTTCCCTTCTACTTCCATTGGCTCCGGCTTGACCTCTGCCTCGTTTGGTTCTTCTTTGGTTTGTGTAGCACCTGCTGCTTCCTCCTCAGGCTGAAAAGAGAGGCACAAATGGAAAATTCACCCACAATCCAAAGATGACAGAGATATCTGATGATGATGATGATGACAGGGAGCCAGGGGCAGCCATGCTTTCTGGGCACCTCCTTTCTTACCTCAGGCTTGGGTTCCAGCTGAGTGTCGCCACACTCCGACTCTTCCTTTTCCACCTTTATTTCCAACTTACACTCTGGCACTTGCACTTCATGCCCAAGCTGCTGGACGTTGGCCTCAGTGCTGGCAGCAGAGCCTGGCGTAGGCACCCTGTTGTCTACACTTGCTGCAGCTGCTGCTTGGGAGAGCTGGTAGGAAATAAGGACACAGAGTGAGAGGGTGCAAGAACTGCTCGTGCATCCTAGTGCAGAGTCAGTGGCTCCCTGAAATGCAAAAACCTCTGTATGCTACAACATGGCCTGTGCTTGGATCACTTAAAAGCCCCCAAATCATGGCACTTCAGGGTTCAGTCAGATCTTGGTCAGGGGCTTGAGCAAGGGGAGAGGGGCTAAGGCATTAAGGCGAACAACGGCAATTCTATACACTTCCAGGCAGAAGTCTCAAGCTTGACATTTTCTGAGTCAGCCCAAAATGTTGGGCAAAGTGAAACGAGCATGCTATATACTTACTGGAGTGCCGGGAGCCTGGGCTGATGCTGCCTGCTGCTGAGAAGGCTGTGGAGTTGGCACAGAAGGGGGCTGAGCAGGAGTCGGAGGCTGCGGTGTGACTTGAGGCTGCGTTGCTGTTTGCCCCGTAGGCGTGCTCTGCATCTGTGCGGTATTTAGGACAGAGCCAGCTGCCGGGGTGGGTGCCTGTCCTGATGCAGAGACTGGGGTGGGAGGCTGGGCAGGCACTGCTGGCTGCGGAGGCGTTCGTCCTGCTGGGTTTTGGTGCTGAGCGGGTGGCATGCCAGCGGCCGTAGATAAAGGAGGTGCTGCTTGATGGAGGGGGGGCTGGGTCACTGGGGGACAGGAGAGCTGGCCTGCCTGTTGGCCTAGCATGTTCACAGGATTCGGCAGTGTAGCACTAGGAACTTGCCCCTGCTAGGAGGAAAGGTGATTAATACAACAGATAAGTACACTGCCAGGAAAAATCACCAGTCAAGCCCCTTAAACAGTTATTGCAGTGTTCCCATCTTTCCTTTCTTCCCCAACCTGCATCCATCACTTCTGACAATATGTCATATTATTTTTGTATTTATTTTTTATTTTTATTAAATTTATATCCCGCCTTTCTTCCCTAATGAAGGGAACTCAAGGCAGCTGACAGCAATTAAAAGAACAATAAAACACCATTAAAATTAGATAATAAATACAGATTATAATACAATTAAAATACAGTTAAAATACAATTAGATTAAAAAACTAAAAACATATAGACTAAAAACAATTTATTTAGTATTTTTTTTTATTCAGTGTTTAAGGCTACAATCCTAACCTCCACTTAGGCCAGCCTAAGCCCCGGCATAAATCCTGTGCTGACCGGGGAGGGTGTCACAAAAGTGCCGTAGGACACTTGTACCACACTCCAGAGGGAGGGGGGAGAATGGGGTTAGGCCAATACACAGTCATATGCCAACTTCCCCAAAACATCATGGAAAGATAGGCTAGGTAAACTAGGCTGGCCTAAACTGCTTAGGATTGCACCCTAAGTACAGTACGTAAACATTTGTGACTGCTTGCTCTTCTACTTTTTATCTTGCTTTTGAATACAAATGGAATAAATAAGAAAAACAAGTCAAAATCCTTTGCAGTTTCCCACTAACTTCTATCTAAATAAAAGAAGGTTTGGAATCTACACGAATTCTACATGACAGTGATGTTCACATGCAACAGCAACCTAAGTGGCAGGCTGGATCCCAATCAACCAAGCCTTTTCCCAGTATACCTGAGAAACTGCTGCCTGTGCTGCTGACTGCCCCATGGTCACACTGTTGACATTCAAAGTTCCACTGGAGGAAGGAAACTGATTCTGAGGAAGGAACTGGTTTTGGGTTGAGGGCTGGCCCATCAGGCTGTTTGAATGCGCTCCCATCATGTTCTGTGACTGAGGCATCCGGGAAGGAGACATCGCCATCTAAACAAACCAACAAATCCATCTACGTTCAGAATCTGGACCCAGGTCTTAGGTTCCAGTTTCTCAGATGTCTCTAAAACAATACCACAAGACAACAGTTTTCTTTACCAAGCAAGATTCCCAACATGCTTTTCAATTAGTTTCCATCTATTAACTCCTATGTGGCCACAGCCCCCAACCTCTTAGATTCCCACCATCTCTGACATCACTATTTTGAATTGGTAGATATATGAAAGTTGTCCAAGCAGATTTCAGAGTATTTTGGGGAACCCAGAATTCTAATGTTGCAGCAGTGGGCTAACCCACTGCAATGATCACAAGAATTTAAAGGCTATACATTTGAAAATCAGGAGAGGAGGGGGGGGGAAAGATACAAACCGCTGAAACAGAGCCCAAGTTGTTCATCTGGACAGGATGGTTCATTGGAGAAGCTGCCCGAGGTCCCATCGATGCTTGAGGCATTTGGACATTCCCTATGGACATGGGGTTAAACTGATTCACTCCTGCAAAATGCAC
This sequence comes from Cryptoblepharus egeriae, assembly GCA_030015325.1. Lineage (NCBI taxonomy): Eukaryota > Metazoa > Chordata > Lepidosauria > Squamata > Scincidae > Cryptoblepharus > Cryptoblepharus egeriae. Next base: position 939,279 of record JAREYC010000012.1, on the reverse strand, counting down.
CCCCAGAAGAGCTCATTAGGAGCAAATAACCTAAGCATGTCAACACAAGGTGTCTTGGCAAAGCATTCATAAAACACAGTGGTTGTAAGAAGCAATTCTGCCACAGTGTTCCAGGCACAAGAGGCAAGCGGAGAAAGGATGGAGTTGTTTAAGAAAGCAGGCGCCCTTTGGGTGGTAGAGGGTGGAGAGATGAAGGTTCAAACATTACAGGTTGGGGTGTGTGGCAAGATATGTGCTCTGAGATGCAGGAAGGGGCAAGGCCAGGAGAGATTTTGAGAGTAAGCAGGACTGGATGAGGCTCATGCAGCCAGAGAGACCTCATTCTTTGGAATGAGGTTCCACCCAAGAGACACTAATGAAGGATCAGAGAGGAGAAGGGGTGCCACAGCCAAGGACACAGGTCACCAGAGCATGAACTTCAGTTGCTGCACTGAAGATCACTTGCTTATATCAGACCCAGGAAGTAAATCAGATCTGAAGAAGAGTTTGAGAACTAAATACACCACCACTTTCTCTGGCCAGCTGGCTGGCTGGTCCTGTACCTGATTAAGCTGGGAAAACCATCAGGGTTCCAGGAGGTACCAATCTGAAGTGCAATCCCTTTCAAAGGGACTGCACTTACCACTTTATTATTTGATACAGGCACTGAAGGCAGAAGCTGCAGGAACAGCTTCCCTTTCCCCAAAAGACTCTCAAAGCAAAGATGGAGAAAAAAACAAGTTCCATACCTTGAGACCCCTGCATGCGGCTCAGAGGCACATTCGGCATTGGTATCGGCCCATCTGCAAGAGAACAAACACCCAACTCACTCTTCTAGCAGGTTCCATTTAAAACCTCAGATGCTCCATCAGGTTATGCTGCTCCCTTTGACCACAGTTCTAAGCCTGTTTACTCAGAGATTAAGTCACACTTGGTTCCAAAAGGTCTTATGCTCAGAAAAGCATACAGAGGATTGCAGACTTTTATCATGAGACAAGAGGACAGGTTCTTTTACGGGGTGATAACTGGGAGCAGAGAGTGGGAATAGACGGACAATTTTCATAATAGGTAGAGATAGGAAAGTGGGGTCTGTCCCCAAGATCTATACTGGAACCAGTATTTTTTAAAAATTTATTCACAGATCTGCCATTAGGAGTGAGCAGAAACATGGCTCAGTTTGCTAATGACATCAAACTACTTAGGGATGCGAAAAGCAAAACAGAGAGTACCTAACTTCACATGTCCACTGACGGGATTTGTGCATGGGACCCTATAAAAATCATCATCCCTTTGTTCCCAATTAAAGGAAGAACTTACTGGGAGGTCTCACAGGCTGAGCTGGTCCCATACTTGCTGCCACCTGTGGAATGCCAGGAGGCTGAGTCCCTGGGACCTGCAAGGTTGACTGATTGCCCATCATCCCTTGCTTATGTAAACGAGACCTCCGCTTCTCTTCCAACTCCTTTTGTATTTTGTAGATTTTCTCTGCCAACAAATGATAGTATTCATCCTGACAAAAGAGAAACACACTTAAGATTAGGATTTAGGACATAACCTTTTTATAAAGCAGCACGGCTGGGCCAGTTTTAACTCTGGCTTCCAATTCATTTTACATGGACAGCTGCAATTTGAATGAATTGTGCCCAGGACTTGGGAAGACAGTGGCCTTATATGTGACCAGATCCAGAATGCAGGCTGGGGACCCAGACCTATTGGGATGATGACAATATGGTCAACATTACTCATGCTGCAAGAGGCACTTTATCTCCCCAATTTGCTAGATTTCTTTACCACAAACAGTGAAATGAAGTGCTGGTTACCCCAACACCTTCGCTGTGGAGCACTCAAACTAGTGTAATTTTTCACAACTTTGCACCAGGGAAGTTCATAAATAAAATTTTGGACCAATATGTAAACCTACCCTACTGTTAGCAGATTCATACATATCCCCTTCGACTTTCCTAGCGTAAGCTACCAGATTCTCCATCCGGCGATCCTTCAGTGCTGCTGGGTCTGGTGTGGGGAAGATGGCTTGCACACTACAAGAGAAAAATAAGAGACTTGTATACCAATTTTATCTTCAAAACAATCTATATTGCATAAAACAATCAAACATTCCCAAAAGATAGGCAGTCCAATCCTATTTCCAAACTTCCTCCCCACTGGTGGCCCAAGCAGCATCCTTTAGGACCGTGGTCCTCAAGCTTTTGAGGACCATGGCCTGGAACTGCAGAAAATTCTTTTCTGCGGCCTGGCTGGCTATGAATTCACACTTCAGAACAGTCCAGTTCACTCCAGAAATGGAGCGAAGTACACATGTGCAGCCCATGACAGGGCCATACATGCCCAGTTCATTCAGGGGCAAGGGTGAGCTGGGCATGCAGAGTCCAGCAATTGGGCTGCTTGTGCCCAGTTCGCATTAGGGCCAGGGCAAGCTGGGCATGTGAAGTCCAACAACTGGGCCTTGCATGCCCAGTTTACTCCAGGGATTGGGAGAGCAGGGCTCTTGTCTATGGTCTGGAGTCTGGTCCACTAAGGCGCTGCAGATGGGCAGTGGGCTTAGGACAAGGGGTTGATTGTTGATTTAGGGTTTTTTGCAGTGCTGGCAGCCTCCCCAGGGTAAGGGGGCATTTGTCCCCTTGTTCTGGGGTAAGCCTCAGCCAAGACAGTGGTGTAACTTGGATCTATACCTGCTGAATTGCTGGCATGAGTTCGCCTTGTGTTGATGAATTGGGTCTGGGAAGGGGGCTGGAATACTGCATACATCAGTGGTGCTGATCCTTCCCTTCACAGGCCCAACCCACTCATCCCTGCCACTGTCTTTCCCATTACACCCCCTTCCACCTCCTGCACTACTAGGAGCAGCCCTTACCTGTACTGGTCAGTGCTTCTTCTGGATCCAGCCCAGTGGGACAGCACAGACCTTCCCTCCCCTCTGGCACCATAACACCTATGCTGTCGCAATATGCTTCATATAATGTTTGCAACAGTTTGTGCTGATGGAGCATGCGCTCCACAGGTGTGGCAGGGGGGCAGTAATAGGGCATCAGACGTCTTCTCTCCTCAGGGATAATTAATTGAAACCTATCACAGTATTAGAGCCTATGAGGAGAAATTCTGAAAGAAGGCACTTGTGGGAAACAACCCCTTTTCCATATAGTATACATAGAATACTTTTTTTATAGTGAACAAACCAATTGCTGCACCCAACACTTCCTCGTGTTTCCAAAACCACTGGATCCAAAATCCACCGAAACTCCAGCAGGAAACTTGTCCAATCCCATAAGCAGTGGCAACTAGCTGGACAACATTTCAACCACTTACAGTTTATGCACTAAGTGATTGCGTAGATCCTGAGTGACATGCTCATGCCAGGCTTTCCTCACTCCGGTACTTGAAGGGGGTGCAGCGGTTGGCATTGAGCCACTGAGATTTCCAACACTGCCCGAATTTGTGCCATCATTCATTAAGGGGCTAGAGGAAAGGCAATGGTTGTAAACCATTAAGCTCTTTATTGCATCCCATCTTTTATTTTGTAATGACTTAAGGTTAAGCAAATAAATAAACCATTACTATTACTATTATTGCATCCCAGATTACTTTTGTTATTAGACATCCCTACGTATCGTTAACAAAGACAAAGAACTTATCAAGTAACAGATTTTCAAAAACACTTTTGCTTCCTGGACATCACTTGCCTACCGCAAACCCTCCTTGCTGGTCTTCTACCAGCTGGTTAGTTCCCTAACCCCACGCAGATACTCTACTGCTAAAAGCATGCTTTTCCACAAAGATTTAATTTTCTCCCCAGCTAAGATAAACTCCCTCTCTCAATCTGTCAAATACTACTACTGCTACTACCATTAAACCAGTTACTACAATTAGCAGTTAAAGGGTAAAAATTAAGGCACCCAAGAAGGAAGATATATGGGGAAAGGGAATGTGAACTATTTTAAGAAAAAGGCTTATTAAAAGACTAGCAGCACGTCTACAATAAGGGGGTAACAAGACACAACCGGATGCGCCTTACTTTGCTGTCCCAAGTGAAGCAGGAAGAGCCGTTTCCGAGACCAGGCTAGCTTGCTGGTCTGTTATTCCTCCTGCAGCAAGATTCATCTGATTTGCTCCTTTGGAATAAAATTATCTGGCATTAGTCCAAGCGGAATACTTAGTGTGAACCCTTTTACAAAAGCCAAAGCCGTACTTAAGATCTGGCACTTAATTTTATTGTAACGTGTGAATAAGCAACCTATAACCATATTATTGTCTTTAATCAAACGTTTGCCCCAGCAGTGTTTCTGTTAAGGGATACGAGGGTACAACAATGACAAGTTGTTGTGGGCAGGCCGGTGTAGTGCACAGGCCTCACCTCCCCAGGAGACACTTTTGTGACACCCCTCATCAGTCAACAGCTTAGGCTGGCCTAACTGGAGCTTAGGATTGCAGCCTGCCCTCCCAGTTCTCCAGAAGGACTGCCTGTCTTGCATGTCTGAAGACTGCCCTCTACATCCATCAAGTACAACACAAACCCCCTGACATCAATGGAGCCCACCCCAGTTCTGAAGCATGAATTCTGTGCTGGCTGCTTTTACAGTCAAGTCCTCTACATACCCAGCGCATTTATAGTCCTCATTTGCTGATGGGTCTGCGGCTGGGCAGGTTGCTGGCCTTGCACTTGTGGCTGCAACGGAGCCTGAGGCTGATTGCCGTAGGGCAGGCCCAGAGCAGCATAGGCTCGCTGCATAGAACTGGGGTCAATTGGGTTGGGGTTATTGAGAGATGGCGTTGCTGGCTGGCCTGTTCCAGAAGCAAGAGAATTCTGGATTCCACTAGCTGGTGATCCAAGAAGTGCTACAAAAAAAGGAAGACAGGTTGAATTGCTTCAGCACAAAATGAACAGGTACAGAAAATACTAACAAATGGATTGTGGGTACTGACCAAGCCTCACAGTCCTGAGGAGCGGACATGATTCAATAAGCAGTTTTGTTGAGGTCTTCATCTTCAAGATTAGGATCACAGACGTCCTTCCTAGAACTCTTTCACACTGACCATGAAGATCCACATACTATTTGATTTCTTAAAACTGCATTTTAAGTACAGTGGCACCTCACATAACAAGTGCCTCACGTAAAGTATGCTCTACATAACAAACAAAAATTTCTCTAGGATTCTGCTTCATGTAACAAACTGTGCTTCACTTAACACACTCGTTGGTAGTTGGGGCAGACGCACTGGATGGCAGCCCTTTTCAAAAGCGTTAGGGCTGCTTCGTGTGACTGCCCATAGCTAAAGCAATACTTGCACGCTGTTCCTCCTGTGGCCGGGCGTCCGCTGGGCAGAGGGAGAGAAGAGCAGTGGAGAAGAGGGAAGCAGCTCAGGGTAGCCAGAAGGGAGCAGGGGAGAGAGAGGCTCAGGATGGAGAGAAGGAGAAAGTGGGGAGACACTTTGAAAGCGTCTTAGACTGCAGCCTCCTAAACAAGTCTACCCAGAAGTAGGCCCCATTGAGTTAAATGGGGCTTACTCCCAGGAAAGTGTCTTTAGGACTGCAGCCTAAGTAACTTCATAGGATCATGCACATTTAATGCATGTTCTCAATTCAATTTCAGTGTTTTGTCATGATTTTTGCACCCAGATAATATTTTTATATGAATATTTTTTGGGTTCTGGAACCAATCATCTGAGTTTCCATTATTTCCTATGGGGAAATCTGCTTCACGTAAACGTTTCACATAACAAACATGCCTCCAGAACAAATTAAATTTGTTACGTGAGGCACCACTGTACTTATTATATAATGCTATTTATGTTCAGGCATATACGGTATTCAAGCTACTAGTCAAGCTACTGGCGAGGATAAGTTGTTTGCAAAATAATAAACTGTTTCAGATAGCATAATTCAGCTCTTTATTCTGACTGGTTGGCTTTTTCATTTTTATTCTCACCCTATTGAGGGCTGTGGGTTGCGCAAGTGGTTAAGACACTGTGCCTGTTAACCAGCAGGCCAGGGTTCAAGACCCGGGTTAGCCCCACAAGACAGGGTGAGCTCCTGTCCTTAGCCCAGCTCTGCGATGCCAGCTGGATCCAATTGTATTGGCTCTGCCTTTCCACTGGACTAATTCAGTGGTGTGGAGAAGGGGGATTTGCTGCTTGGCTAACAGCCTATCCTCCAGAACAATCCAACCCAGGCTTTTGTGCTTCATATGCAGCGCCGAGCACGATACTATAGTCTTTCAAGACTGATGGAGGCCTGCTAAAAGGGCATCAGTTATTGAAAGATGGAGTGTCAAACACTCCAGTACCACCATGAGTAGCTCCACAATTTCAGTGGCTTCCTATTTGTTAGGCACTTCATTTAATATCAGATCTAAGACTACCCATCTAGTCAAATTTCTTCCTCCCAACCTTGGCCAAGAAGGTGCCCTAAGAAAGTGATCAATCAGAGCTGGAAGGGAACTGCTCTCCCCAGATGCTTGATTCTCTCTCCCCCAGAAACCAGCATTCAGTGCAGACAGCCTTTCTCCCCACATTTCCTCAAGAGGCAGCACAAATGCGGCGAGACAATCTGCTATTTCATCTATTTAATGCTTTCAACTGTATGTTGCCTTAACAGTGTCAGAAAAGTAGTATCTACTTTTTGGGAATGAGCGCCCCAAGATCAGCAGCCTTGCAATAGAGCTTTGCAAGAGGGTACAGCATAAATACACCACATGGCTCTGATCATCTCCGCGATGAGATGTGATGGGTGCTCAACTGCAATCAACTTCTGTTTCTGCCAATCCTGATGCAAACAGGACAAGATTTTTTGGTACTGCCCTAGTTTTAGGGAACTCTTCTACAGTCTGGACAATTGTGAGCAACAAGAATGATCAGTGGGATGGAAGGGAAGCCCTACGAGGAAAGGTTGGGGGAACTTGGGATGTTCAGCCTGGAGAAGAGAAGGCTGGGAGGAGACATGGTTGCCCTCTTCAGATACCTGAAGGGCTGGCATAGGGAGGAAGGGGCTTATTTGTTCATAGCTGCTTCAGAAAGCAGAACTAGAACCAATGGGTACAAACTGCAAGAGAGGAGATTCCGGTTGGATATCCGGAAAAAATTCCTGACGGTGAGGGCGGTTCAGCAGTGGAAGAGATTGCCAAGGGAGGTGGTGGACTCTCCCTCACTGGGGTCTTCAAGCAGAGGCTCAACGAGCACCTGTCAGGGATGCTCTAGGGGGATTTCCTGCAGCAGGCAGGGGGATGGACTAGATGACCTACTAGGTCCCTTCCAACTCTATAATTCTATGATTCTATGTGAGCAATTATGTACATAACGTGCCAATACAAGTGCACACTGAATAGTGTGGTTTTCTGCACTCCTGGGCTTGGATCCTAGCATGTTTTATAGGGCGTAAGCCCAATTGAGCACAATGGGACTTCCAATAGGATTGTGTTGCAAGACAGCTAAACAGGAAGTGAGAAAAACAGTCTGCAACACTAACAATGGAAGCCCACAGGACAGAAGACCACAAGCACATCTATCAAATCTGAATAGGGCCACATATTACAATAGGATTGGTCTTCCTATCATACCCTGGTGCCTTCACAGAATTTAAGTCACTTACGTTGCTGGTTTCTCTTGTCACTGGCATTTTTCAGGGGGAGACATACAGGGCAATCATGTCGTGTACAGTTCTTCCAGTGGGAAATGATCTGACGTGATGAAGCACAATGGGCAACTAGGATAGGAAAAGAAACCATAAATGGAGTGGTTCTGTATCAATTCCACAGTCAAGCCATCTAGTTCCTTTGTAATGCTGCAGAGGTACTTTCAATGATAACTGTAAGGAAAACTGTGATTGCCCTACACCTCCTCCTCTACGTCCAATGGAAAGGGGAAAAACAAAGTGGTTGCTGCCCAGGTGTGAGAGACCAAGTGCAGGCAGAGGTTTATTGAAGTCCAACAAAATACAACTCTTTACATCAGGGGCTAATCCCAAATCCCCACCACAGTCCCAAAGCTCCATTCATTGGGGGACTCCACAGCAAAACTGCTCACCATGATCTTCTCCTTGCTAGGGTGATTTGTTGCTGGGCAAGAAGGACTGGGCCCAGTGGGGCATGCCAGCCAGTACGTACAAGCAGTGGTAGCTCCTTGCTGGTGCTGCTGTGTGCCAGGGAAGCTGGTTCCCATTCCAAGACAAAGGAGAGGGTGGGAGGGTGGAACTTTTGTCCAGGGCTTACCCCATTTATGTCTGAGGTTGAAATTTTTTGAATTGCAAAAAAAATGGAACAGTAAAGGAACACTAGGCATAAATGGGTTAATTAACCCCCACTCCTTAATCTTGGGAGGGTTTCATCTTCTTGCCACCTTGCCCCAGCTGCCTCCTCTTCTCCTCCCCCCAATGCCTGTTTCTCTTTCCTGTTCCTTGCCAAGGTGTTCCTTGTGACAGAACAGAAAAAGTACAAGATCAACTTCTGATACATGTAACAGGAAGCTAAAAAGCTCTTGTCACATTCCCAAAAGCTACAAACTTTTGTATGAGTATGAAAGACTTCTGAAAAGGAAGGAACTGCAACTCGTCTCAGCTCTTCAGAATGATCTGCTTCCTCCACAAAAACAGCAGGGACACTTTTACCACCCCAGCAGACTGGCATGCCAGACTTCTGTTCAGGCTGATTTGCTACTAGTCCAGAAGCATTAAGGGAATGGTAGCAGCAACTATTGCATCAAGGCAGCCCCAGGCCCCAAAAGATAAAGCAGAAGGAACTTGGTCATTGAAATACTGTCCAGCCAAATCTCTACACCAAAGTGGAATTTAGTCACAACAGGAGGCAGGGAACAACACATACTTCACATTGGTTTGAATCTTTAAGCAGTGAATAATGGATGAAGTTCTGATCACATCAAGTGTTGCCACACCAGCACAGGTGGGCAGAGCACTAACAGAGGCACCAGTCCGCTAAGCAATGCACCTGTGGATCAGGTGGACTTTGCAAGGTGGTCACAGTACACTCAGTTCTTCCACACCTCTCACTTCCAAAGGTGGCAGACCATACAACAAAAACGGACTGGAGACTGCCTCTGGGAACCAGCCCCCCCCCCCACCTGTCTTTTAAAACAGCACACACACTATGTTAACTATTAATCATAACTTGAAGAAACTAAGGCAAGCATTCTGCAGGAAATTGCTGCCGGCTTCAGAGGTCTAGCTAAGTCCTCCCAACATTTTCCCCTGTGAGTTCGGACAATTAAAACTTAAGAGTGATGAAAAGGAAATTATCCTTGCAGTTAAATCAGATCTTTTTTGCTTTACCAAAACTGGTCTAAGTAAAGCATTACCCAAATTGCAAAGCAGCTCTCAACAATGATGTGATCTTCCATACATTGCTGAAGTGATGTGGGATTGAATCCTGGGGAGATTCAAACCAAGGCTCCTCCAAACCAAACACCAGAAACCTGAATCTGTTATCTCTGACTCTGGGCTGGGCTCAAACTAGGGGAGTACCTGATGCGATGGCCATTTCCTGCCCATCTACCACAAGCAGAGAACAGCAGAAGTTCAGGAGGTGGGGAAAACTTGTCAACAAACTTCCCCACCTCCAATAAGGCTTGTTACTCTTACCTTGACAGGCCTTTCCCGCTTGACAGTGTGTCATGTGATTGAGGACGTTTTTCATGGTTCGACAGTGGGGAAGAGAGCATGCCCGCACCTCTCCATTGGCTTGCTCACGCCTCTGACATTTGTGCGCATGAAGGAGCAGAACCAGCTGCTGCTGGATGAGTTTGCGCTTCTCGGGATCAGCTGTTGGCCCTGTTGCCATTGCTTGTGCTGGTACAATTCCCACCTGCTGGACCTGGGTTTGCATTTGAGACTGAAAACAAAATATTTTTGCATGTTACAGCACAACAAGCTCCATTTGCTGCAGTGATCTGACCATCACTTCCAAGTATTCTTCTAGTATTTCCAAGGACCTCCAAACACCAGCTCTAAGTCACTATCCTACTCTCCTTTCTACAATCCCAAACACCAACTTCTGCAGATAACTAAATCTGTGAGATTACCCAAATTCATCCAGAAATATCTTCTGGATGCCCCCAGAAGAGCTTCTGAGGTGTAAGAGGGTCGCACCTGACCTCCCTGAACCTCAGAACAACACCCAAGGTGGCCAAAAGACCCTTCAGTTGCGGCTTAAGGCCCTCAGTTTAAGGGCTTAAGGCCCTTCAGGCCCTCAGGACCTGCACCGAATCCAATCCATGGTGCCAAACCCACAAATAAGGAGGACCCACTGAATAATATCTCTTTTCTCCCCAACAAACCTTTTGCAGTAGCTCAGGCTGGTGTTTATTCTTCATCTTTTCTTAAAAGATTGTGAACCTTTACATATTTTGTAATGTATGTATGTAAAACTGATTTGTGCAATATTTTGTTGAAAAGCAGTACACAATAAGCACTGTAGACATATTTCAATTTTTCCAAATGTCCTCCCCACCCCAAAGAAGAAAAAGTCTCCCCGTCATGGGCTTGGAAATATTATGCTGGGACAAGTGAAGGTGCAAAGGGATCAGAACGGAAACATATACCATTATATATCTATAAACATATAACATATACCATACACAACAGTGATCTCTGTGAAATTTAAGACTGTGTTCCAACAGCAACAGATGTTGAACAAACACACACTACCTCTGCATGGCAAAGTTTCCATGGGAGCTGTCCGGATAATTTCTGAAGATATTAAAAAATCCTAGCACCAGGGCTACTGCAGGACTAGCAAGAACATACTAAGTGAGCTACATGCATGCACACATGCACACATATGGAGCTCTCCCAACCAAGTAGAAGGTGTTGCTGACTTCATTTTGGAAAACTGCTCACCAGTGCTTTCATGACTGTTGGTCCCTTCAAGCAACAGAGACTGGCTCATCATTTTTTACTTGACTTGCATCCATTCACAGTAACATCTGACAATCACTAGTCTGGGAAGCCTGCTGCATTCCCATGACCAAGCCATATGGGCTATGTAAAAGGAATGGGGTGGCACAGTCCACACACTGCATAAGAGCACTATCTTCAGTACTGGCCACTTCACAGGACCTCACAGAATTCATGCTGACCTCTGCAGAAAGACTTCTTTCCCACCCCCATTAACTACACTGTCTAGGGCAATGATCTTCAAAGTGGGTGTTGGGACACTCTTGGTAGTCACAATTTCATTTCAGTGGGTCATGAAAAGCTGTTTGCAGCCATCTTGGAATCTGGCACTGGGCACTTTAATGTCACTTCCAGCCATGACATCACTTCTGGGGGACCCAAACAGACTGTCATTCAGAAAGAGATGCTCCAATAACACTGGTCTAAGATGCCCACCTAGATGTCTCCCAAGAGATGGCCTGGCCAGAGCATCCCAGTGACAGATGCAACTCCAAAGGAGATCCAAGTCTTGCACACAGTGCATTCTTCTGCACTTTGTTTTCTGTCAAAGATTCAACATCTAAGATTTGATCATATCAAAGATTCAACATCATATCAACTGGCAACAAAAGAAACTGTTCCTGGGCAACTGTCTTTTTACCAGTTTGGAAAGTTTGTGCCACTGCAAAAGACATAAGAGCACTGGGAAAAAAATTTTAATGAGCCATTTATTTAGCTCTGTAAACTGCTGCTCTGACAACTACTTTTTATCAAAAACGGTAAATAAATATTCTTAATTATTATTATAATAGAGCAACTGCCAACTCACCATATTTGGCACACTGGTAACTGAAACACTCTTGATATCTGTAGGAAAGGGAGGCAAGCTGTTTGCCATGCTGGACTTATTTGGTGGTAACTGAGGGTTGACTCCTGTTGTTCCCATCTGTTGCCCTCCAGTTTGACTAAATGGCTGCCCGAAGGGACTTGTGTTACTGGCCATCCCCATCTGGAATGAAAACAAGATAGTTACAGTTAACGTTTTGCATTCATCTATTTGCAAGGACAAAGAGGAAAAAGGATACATCTTCCATGTAGCCAAGTAATGAACTAATGGCCCAAATCAATAGGCTGTTCCTACTGAAGGTGTCCGTTTTGAAACCAAATATATGGGGTATGTCCCTTCGCTTCCTTCCCACTTCCCAATAATACTTTTTTCCAATATGATGGAAAATTGTACAGCAGTGTTGAAGTGAAATACACTAAGCCGAAGTAAGAACAACACACATACACAAATATGCCCTTTCCCCCTACAATTTAGTATACTTCATCCTAAAGGCTGCCCACTCCAGGACAGCATAAGAATGAACAAGATTCAAGTTGCAGTAGCGTGTCAAAACTAAAAAGCAGAAGTTAACCAACCACTAAAGACAATATCAGTACTCATTTAACTTTAAAAACTAACATATTCCTTTTATTTGTGCCAGGGGTGTCCAAACGTTTCGGCAGAAGGGCCACATCATCTCTCTGACACTGTGTTGGGGGAGGGAAAAATGATTTACATCTCAAATTTGCATAAACCTACATCCGGGCTGGATAGAGGTGTCTTGCCATGAGCCACATTGAGGCTCACCACTGGCTGCATCTGGCCCATGGGTCAGGGTTTGGGCAATTATGCAATATGGGTATAAAACTGAGGGCTCACCCCAGGCATAAATTGTGGAGCCCACCCCCAGAAATTGACAGGATAAAGGAGATTATCTAGTCTAGTTAAAATATTAGACGATAACACAGTACTCAGATCAAAGCAAGTTTCAAATGGTTGTATAAGAGCAAGAACAGGATTGATTTCAAAACTCATTGGTTTGACAGTGAATATCAATGGAGACTGTAGATTTACAATATTTGCACGGCTGCCGGAGTTGATAACACAACTATGTTGTGGCTATTTTGAACAAAGTTGCCTTAAAAAGAAGATTCAAGAGCACGTCAGCTGCTCAGTCAAGGGACATTTGGTCCAGCACTATGTCAAGCTCATAGGAGGTCCAGCACCTTGGAAAGCATCTTTCTGTTACACACTTACGTTTTTAAAAGGCAGCTAGTTTCAATGTAACCAAGAGAGTTCATTTGCTCCAGATCCCCACTGCCAGGGCTTGTGTTCCCACTTATCCTGATCACACTTTTGCCTGCCCATAAAAGCAGAGACTTTTCTGCTACATTCTGACATCGTATCAAGAGGCACAGCAACGCACCACAACAAAATAGGTTACGCTGGCAGTGCATCAACTTTTGTGCAGCCAGCCTGCTGCACTGATGTAAAGCAAAGGCTTGGACTGCTTATGCTACACCCACCCACAACTACAGCTAAACCGGCATTATCCAAAACTCTGCAAGGCTATGAAAATTCTGCAAAATAATTGTGTATCGCAAATTCAGCTTCAAACAGTACTATCTTGGTATCTAAAGTACTTTCCTGACTGATTAAAAAACCCCCAAGCCAGCTGGAAAACATTCCAAGAAGTGATCTCTCCCTGCAAAGTCCCTGGTGTACCCAGCAATCAGGCAAGCAAAGGAGCACCATCCTGTGCAAATGACCACAAGGAAGGCACAGAACTATTTGGCCTGACAACGCTAACTCTTTGTGTACAGTTCTGATATCCAGAAACCCTGGCTGGCAGAGGACTACTTCTTGGCCAAAAGCAATGCTGCCTGCAATTAATTCAGCTTTAAATAAAATGGGAACCTTTTCAATCAAAACATAATCAATTTGACTGGCCCACTGATAATTTTTTATATCTTTATTTCAAGAACAGAAAAAACAGGGAACTATTACTTAGAAAAGATCTTTACTGGAAAGAGAAAAACATGAACTTTAAGCCGACAAGGTCTGGCCAATACACAGGTTTCTCCTCTTGAGGAAGCATCTGGTTGAATATCTGGTTGAACACCACTGGTTTGCTCCAACAAGCCAGGGTGTTCAGGTATTATAAAGTGGGATTGGTTTAAGTGGTTTAGTATCTTTAAACTGTCCAATTCAGTCACTAACTTTAGGAATGATCGTTCTGATAAATAGTTCCGTCCATCTTGAACCATTTTATGATGCATAAAGTCAAGTCACACAATGCCTTAACATGAATATAACGATTATTTGACAAACAATTTAACCACTTCAATTAATTCAACTGCTTCAATTATTAATTCAATAATTATTCATTATTAATAATAATTGCTTGAATTCAGCTTTGCTACCTGTTCAAGTGTGTCTCTTTGCCCACTACTGGCAATTCCATTTAGGAAAGTTGCTTTTGCTCAACAAAAACCATTTCACTTATAGAAAGAGAACAAATGTATACCTGGCTCTGAACACTGACTACATCATGCTGCTTCAAATGAGTAAGAGCACATTTCAGAGAAAGTCTACCTACCAGGTTACATGAGAAACAACAGCTTAAAGGGTCCAGTCCTATCCAGTTTTTCAGGACTGATGCTGCAGTGCCATTGGGGTTTGTGCTCCGTTCTGCGGTGCTGGGGTGCCTCAAAGTAAGGAAACACTTCAATGCTTCAAAGTAAGGAAACACTTGTTCCTTTGCCTTGAGGACGCATTGCAGCTGCACTAGTGATAAGACTGGGACTTAGGATAGGATTGAAAGACGTCAACTACTGCTTGTAAAAAGGTTTTACTGTGCTTGCTTTCAAAGACAAAAGACAAAATTAAACAAAAAGAATGGTTTTACTGTCCCCCAAGATCCCTACAGAAATTGTGATAGTTATTTATGGCATGAACAATTGATGAAGATGAGAGAAAGTAACACCCTCACCAAACTGCAAAGATTAACAGCCCCCCCCCCCACACACCGCATAAATGACTGCCACCTACTTTTGCCAGGGCTCCCGCTTGTGCTGTGTTCAGGCCTGCATGACCAGCCATTGGAGAGGACACTTGCGTCAAAGTTTCTGCCAGCACGCTGCCTGTGTTTCCCTGCAGGGTGGAAGCAGAATAGGGCATTGCGGCTCCTCTTCCTCTTCCGGCTGCCCCAAGGGATCCATTTATTACTTGCCCTGGTCCTTGTTGGGCTTGATTCATTAAACTGTGGCCAGAGTTACTGTTGAGAAGACCTGGATGTGTCTGACCAAAGCCAGTATTCATACATATCCCAGCTCCTGTCTGGGAAGACGCTGGGCTGCTTGTCACCATCCCCACTGGTTTTTGTGCTTGAGGAGCTGGTGTGCTGGATCCCGAGGTGCCTGCAGCCTGCTTGGCCATGCTGGATGCAGCAGTCTCTCCCTGGCTTAAAGGACTCTTGCCCATCACATTCGGATTGCCGATTGCCACACTATTCGGCTGCCCAGGGACTTGGCTATTGACTCCTTGGGGGACAGGACTACTGGAGGTCACACTCCCAAGTCCTGGGTTTAGAGAAGAGCCGCTGCCTCCCCTCAGAAGCTCAGAGAGTTGCTTGTGTTTGGAAGCTGCATCTGGAACTAGGTTCCCAAGATTCAGTTCTCCATTAGGGATCAGCTCATCAGGAAGATCGTTTTCCAAGTCAAACAGAGATCCAAAATCTGAAAGGTTAAAAGAATCTGGGTTGAGACACAAGGCATTTACACATCAGATTAATTCCTTACTGCACAAAACAAAGCCTAGTCCACTACATCAATCTGCTGGCTGCTCTCTCAAGTGGGGAGGCAGTTGGCAGAGCATCTGAACGCAGATCCTCTTCTTTGACAACTGAGAAAATAACTCTTTCAGTGACTGATCAATTACTACTAACTAGTACTGTACGCAAACCTAAACCTGCTGTTTAGCCTTGAGAAGCAGGCCAGTTCCAGAAGAGCAGTTGGTACTTCTGCTTCTGCAGAAGAGTTAGGGCCAGTCGCTCTTTTCAACCTTACATCCTTCCCAGGTCTTCTTGGAGAACAAGCTACCACTTGAAGGAAGGATAAAAACATAATAGAGGTCAAGCTACCACTTGGAAGAAAAAAGGGAAAACCATAGTGTATAAGGAAAGAACTTTCCACATCACAACAAAACAACCTAAACAATGAGGAATGAAGAAATACAGAACAGTCAAAGTCATCCAGAGCTTGCTAAAAACAATCTAGGTGCCAACACTGTACCATAAAGATTGCTTTCAGAGCAAACTTCTCTAGAGAGTGGGGCAGGAGCAGCAAAGATACAGAACGGCTTGCTTACCTTGGGAGGCCCTTCAGATCCAACCCTTGTATTAGCACCATTGGTACACAGTACCCCAGACTAACTTGTGAATGTTCAGCAGATAGGTTGGGATGGTAGAACAGACTAAGCTCTCTCTGGGCAATGCAGAGCTAAATCATCAAAAACTGTGGAAACAAGGTCTCTGCACCTGCTTTAGCACCAGCTTCTCCACTAAAGAACCAAGCAAAAAGCTTCCCAACATCCAGGCAAATTGTGAGTTTCTGGATTGTGTGGATTCTGGATTCTTTTCTCTACCCATCTGAACTGCTCGCCAAGAATTTGGTGTAAGAGCCTTCGGAACTGAACTTACACTTGGTCAGTTCAGTTCTCAGGCCAAACTAGTGTAAGACGTTCAAATAGGAGTATTCAATCCATGTTTGATCAGCTCATGGAAACCCGAGTTGCCAATTTGGATGTTATGGGGAGCCACAGTTTGCCCCAAATCAGGAAGTTACCTATCAGGTTAGTGACAACAAACAGGGGGTTTCTCGTGAAGCACCAAACCATACTTTGCGGGTCATCAAGACCAACACTTTATTGCAATGATATGGCCACCTTATGGGGTCGCAAGACTACAACAAAAACTGTCTTGCGTAGCAGAACACACAAACAATTGAGCCTCAAGAAAACCATGTTATTTGAATATACAACAAGCAACGTAACTGTTTATTCTAATCAGAAACCTAACACTTCTATGTTTGCAAAAACCACCAAACTCATGCTGATTAACCCTTTTAATATATACTGAGCCTCTAAAAGATCTAATTATTCAAAAATTTATTATTTATTAAACAGATTTCTATTCCGCTTTTTTTGTGCAAGCAGAGAAGCTCGCACGTTTAACAGACACAGAATCAAAGTGTAACAAAATAGCAGCAAAGAAATACAAAACCAAATCACACAGACGAAAGAGTACAGCAGAACAAGACAACACCACAGGCATGGCAGCGTCAGAGCTTCCAGCAAATGCCTGGAAAACAGGTCTACTGCAGAAAGGCCGAAACCATCAAGGCCTGCTACACCTTCTACAGGGCAGGGGCCACCACAAAGAGAGCATAATCAGAATGGAGGATGCTGCAAAAGAGGGTCACAAAAAGAGCACACCCAGAAACCAGCATTCAGTGCAGACAGCCTTTCTCCCCAGGTTTCCTCAAGAGTCAGCCACAAACACTGTGAGACAATCTGCTATTTCATCTATTTAATGCTTTCAACTGTATGTTGCCTTAACAGTGTCAGAAAAGTAGTATCTACTTTTTGGAAATGAGCAACCCAAGATCAGCAGCCTTACAAGAGAGCCTTGTAAGAGGGTACAACATAAATACACCACATGGCTCTGATCATCTCCGCAATGAGATGTGATGGGTGCTCAATTGCAACCAACTTCTGTTTCTGCTAATCCTGATGCAAACAGGATTTCTTGGTACTGCCCTAGTTTTAGTGAACTCTTCTACAGTCTGGACAATTGTGAGCAATTATCTACATAACGTGCCAATACAAATCTCACCCAGGCTCATGTGCCAGCAATTTATGATTTGCAAAGCATGTCCAATGATAGACAACAGGGAACATCATAAGCGCCGCTGTACCTTGCAGGACTATACATCACTTAAACTCCTAACCCTTCCATCACCACAGCAGAAGCCTAACTAAAGGATCTGAGTAGTTGCAATTCCCTGCAAATATGAGAATCCATGAAACTGATAGTTCCCAAACTTTTTCAACTGGCAGCTCCCTTGAGCTACTGGGACGCTGACTGAAGCACCCCATTCCATCTACAATTCTGTATTTTGAATAAGATGACAGGTTTTTTTGCAAGGATTCCAAAGCTCCCTTGATTAGTTTCCACAGTTCCCCAGAGCTCACAGTTTGGGAACCTCTGCTATACATCTATGTCTGCGTCAGTGAGACCCAAAAATGAAGAACGCAGACTATGGCTGCAATCCTAAAGACACTTTCCTGGGAGTAAGACCCATTGGATACAACGGGGCTGACTTTTGAGTAGACATGGTTAGGATTGTGCTCCAAGATAAAGAAGGTAAGGTGTGCAATACCACAAGGGCACCTGATGTCATCTCTGTTCTCCCTGGGTTAAGCACTTCACACTAACATCCTAAAAACAAAAGCCACATTCCCAAAGGAAGATGGATGGACCAGACTTCCATGTAGCAGGTGCTCATGAAACCCATTCTAAGAAGTTTCTACTATAAGGGAAATTATTCCTGTCTGAAAACACTACAGTTTCTGAACAGACACACTAATGCAGCAATTTTCAATCATTTTCATCTCATGGTGCATTGATAAACCCCTAGAATTATCAAGGAACACCTTCTCATTTTTGACAGTTAACACAACACCTAGCTGGGGTTCACATCCCCAAATTGATCTACAAAAATCACCTTGTTTTAAACTTCTATGACACAACTTCAGACTATTCATGGCACACTAATGTTTCACTGGTGGGAAACTGCCGCCATAATATATAGCAGGGGTGACCAAACTTTCTGGCAGGAGAGCCACATCATCTCTCTGACACTGTCAGGGGCTGGAAAACTAATTTACATTTCAAATTTAAATAAATTTGCATATAAGACTGTATTAGGGAGAATTACAAGGCTTACTCAAAAGCCAGATAGAGAGAGGGGTATTGCCACGGGTCGCCTTGAGGCTTGCCGTGGGCCACATCTGGCATCCGGGCTGAGGTTTGGACACCCCTGATATATAGCAAGGCAGAATGGACTGGACTCTGCAACTGGAAAGTGGCTCCCTTTCAGGGACCAGGAGGCCTTGCAGCATCTTGCCTCCCCCATCACTCAAAAGCATCTGCCAAACACAAGAGTGGTGGCCCTGGAGGGGGTTTCTTGTGTGCTTCTGAAAGCCTCTGGATGACCACTGTGAGATCCAGGAAGCCGGACTAGGTGAGCCCCCTTTGAACTGATCCAGCAGGCCTCTCCTTATGCTCTATTTGGAGACCCCAGAGAACTGGCAGTTGGAATAGAGCCCTTCTATGATGCTGCCCAGAAAAAAACTTCTTTACCTAGTGTTTTACGAGTCTGTGGAACTCCTTACCACAGCACACGGTGAAAGTATCTGAATGGATATCTTGAAAGGGGGATTAAACAAATTTTCTAGAAGAAGAAAAGCCCATCCTTGATCCATCTGTGGAGTAGGTGGGCCCCCTTTGGATTGAACCAGCTCAGCTTCTGATCTTGAGGCCTGGGTGCAAAGGGAGCTAATGGGAGAACCACAGGAAAACTTACAAGTAACAAGTCCAATTTCTTGTATCTCACCGAGTGGCCCACAAGATGCAAGGAGCACACAAACAACAAGAACCCTGCATTGTGGTGTCCTCCTTTGCGTCTGGCCTGCTTCTAACACTAGGAGGATGCAGAAACCTATCATCACTTATTACCTATCTTTCCCTATATCAATTCAAGGCCCCTAGGCCTTCAGATGCCATCCTCACATCCTGTGGCAAGGAGTTCCACAGACAAATCCTACAGTGGGTAAAGATCCATTTTCTTGGTATTGAGAATCACCGAAACCAAGCGACGAAGGGGTGCCAGTGCCTGAATGACAGGTCGGTGCTGGACGCAGCCAAGCTGCACTCACCTTCAGGTGGCATCCCCACAGCCTGTGGCAATGAGTTACACAGACTAACCCCATGGTACTTAAAGATCAATTTTCTTGGAATTGAGAATCACTGCAACCCAGGGACAGAAGGGAGAAGAAGGGATACACATTGCCTTACTAATGGAAACAGCTCACCTCAGTATCTCTACATCCCGTGGTAAGAAGTTCCAAGGGTAACCCCATGATGGGTAAAGACACATTCTCTAGATATTGAGATCCCCTGCAACCCAGAGCGAGGGACTGGGGGAAGGAGTGCCTGGTACCCAGCTGATGGAGACCAAGTCAGGCCAAGCATTCCTGGTGCCAGGCCAACAGGACACTGCTGGGCCCCAAGATCCAGGGCACACCAGGGTAAGCTATGCACATTTAGATTCCATCCCTGCATCCTGTGGCAAGGAATCCCACAGGCTAAACCCAGGCTGAAAAAGGCATGTTCAGTTGCTACTGAGAGAAAGTGACCCAGAGCTGAGGGTGGCAGGGAGGAAAAAGGGATGCCAACCACCCAGCTGTCGGAGGCCAACTTAGGCCATGCCATGTAAGACCCCTTGCCTGGCTGACAGACAACTCAATCCTGAGGCACCAATATGCAGGTCAAGTGCCATCTCTACATCCTGCAGCAAGGAGTTCCACAGGTTAACCCAATGCTACGTAAAGACATGTTCTCTTGCTCTGGGGATCCCTGCAACAACAAAGCCAGGAATGAGAGAGACAGAAGCCCAGCTGAAGGAGGCCAGGCCAGGCCAAATCCTGTGCCCAGCTAGCAGCCCACTCAGTGCTGGGCCCCAGGATGCAGACTAGGTACCATCCCCAACAACTTGTAGCAGGGAGGTCCACAGGATAAACCCATACTGAACAAAGACCTATTCTTGCTATGATCTAACCATGGGGAGTCCCTGCAACCCTAAGCCAAAGATGGGGGGAAGGAAGAAGGGATGCTTGATTAAAGGAGGCCATGCCAATATAGACCTAATGCCTGGCTATCAAGACATTCAATGCTGGGCCCCAGGATGCAGGCCAGATTCAACCCCACGCCCTGTGGCAGGGAGTTCCACAGGCCATTCTGTGTAGAAACTAATTCATTTACAATAGAGAGTTCATGTAACCCCTAAGCCAGGAACTGGGAGAGGGGACTGAAGAAAGCTATGGCAGCCCAAGTACCATCAAGTGGCAAGAAGTTCCACAGGATAACCCAAGCTGAATAACAACATGTTATCTTGTTATGGAGAGCTGGGGTGGGGGAGAAGAGGGGTGCCTGGGTGAAGCAGCCATGCCAGGCAAGAGGCCACTCAGTGCAGGGCTCCAGGCCACAGGCCAAGTGTCACCCACATCTCCTGTGTCAGGGAGTTCCGCAGGTGAACACCAAGCCCTGTTCTCCTGCTATGAGGGGTCCCTGCACCCCTGAGCCAGTAAGGGGAGCCCAGCTGGAGGAGAGCAGGCCAGGCCAGATGCCCTCCCGCATCCCGTGGCAGGGAGTTCCACAGGTCAACAGCGAGGGTGGGGATGCGGTGGGGGAGAGGTGCGGCTGGAGGAGCCCAGACCCAGCTCTCAGGCCGCCAGTGCTGGGCCCAAGAAGCAGGCCGGCGCTGTCGGGAGAGGCTGCGGAGGGAGTTCCGCGGGAGGAGCGCGGGGCCGGGCTGGGCTTTTCTCACCTGTGGGGTCGGAGGCGGAGAAGCCCGGCGAGTTGAGCTTGGCCCGCTTGGGGTTGGGCGGCCCGTCCAGCAAGTTCTCGGCCATGGTCCCCCCTCAGCCGGGTGGGCCTGGCTCGGCCTGCGCCTCGGCCTCCTCCTCCTCCTGGGAAGAAGCTCAGCGCTCCGGGGGGGCGGCGGAGGCGGCGGTCTCCCCCACAGCCCCCTCCATGCCCGGGCGAGGCGGAGGCGTCCGAGGGCCGCGCAGGGAGGAGGGAGCGGAGCGCGGGCGGCCCCTCCTCCTGCCCAGGTGCCCGGATGGCGCCCGCCCGCCAGTCAGCCCAGCCCCGTCGAGCACCTCACCGACCCCCCCGCGCCTCAGCGGGAGCGCGCACGCGTGGAGGCGGGGGCGCGCACGCCCCTCCCCCTCCCTCCGCCCGCGCGCGTGCCCGCCGCTCCTCTGAGGGGGCTTCGCCTCGGGAGCGCGCGCCCGGCTGGAGGGCGGCGGCGGGGACCGGCTAGGCGGCTGCGGCGGCCCGGGCCTCCTCCTCCTCGGCTACGGCTCCCCTCCGCCCTCGGAGAGGCCGAGGAGGCGGTGCTTGAGGCCCGGCTTCGGCTCCCTCAAGCCCGGCCCCGGCTTCGGCCCTCGACGCGTTGGGGCTCCGCGACAAGATGGCGGCTGTTGATGCCTCAATTAAAAAAAAAGGAAAAGTTTTTTTTCTTCTTCTCTTTACCAGGGGCGGAGTGGGCGGGGCTTCGCGTGCGTGCGTGCGTGCGTCATCACGCAACAGGGGACACGCCCCGCCCACACCTCTTTCACTCCCTCCCTTCACTACAATAACCACCGTGCTGTGCGTGCGTGGTGGCGTCATCATAGGCACGCCCCGCCCCCTTTGCTCCTGATTGTGTGCGTCATGGCGTCACCGCGCACAAGAGATACGCCCCGCCCATAACTCTGCTCCTGGGAGGGTTGAGTGGCACAACGACACGCCCCGCCCACACCTTCATCTGCAACAGACACGCCCCTCCCTGCACGCCACCTGAGCGCTCCTGGGTCCTGCCGCCCGCCGGTTTTGTCGGGCAAGGAGTGCTTCCTTCCATCCTCCTGGGGCTGGTTCAGGGAGGAGGGTCAGGGTGGACCTGATACTGCAGGCGCATATAGCACCCAAGGGTGCACCTCACCTGCACCCAAGAGAGACCACATGCAAAGGAGGATCCCTCACCCACCCAACCAGAACCCCTGGGTGCCTCTGACACTGCTGATACTCCACTTACACATATATTGCACCCAAGGGTGCACCTCACCTGCACCCAAGAGAGACCACAAGCAAAGGAGGGTGCCTCTGACACTGCTGGTACTCCACATACACATATATAGCACTCAAGGGTGCACCTCACCTGCACCCAAGACAGACCACAAGCAAAGGAGGGTGCCTCTGATACTGCTGGTACTCCACATACACATATATAGCACTCAAGGGTGCACCTCACCTGCACCCAAGAGACCACATGCAAAGGAGGATCCCTCTCCCACCCACCCAGAACTCCTGGGTGCCTCTGACACTGCTGGTACTCCACATACACATATATAGCACCCAAGGGTGCACCTCACCTGCACCCAAGAGAGACCACATGCAAAGGAGGCTGCCTCTCCACCCTCCCAGAACCCCTGGGTGCCTCTGACACTGCTGGTACTCCACTCCCCGCCCACCCGGAGTTAACCCTCATCTGCACCCAAGGGTGACCACATGCAAGAGAGGTACAGGGTGTCTTTGACACTGCTGGGACTCTACCACTTTCCATCTCTGAGCACAGGCTACCTCTCACACTGCTTGGTTACTACCAGCCACCCACCCAGAGTTAACCCTCATCTGCACCCGAGGGTTACCACATGCAATGAGAGACAGGCTGCCTGACACTTCTGGGCCTGTACCACCCACCCAGTGTTAACCTTCATCTGCACCCATGGGTGACCACATGCAGTGGAGAAACAGGGTGTCTCAACCTCTAACCAATGCATAGAGAAGAGGTGATTCTGGCTGGTGCAGCTCAACCTAGAAAGAAATCCTCCAGCCAGAAACCCTCTTCTACAATGGTTGAAAATAAAGGCATTCTTTCCTTTTTTGATCTCTGGTCACACTATCCACACAAACATACAAGGAACAATCAGAACCAGTTTGGGCCAGCATAGCTCACCTGTTGCCCTATTTTGTCCAGCGCAGGGACAAAAAACCCGTACCTGCCAGAATCACCTCCTCTACACAATGGTTAAAGGTAGATGCATTCTGTCTCTCTGTTCACTGGGCTTCCATGTATGTGTAGGACGGCTGCACTGTCCTAGCATTTCTGTTGTTGGAAGCCTTAAGGCTTTAACCTAAGGCTGCAAACCTAAGCCCCGGTTAGGCTGGCATAGATCCCTGCACAAGTCCCGTGCTGTTCTGGGGGTATCACAAAACACACTTCTGTTCCACTCCGGGGGGGGGGGGTGGTTAGGCCAGTGAAAAGACAGACACCAGACTCCCCACAACGCCACAGCAATAGGGAAACAGGCGAGCTATGCTGGCACAAATTGGTTCTGATCGTGCCTTGTGTGTTTGTGTGGATGGTGTGAACAAAGATTCAAAGAGGGACAGAATGCCTTTATCTTCAGGCACCACATCACCCTCCAGCTAGGACTGGAAAAGACCCGTCTCCAAAGCCACGCTCCCAGTTGTGGAAATCATTTCCAGCACAAAAATCAGAAATCTCCCATCTTTTACTAAAACTTTTGATAGAGCTATTTCAACATGGTTTGTTTCATTGCGTTCTGCACACAATTACACAATGGTATTAATTGAAAATACTGATTTTAAAAAAAACTAACTACTTGAGAGTGCTACAATACATACATTTTTGGAAAATTTTTATTTAATTAATTAGATTTTGTCTTATAGTGTTAAAATTTTTCCTGGCTGCTGTCACTTCCAGCCACGACATCACTTCTGGGGAGTCCTGACAGGTTGTCATAGGTTGTCATTCTAAAAAGTGTGCTCTGCTGCCAAAACATTTGAACATTAGAGCTAGGGCTGTAGTTAAGTGGTTAAGACACTGTGCCTGTTAACTAGCAGGCCAGGGTTCGAGACCTGGGTCGGTCCCCACAAGACAGGGTGAGCTCCTGTCCTTAGCCCAGCTCTGTGATGCAGCTGGAACCAATCATATCGGCTCTGCCATTCCATTGGACTGTTTCAGTGGCATGGAGAGAGGGGGGGTTGCTGCTTGGGTAGCAGCTTATCCTCCCTAACAATCCAACCCAGGCCTTTGTGCTTCGCATACAGCATCGAGCATAGTCATTCAAGACTGATGGATGCCAAGTTAAGATAGAGCTCCACTAGATCAGCCCAAAAGCCCATCTAGTCCAGCTTCCACCCAATGCCTCAAGCACACAAAGCACCTGCATCCAGCTGCTGACCCCTGCATCTGACAACCACTGCATCAAGAGGTTTTTCATATATTGTCCCACTCCCTGCCTCAAGATGAGTGTTTTATCCCATTGCGTGTACAGCAGCACTAACTGGAATAATGGCTCAGCACACCAATCGATACTGTGCCTCCACTTCTGCTGATGTTCCAAGCATCTGAATGTTTGGAACACGAGACAAGTTAAGCATTGCTGCTTTCCTCAGTGGTGTTAATAATAATAATGTTGGAAGCAGTAACTTGTTTGTCATGGAGGCTAAATTGGATGTTCTCCACCCTTCAACATCTAAGATGTGGGGATGGGGAAAGTAGAGAGGATGCTTGGGACCACAGTAACCCATGTAACATTGAAAGACAGAGCATTGCAAACTATGATGTCTTGTACATCTTAGCAATGACATCGTTAGTGTTTGAGCTACCCTATGCTGAAGGTCAGCAGTTTGAGACCCTAATACCACAAGACCGAGCGAGATTCAGCCAGCTAAGGATTGGTTGTGAGCAACTCCAAACGATGGTCATTCAGTGGCAATGGAAAAGGGTATGTGTATTTATTTATTTGGTTGGAGGAATGCTGCCCTCCTTTCCTCCCTCTCAGGGCAGCATGGCACCACATGGGGCCAAAGACTGGAAAATAAGTATTTCACATTACAGTATTTGCAGCAGAAAGGAAGAAAAGCCCAAGGGTGTTCCACCAACTCTGAGCCAGGGATGGGGGCTGCTTGTGAGGCCTGAGACAGAGGAGGCAAAACCAGCAAACGGTCCACATCAGTCCAAGGGAGGTCAGGAACCACTGCTGCAGCAAGAGCTGGGGTGACACACGTGGCATCTGGGTCTCAGTGTTTCTCCAGGATTCTGGTAAGGAGCTCATTCAGCCGGGTCACGACTGGCCTGGGGTCATCGTTCAGGCCTGCTGCTATCATAGCATTGTCATAGATCTGCACCCAGGGAGGGGGGAAGGAGGGGAAAGAGCACAGATGAGGCAGGAGGGAAGGTTGCTTTGACCCTCTAGGAGTACAACATGTGTGCCAGGAAGCACAAAACAGAGGGGTCCAAAGTAGGAAGTCCAGTCAGGAATAGGACACCAGACCAGACCAACCCCCATGCCCAAGCAGCAGTTGACTATACCCTCTGCACACAGTACTTCTTTCTCTCCTCCCCCACCAGCAATAGGGAGGTGGGGGAGAAGCTTCACAGCTGTGCACAGCTTTGGCTCAAATGCGGCTAAATTCCCACCCAGCAGCAGGAAGAGGAGGCAGCCACAATTCACCTGGTCTAGCAGCATCTGGGCCAGTTCAGGCTGGCTGGTGCGCAACTGGTGGAGTTTCTTGATCAGAGCATGCCTGCAAAAGAGACAGCAGAGGTAATGGATGGCACAAGATTCATTACCACAACATTAAGTCAGGGCTACTTCCTTGTGGGGAGGGGGGTCACTGCCTGCCATGGAATCCCAGATACTCTCCCCCTTCTGGTGCAAAAGCTCCCAGTCTCCATACCCTGTATTTATTTCCAGCGTGGGCTGCAGCATCTGGGCACGTTCCTCACTGGTCTTGGCCAGCTGCTGCATGCGCAGGAGATGCCGGGCGGCCCCCATCTCCAACACTGTGATCATAGCTGGGTGAGTGTCCAGACGTGGTGTCACCTGAAATTCAACAGTCTCTATCTATCTACAGTAGTTACAATCTGTATTTATTATCTAGTTTTAATTGTGTTTTATTGTTCTTTTAATTGCTGTCAGCCACCATGAGTTCCCTTCATTAGGGAAGAAAGGCGGGATATAAATTTAATTAATAAATAAATACTGCTTTCAACTAAAACATTTTTTTCAACAAAGCGATTTACAAAGAAAATACAATTAATAGCTAATTAATAGCGAATTGGCCCCTGCCCCAAAAGGGCTCACAATCTGAAATGCAAAAAGAACACCAGCAGATGCCACTTAAACAGACATTGCTGGTGTAGGGCAAGTTACTCTGCCCCTGCTACGTAAAGGAGGAAGACCCACTTGAAAGAGTGCCTCTTGCCCAGTTAGAAGGTGCAGACAGGAATAGGGCAAATCCTCTCCTTCAACCCTCCTTCTCTGACATGGCCAAAGAACCACGACAGAACTGGCACCCACTGACAGAGCTGCCAATTCCACTCGGTGAGTGACGGAGAGGTAGGCGCTCCTCAAGAAGGCTAGAAGACTCTCAAGCGCCATCTTGGGAGTGGGTCAATCAGTACACTGTTCTAATCCAGCCATCTCCAAGTCAAGATAATGCAAAGGAATTATAGGGACACAGGCAGAGCTTCTGGTGGCCAGAAGGATGCCAAGGGCCTTGGATTGCCAGGCAGGCAAATGGGCTCCTTCTGAGATATGTATTCCAAGCTAGAGCTCTGCTGTCCTTAGCCCATCCAAGCCAGACCTCCTCACCTTGATAGCAGTAACCCTGGGGCCGAGAGCGTTCCTCATCCAAGCAAGAAGGTCCTCTGCATCTTGGGAGCTCAGGCATTCTTCAGCTGAAGATGGAAGAGGGGGTCATAGAGGCAAAGTGGGGTTGAAAGAAGCCCACCAACCTCTCTCCTTGTGCAGCTCCAGACACTCGTTGCCACCTCTTCAATGACTCCACAGCACTAGTGGCAGTGTTGTCAATGCCCCACAGGCCATCTGCTGCTTTGCCTTCCCACTACAATACCCATTTTCCAGCTGCCCCATTTAGGGTCCACCTACCTGGGCGGCTTTCCTCATACTTCTCCTCTTTGTAATGGTCCACAACAATATCTGTCTCCACTGACATCAGCTTCTTCTTGTCAAACTCTCGGAGATGCAGCAATGTCAGTTCGTCAAACTGCTCATAGCAGAACAGCACCTGATCCAAAGGGGGAGATTCTGAAGAACACTCTAGCTGCAATAGAAGGGAGAAGCCTTCCCACTCCTGCAGCATTCCCTCTAAGGTTGCCACCACTCTGCTCCTTCCACAGCTCAACAGTGGGATCTCTGGATGATCTCCTGGGCTGCCTAGCTCTGAGCTACAGGGCTTTAACAAGCATGCAGCCCAGAGGGAACAATGCAGTCTGATGCTGGTTTTCCAGTACATGGCTATTCCACAGCCTACCTCATCCTAAGGCAGTGGTAGTCGGGCAGTTCAGCCCTATCAAACTTTTAAGATCCATTTGGGACCCCCGTCAAACATACCGGGATGTGACATCATTGTGATGCCAGCGCTCCTCCATGTCTACTCGGAAGTCCCATTATGTTCAATTTCTCCCAGGAAAACCCATTGCCAGATTCCAAGATGGCAGATCCCACCCTCTTGTGACCCCCTTGACGGGTGGTTGCGATCCTCCAAGGGGGTCCCAACCTCCACTTTGAGTACCACTATCCTAAGGAGTACAGCAACTCCTGTGCAGAACCATGGGCAGAGGAGATAAGGGCCTGGGGGCCAGTAAAGAGATTGTTGCTGGTTCCCCCTCCCAAATCTGGCAAGTCACTCTTCTGTTTGATGCCAAGGAATGATTGACCCAGAAGTTACATTTCCTAGACCTCCAACACTCAGCCCCTTTCCAAAGAAAGAGCAGCTGCAGCACGGCACCAGCTCACCTCTGCATCCTTCTTCTTCATGGCTTCGAAGTATGGGGAATGCTCAGCCAGGTGGCGATTGGGGGCACACAGGTAGTAGATGTTCCTGCTCCCGGCCCGCATGCGACTGGCATACTCCGGGAGGCTGGTAAGTTGGCCTGCAGGCAGCGCAGAAGACTCATAGCGCAACAGCTTGGCAATGTCCTCCTGGCAAGGACAACCCTGTTAGCCATGCCAGAAGAGGATGCTGGGCAGCCTCAGCACCACCCTTATTGCAGGTCTGGTGCATCAAAAGAGTAACGTGGCTGCTCTGGCTTATCCCAGGCAACACCAGAAGCTCGGCAAGCCTGACAGGCAGCCTTAGCATGGCCCAGACACACCTTAACATCCTGTTCTGCAATTGTGACAATTCCCTCGCGCATGAATAGACCATAGTCTTCGAAGAACTTGGCGTATTTCTGAGGGTCCTTCTTGCTCTGGTCAATGAAGAACTTGATCAACCGCTGCTGCAAGACATTCCTTAGCTTCCTGCAAAAGGAAGAGCCACCCAGATTGATGATGCTGGTTTTTGTAATACAACAAAAAGAGAAACAATTTGGATATGCCACTGTCTGAAGATGGAGGAGCAGGAGAGTCAAAAATATAGCTCATCGTTCAAGCCTGCTGAATAAGGCGGACACGACACTGTCCGTACATAAGGAGCACAAGGACTGAGGGCTGGCATATGACTCCCCAACCTCCAACTATGTCATAAAAATCCGTGGAGCATGAAGCATCCAAGGGACAAATGCAGCAAAGATCAGTCCAGGCAGGACAATCAAAAGGTCTCTAAAGGGTCCCAAGGAAGGAGAAAAAGATGGCTCTGGACTTTCAGGTCAGTTGTACTCAAAAGCAGAAACAATTCCACACACAATTCCCGCTGGAGCCTTTGATCTGGTACCAGACAAGCCAGGATGAAGGTAGGTGGCCAGCTCACCTGATGAGGTGGCTCTCCTGAAGCAGCTCTCGACTGAGGTTCAAGGGGACATCCTCACTGTCCACGACTCCTGGAAGAGAACAGGAAAGGGTGTCGTGGCAAATGGAACAGTAACATGGGGGTAAGAAGCCTATCTGGCTCACCTCACAGGTGCTCATGGCTTCCCGCACAGGGCCACCCACCTCGAAGGAAGCGCAGCCATTTGGGCAAGATATCTGCAGCTTTAGTCAGGATCAGGACTTTGCGACTGTAGAGAGCAACACTGGAACCCAGTTCACGGCTGACATCAAACATGGAGGGCTTCTGCAGAGGGAGGTTCGGGGCAGAGAAAGCAGAACCGCTTGGAGACTGAATCATGGGGGAAAGCTGGATCGAGGACTCCCCCTTCCTGTGACAGGCCTGCTGCTCAGCATTATATTATTATTATTTAAAGCAGTGTTTCTCAAACTGGGGGTCGGGACCCCTTTGGGGGTCGCCTGACCCTTTCATGGGGCTCACCTAAAGGCCGCTGGTGTAGGGGGCCTTGCAAGGTATTTTGCATCTTTTTTATTTTGCATCTTTTTTATTTGTAATTAGAAATAAATATTTCACAATATATAATTAAATATTATTTTGTGATTAATCACTATGCTTGAATTATGTTCAATTTGTAACAATGAAAATGCATCCTGCATATCAGATATTTACATTACGATTCATAACAGTAGCAAAATTACAGTTATGATGTAGCAACAAAAATAATTTTATGGCTGGGGGTCCCCACAACATGAGGAATTGTATTAAAGGGTCATGGCATTGGGAAGGTTGAGAACCACTGATTTAAGGGATTTATATCCTGCCTTTCCCATGCAAATCCTCACGACGGCTTACACGGCTTTTTATCGTTTTGTCCTTACAGCAACCGTGTGAGGTAGGCAATTTCTCTACAGGCAGCTCACAGAACTCTCCCCTTCTAGATGGAGTCCTCCACAGCTAGTCATCATCATATCTGGTATTCCCAAGTAGGCACTTCAGGGCACCTAAATGGGTTGTCCCTGAAATGAGTGATGGGTCACATTCTCCCTGCCCACTTACCGCCTCTGGCACATAGAAGATACTGCGGATGTTGAGGGGAGCATCTGTCTTATAGTGGAGAATGTAGCGAGGCTCATCATAGGCTTGGGCGATGAAGCGGTAGAACTCCTTGTGCTGCCAGTCCCCAATATCCTTGGGTTCCATCATCCAGAGAGCCTGCCAGAGAGAGGGACACAGCACTGCTCAGACCTGACTTCCTCCCACTAAGAAAGAGCAACCATTGCCCCAGGACTGAAGCTGAACCACCTACAAAGACACCCAGCTACTCCAGAGCAAAACAGAGGCAAACCTGCTGGACCCCATGTTCAGAGCCCAGGACACAAGACAGCTGAAGACTGAGCCACAGTCAGCCATCCTTCCCATCCAAAGCACTGTACTGGGGCGGGGGGAGGGGTCAAGTGGGTTTTTAGGGGTTTTTTAGTTGTTTCCCTCCTTTTGATGTGCTTACAGAAATGTCCACTCATTGCCTTGGGGAGGCCTTGCTTTGTGGTAACTTTCAAGCTTACCTGCAGGGTATTGACACGTTGCCCATTGAGGTAGAGGGGGTAGCCAATGAAATTGCTGTATTTCGTGATAACCTCTAGAAGAGAAAAGGGATCTGTTAGGGGACAATTTCCACAGGCGCACACATCTAACTTCTTATTTATTGGATTTATACCCCACCCTACCAATGCTTATAAAGCTTTTGTTCCTTCTCTTTCTAACAGCCCTGTGAGGTAGGCAAGCCTGAGAATGAGTGACTGGCCCAAGATCACCCAGGAAGCTTCATGGCTGGGGTGGGATTTGAACCTGGTTCTTCCAGATTCCAGTCCATCTCCCTAACCACTACACCATTCTAGGAGACCATTTGGGGCAAGGCAGTATCCAAAGGCACATAGAACCAGAACAATGTGGGAAAGGCAAAGCCCTCATTGGGGGAATATCGGCAATTCTGGGCTGAGACTCACTGCACTTTACCAGAGGTCTTGCAAGGGAACTACCGAAGGCAAGACCCAATGGGTCAGAATGGGCAGCTGCTTCCCAACCAACAGGCTAAAAGCAAGCACGGAGCTTACACTTAACACCCTCATCTCATTCTCAGTCCCTTCTTGACTTGCTCACCTTTGACGCGCTCCTCACTGGCAAACTCCTTGCAATCTTCCTTAAGGTAGATAATTATTTTGGTTCCTGTTTGGACTCCAGAGGCTTCTGAAATCTCAAACATCCCAGATCTGGGATGAGAAACAAGGTGTCAGAGGCATGAAAGAAGACAGCAATGAACTCTTCTTGCCCTTCTGGATGAAAGCTGCCACTCCTCCCCTTCTATGTCCCAACTGCTGGTTTGTGGGGGGGCACACCAAGAGTCTCATAAAGAGACAACACCCCCATTTCCCAGGGACACTAAACACACAAGGGCCAAGGCTGGGCATGAAGCCAGCCTTGTCCTGGTCACCTGGTGAAAAAGGAACATTCCATCCTTGACTGCATGGGCACTAAAGAGGAGACAGTACATGAGGCTCAGCAGGTTAAAGGGGGTCTCCCCCTTTAATCAGCTGCAATTCAGAATCTCAGCACAGATGTGGTTCTTCTCCCAAAAACATAAATCCATTTTGAAACCCAAGTAACTAAGTGTCCTGGCAGCCTTGGAATGAGGACTCTTTCATAAGTTCTGTGCTATCTCTATACAAGCTTCCTCACCCATCGGAACGCCAGCAGTAGCCGGGGCTGCCTGGCTCCGCAGCCTGAGAGAAAACCTCCACCTGATCAGCCACCATGAAAGCAGAGTAGAAGCCCACTCCAAACTGGCCAATGATCTTGCTACTGGCCTCTGCCTGGTTCTGCAATGCGTCCAGGAAAGCCTGCGGAAGGAGAGACCTTGGCAGTCAAGACTCATAAGCACATTTGTGAGAGCAAAACAGCACAGCCTGGGAAGGGGGAGACTCTGGCGGGGTGTGCCCTAATACACGCTTCCCAAAACGGGTGAGCAGAGCTGAGGTTTCAGCCAGTCCAAGGAAGCATCTGGCTTTCCAAACAGCAGGAGCAATGACAGCACAAATTGCACAAAGGTTGCAAACCAAGAGCAGACAGAACCGCTCCATCCCAGGACAACAGAACTGCTCCCAACCAGCTCATTACCTTAGAACCAGACCTAGCGATAGTACCCAGATTAGAAAGAAGTTCCTCCTGGGTCATCCCAATGCCAGTGTCCTGAAAGCAACAAATCAGCATATCATGTCAGAAGAGCCTCCGTGACAAGGGGATGCAATCAGGGGGAAGCCCACAGAAGTTGCTGTCCCTCCCCTCCAGTAACTGATACAGACTGCCTCTAACAATGGAGGTTCTGTGCCGTCAGTGACAAAGCTCCCACCCCCAGACGTGCAGGACACCAAAGCCATCCAGATCAAATGATCAAATATCTTGTGGCCGCAAATTCCACAAACCAGAACAGTGAAAGAAGCACCTCCTTCTGCCTGCCCTTAATTTTAACTTCAATGGATTATATCCTGGTGACCATTTCATTTGCTTCATACAGGAAAGCTTTGGATTGAGAGCAAACATTTCTAATAAACTTTGTCTGACAATACAAGTGGGAAAAATAGTCCCAGCTGGGATACGGCCCGTTTCAGTGCTCCGCCAGCACCTGCTCAGCCTCTCCTGAGAGACCAGTCTACACATCTCTACTCTGTAGTAAGCCTATTACAGTCAATGGAGCTCAACTCCTGTGTAGGGGGGCAATGGAAAGGAGCCTGAGATACTAGCATGTGTACCTATTATAATCAGTGGGGCTTGCATGTGTACCTATTATAATCAGTGGGGCTCATTACAGTGTAAGGATGCAGACTGCAACCTAAAAGACTAAGAGCACAGTCCTAATCATTTCTACTCAAAAGTAAGCCCCATTATGTTCAATGGGTCTAACTCCCAAGAAAGTGTCTTTAGGATTGCAGCCTTGTTTTATTTTTCTTTATATTTTTTGTTTTATTGTTTTGTATCATATTACAATATTATAATAATTTTAATATGAATATTTTTGGATTGTGGAACAAATATCCGAGTTTCCACTATTTCTTATGGGAAACCTTGCTTTGATATACAAGCATTTTGGATTCCAAGCAGGCTTCTGGAACATGTTAGGCTCATCAGGGTATCTTGTTTTCAAGGGAAATGAAAAGATGAAGAGAGACAGAAAAAGCCAGTAACCCCAGTTCCATGAGCCATGAAAAGGGGAAGAAGAAAAGAGGCAGACGTCACAGAAGGAAAGTGACCATGAGGACCATCTCCCAGAAGAAATACCTGGATGCTGATGGTTCCCTTCTGGGCATCTGTCTCAAGATGGATCTCCAGGTCTGGGAGGGTCTTTCCTTCAGACATCAGCTTATGCCGCAGCTTTTCCAAAGCATCACTGCCATTTGAGATCAGCTCTCGGATAAACACCTGCAAGAAGGGACCACGTGGATCCTCATGCAACTACTCTGAAACCAGCCTGGAGACATGCAACTATATTCCAAGAAGAGGCCGGATCCCAAGGCAGGCAACACTTCTTTCCCCTCCTGGAACAGCCTGCAAGCTCTCCTCTACCACTCCTGTGCCCAGCAGACTGCAGGGAAGACAAGAGGGAAGGGGGTTTGCCTGCTCAAGACCCATCACCTCCTTCTCGGAGTAGAGGGAACAGGCCACAATGTCCAGCAGCTTCTTGGTATCCGCCTGGAACTCATGCCTGGAAGCTGAGCCTGAAAAGGGGAAGAAGAAAAGAGGCAGACGTCACAGAAGGAAATCAGACATTCCAGTTTTACGTGGCATTTGGGGTGGATAGACACACACAAACGGGGACTTACTCCCAAGTAGACCGGCACAGGGTTGGGCTATGAGCCTGCAACCAGCACCAGGGCTTCTTGAGCATTTCAGCCACACACACAGGAAGTGATGTCATCAACTGAAAGTGATGTCATGGCCAGAAGTGGCCCCAAACAA
Organism: Cryptoblepharus egeriae; assembly: GCA_030015325.1. Classification (NCBI taxonomy): domain Eukaryota; kingdom Metazoa; phylum Chordata; class Lepidosauria; order Squamata; family Scincidae; genus Cryptoblepharus; species Cryptoblepharus egeriae. The sequence continues at coordinate 904,923 of JAREYC010000012.1, read as the reverse complement.
GAAATGATATCATAGTGATGCCAGAACTCCTTCTTGTCTACTCAGAAGAAAGTGCCATTGTGAGAAACAAACCTTACTCCCAGGAAAGTATGGATAGTAGCCTGAGTGCCCCCCATCAAGATGGAGACACCCAACTTTTGTGACCCCCCCCCCCAGGGTGTCCCAACTTCCTGGTTTGGGAACCACTGCTAAATACGCACCTCCAGAAGAGCAAGCCGTGCTGACTACACTGGGGCTTACTCTCAAGTAGGCCTGTTGAGGAGCTAGTCCACTCAATGAGGTATGCAGGGCCTTCCTCCCGAGTAGACCTGCACAGGAGCGAGACCCCCGTGGGCTACACGGGGCCTTTCTCCCGAGTAGACCTGCACAGGAGCGAGCCCCCCCGGTGGGCGACACGGGGCCTTCCTCCCGAGTAGACCTGCACAGGAGCGAGCCCCCCCGTGGGCGACACGAGACCTTCCTCCCGAGTAGACCTGCCTAGGGCTATGCTGTTTCCAGCCCTCCCACCCCTTCAGGGGGTCCTGACCTGGGACTGTCTCCGGGTGGCCTCCGAGTGTTCGCGGTGGCGGCGGCTCTTCGTCGGTGGGGGCGGCCCGGGTGGTGCAGGGGCGGGCGGAGGAAGCCCAGCGGGGGCGGGCGTGGAGGGCCGGGCGTGGGCGCCGCGGAGGGACAGCTGAAGGTCGCCCCGAGAGAGGAAGAGCCCCACCTCGGGCCAGGCCCCGGCGGCCCCCTCCGCTCCCCTCCCCAGCTACTGCCGAGCGGAGGAGAGGAGGCCGCGCCCCCCTCAGCAGCACCGCCACCCGGCACAGCATCTCTCTCCCTTCACGCGCTCAGTCCGGCGCCCCTCTACGCGTCACGCGCACACCAGTGACGTCACGACGGAAAGCCGGGAGGTCCGCAAGCCGGCTTTCCATAGTGCGCATGCGCTGCTCCACACTCCCGTCTGCTGTGCGCATGCGCGGACTCCGCTGCAAAAGTCGACGTTTGTGCACTTGCGGGGATTCCTGTTCTGGGCAGAGCAACCGCCGGTTGTGCGCATGCGCGGACTCTTCAGACAGGCACAGCAGGAGCCTCTGCTCTCCTCTGCAGGGTAGGGGGGGCTGAAGGGACTGGGGGGGAACAAGGGGCCTGGCCTCTGGAACTCTCTGCCACAAGGTTTGGGGCTGAAGTCTGGCCTCTGCAGATAAGTACCCTGTGGAACTCCCTGCCTCAGGATGTAGGGCAGCATCAAGCTTGTATTTATTAGCCCACTTTATGAATTAGCCTGTGGAACTCCCTGCCCCATGATGTGGGTTGCCATCTGCCTGTATGGTGTTGCACGGAGTGTATTTGACCTGTGGAACTCCCTGCCACAGGGTGTAAGGCTGGTGTCTGGCCTGTGTTTCTTTACCTGGTAAGTATGTAGCCTCTGGAACTCCCTGTCAGAGGCTGTGGGGTGGATCTGTGTTTACCAAGTATGTAAGTAGCCTGTGGAACTCCTTATCACAAGACAAAGAACTCCTGCTGAGCTTTTCCAATCTGTTCTCTTCTCTGCTACAGGCTTTCCAGCCCTTTCAGTGCCATCAAGTCTTTTCAGTAACCTGTGGAACTCCTTGCCACATTATGCGGGAGGAGGAATCTGCCTGTGTTTCTTTAACCAGGGCATAATTTCCCTGTGGAACTCCCTGCCACAGGGTGTGCAGTTAGTATCTGGCCTATGTTTCTTTACCCGGCGTGTAAGGAGCCTGTGGAACTCCTTGCCACAAGGGCAAGAGCTCCTGCCAATCTTTTTCCTCCACTTCCGCAGGCTTTCTAGCCCTTTCTGAACCGTCCAGGGTCCTCAGGATGGAGAACGTGGACCTGCCAGCAGAGATCGCCCCCCTGAAGAGCGAAGAGAGGAAAGTTCCAGGCAGGGGCGAGGCCAACTCGCCCAGCGTGAAGGTCATTCCCTTGAAGACGCCTGGCCGGCTGTCCCGGTTGCGCACGGCTGCCTTCTTTGTCTCACTCTTCCTGTGCCTGATAGCGGTGTTTGCCTTCTCCTTACTCGTCCCCTGCCCCGTGAAGCCCGTCCTCCAAAAGGGGTGGAACAGAACTTATGAAAACACCGGTGAGGTTCTGGTTGGGCAGGCCAGGAAGGAGTGTGGCCCGCCTCGGCAGGGTGTCGCTATTCTGTGGCCTGCGCTCAGATGCTCTTTCCTGATCTCGTTGCAGTTGTCTATCCGTTCCTGATCACGAAGGACGTGGATGGAAATCACGTGGCGGATATTCTCTTTGTCTTGCAAGCTCCTGCCCTTGGCAACAGCAGCACCAGGGGCATGAACACCTCCTGTGCCGATGAAGGTCGGGGCCTGCAGTGAGATCCTGGGAGGTGGCTAGAGGAGGACAAGTTTTGGGATCTACCAAGGCTGAGTGTGGTTCTGCCTCCTCTTCCTCCAGGCTTCGTGTCCCCTTGTGCCATTTTGGTGGCCCTTTCCGGCACTCACGGCAATACGCTCTGGCAGATTCCGGTTGCTCAAGAGATCCTTGAGATTGACTGCTCCGGGAAGAGCGATGAACCCCCAGCCTGCCTTGTGGTGGGGAAGCCAAATATTATAACACTCCTTGACCTGAATAAAGGTAGGCTCTGCTGGTGTAAGGCATGGTGATTTGGCTCTTTTATTTGGTCCTGGGCTGGAGGTTCCCAGCCAAGCGACGTGGACCCAGATGTGGGGAAACAGCCCCATAGGCATCCCATGCAAGGGTTTATAAGCAAGGATGCACCTGGAGAAGGGATGCTTAGTGAGGACTAGTCTGATTGTGGGCTGCAGAACGGCATTCCTTCTTCCCAATGGATTGCCTGAATATTGCAAGGCTGCAGTCCACAAATCATCCTCTACTGTAAGCTAATGGTTCTGAAAGTGAGGGGGGGGAAGGTCCAGACCCCCTTGGGCGGCTCATGATTTCAGCCAGGGTAGCATAGTGGTTAGGGAGTTGAACTAAGATCCAGGTTTGAATCCCTTCTTGGCCGTGAAGCTTCCTGGCTGACGTTGGGCCAGTCACTTACTCTCAGCCTCGCCTGCCTCGCAGGGCTGTTGTGAGGACATCAGGAGGGGAGGAAATAAAGCTTTGTAAGGTGCCTCGAGCATTTGTGTTGCCAGGGGAAAGGCCCCATAAACAAGCAAACAAATAAATAATTTTCAGGAGAGGGTCATGGAAAACTGGGTGCTCCTATTCTGAAATCTGGCAGTGGGCACCTCCATCTTGCAATGGGGCACCCAGACTGTAATCCATACTTTCCTGAGAATAAGGCTGCAATCCTAAACACACTTTCATGAGAGTCAGAGCACAATCCTAACCATGTCTACTCAAAAGGAGCCCCATTGTGTTCAGTAGGTCTTCCTTCCAGGAAAGTATCTTTAGGATTGCAGCCTATGTCCCATAGAACACAATGGGACTTGCACAAAAGTCACTGAGAAGCTCTAGCATGAGAATGACATCATGTCTTGTTTGATGTCACTTCCAGCCATGACGTCTCTTCCAGGTTGATGACGTCACTTCTTGGGAAGTTGTCAAAAAGGGGTCGTGGAGTCCCCTGATATTAGTTTTTTCAAACCCCCCTCCCTTACTGAATATGTAGTGCATGGGGCTTGGCTGACAGAGAGGGGCAGTCCCTACTCAAGAAGTAAATTATGTTTTCGTCCATCCCTGAGTAAGGCCTGGGAAGATTTTGGGATCAGCACCAGCTCTTGAGGAACCCCATGCAGAACCCTGCTTCCTGAACACCTTAGCTTTCCACTTGCAGCCCTGTGAAGTTGCGCAGAGCAGCTTATCCAATTCAACACCCAAATATGCAGACTGAGACTGAGACTTACCAAGCCTCTCCCTCTCCTACTCCCAGGTGAGAACGTATGGAAGCAGAACATCACCTTTGCAGCAAATGCCACAGTTGGAAATCTGCTAAGGCCTTCGCTGAAAGTCCCAGATGTCGACGGGGACGGTGTGTCTGACTTCCTGATCTTCACTTCCACGGGTGAAGAGGTAGGCTGGTGGGGACCCCAGAGCAGGGAGTTCTTGCTCCTTCTACGCCTGGCAGCCTCCATATAGGGTTTGTCTGTCTTCTGGCTCTCCCACTCCAGGGAGCATAGAAATAATTCTGAGGCCAGTCTCCAAGGCAAAGGGATGGAGCTGGCAGCTGAAAAGGGGGCCCTCTCTGGTCTCTTCTGGCCCTATAGAGGCTTCTGTTCCTTGTTGTGGCGTGTGGCCCATCCAAGTCCTTCATCTCCCCCCCTACTGTAGTGCTGTCTCGGATCATTATTCCCTTCTCTATTAGCATCCATGAGCCCCCGCTATGTATGAGCCCCTGCAATGACCAAGCCTTGTGTATGGAGAGGGGAGGCGACCACCTGCTTTCTTCAGGGTACTTTGTCCCTAAGCCATCAGCAGACTCGGTCTACTGGCGTGGGGAGAACCCCAGTCACCGTGACCTTATCTGTCTCCGCAGATTAGGAGCTGGTTCTTTTCGGGAAAACACGGTGCCTTTCTTGGAGCCAAGGGCAGCTTTAGAATACGTGGATGGATCACCCACCTCCTGCAAAAGACCAAGAAAGGTGGTAACTACGTGCTCTTCTGCACAGGTGAGGTGTCAGCACCTCGGCCCAAAGGCACCCCTTGGGCTGGGAAGTGCTATGGGAGTGGGGGGTGCTGGAGGAGGTACCACTCACATCATTATTCCTTGCTTCTTTTCACCCAGATCGAAGTCTGTATGGCTACTCTATCAAGGAGCTCTACCACTCAGCTGTCCGCATGCCTCTTTACAAAGATTACAGTGTGACGGATCCCTTCTGGGAAATGGCCATTGACAAAGTCACACACACTGTGTCCTTGCGCAGGTGCCTGCAACTGTCTCTTCCTGCCTTGGCCTCCTAGCATGGGGAAGGCCTTGCTATTGTATAAAGGCCATATACTATGCCCTTTGTTCTATGGGGTGTGTGTGTGTATTATGGCCTGACAATAGTATAAAAGCTTTGGAGACTATACAAGGACCCTTCAGTTGTACTCCGTGCAATGCCAGGAGAAGCGAGGAAATCTTAGGCAAGGGAGGGAGAGGCAGGAATAGAGTGAGGCTTGTCCAGAGATCACACCAAAGCACTTCCACATTCTCTCTTCCTCTTGGTGTAGATACTGGCCTACCTCACAGGATTGTTGTAATTTATCATTTTCATGTGTACGCATGGAGTTCTTTTTGAAAAGAGAAGGGGGGCTCTCAAGGCCCTCTTCACCTCCATGAGGGATGAACTTTGGGCAGGCCAAGCCAGGTGTGTCAGTTGGGGCTATTCGGCTGGCGTTGTTGCCAGACGGTGAATGCCTCCACAGAAGCCTCTTGTCTCCTGTTCTGCATTTAGCTCTAGTGAAATCCTCTACATGCAAAAGATGCCTGCCTATGCGGTGACAAATATTCTGTTGACGAGGTCACGCATGATGGAGCTGCTGAACGGGCAGAACCTGGGTTCACTGTGGGCCAACAACATCTCCCATCCCTTAAGGTAATGCCAGGGGCTCCACTCTGCCGAATCACTTAGGGGATCAACACTGTCTCCTTTGTAATTTAAACCTTGGGCTGATTCTTGGGGTGCCCTGGGCCTTGGGGAGCAGCTTGAGGGTGAGCCTGGGCACCTCCTGAGAAGGGGGTGCATAAGTGCTCCCTCTCAGCTCTCATGGGAGCCTGTGCAGCCCCCCTTTTGTGCTTGGAAGCTGCCACACACTACTGGACATCTGTCCTCTGGCTGGGATGGATAGTGCAGGAAGCCAGTCGCTGTTTCAAAGGGAGACCTGTGGGTGATCATACCAATGAAGATGGGCATAGATTCCCCACAGCCTGCTTCTCCATGTGTGAGAATAAGGGGGGATGATGACTTGCTCAGCCCCTTCTTTGCCTTTTCCATGCTGCAGCAAACCAGCGTTTGGAGCCTATATCCGAGACAGAACAGACATAATCATTGAAACCAGAGTCACACCTCTCAAGAAGAAGGTTTGTGTGGGAGGTGGGGAACATAGGTAGAGAGTGGGCAACGGGACAGCCACAGTCCTGGATTTGTTGTTACTGTGGCAGCTCTGATATAAGCATAGCATTGTGTTAATGTTTGGGGCATGGCCGACATCTGAAGGGGCTGTGGATGTGGCCATCACTCCCATTTTGGGATTCACAACCAGATGGGGTTGCCCTGGCATCAAAAATACAGCAGTAGAGTATGCCTGTTGGTGGTAGGCGACATGCGATAGGGCCTTGCCCAATGGAAATACAGCTCCCCGCGTCCCCTTTCAAGTGGACCTTCTCCTCTGCAGGTCAGAATTGTCCTTGGTGTTTCTGGAAACATTGAATGGCAGTTGGATCTCTTCTGGAGACCCGGGAACCCCCACCCAGACACCCTTCATACTGCTGATCACAAGTCCATGTTCTTCTTCTGGGGCAACAATGAAACGGTGAGCAGAGAGGGATCTACAGGGGTGGTAGGTGTTGCATTTCCAAACACATAGCAGGGCACATGGTCTGCGTGCCCAGCATGGCTATGGCTGCAAACCTAAAGACACTTTCCTGGGAGTAAGATCCACAGAATGCAGTTGGACTTACTTTTGAGTAGACATGGTTAGGCTTGTGCCCTATGAGACTCTTTGCCTGCAATCCTGGAAGTATAAACCATTGAACACAGTGGGGATTATTTTTGAGTAGACATGGTTAGGATTGTGCTCTTTGTGTCCTGCTGGCTTGGATTGCAAAGTCGGGAAGGCTTCCCAAGCGGAAACTGTGGGTTTCGGAGTAGTCCTTGCCCCCTTTTCATTCCTTCTGGAAGACTGATTTGCCAGAATCACCCAGAAAGCATCTCCCATCCGCTTTATGAAGCCCCACACCTCCAACTTTGGCTAGGTCAGTCCTCACGGCTCGAGAGAGGCAGGCCAGCCACCCCTGCTCCTGGGATCAGAGCAATCAAGGGGCTGTACTCCATGGTCTGGCCTCCACCTCTCCTCCTCTTTTGGCTCCAGAATCCAGTACAGGAGCAGCACCTGTACCTGTTCCATTCTAACTACAAAAATGTCCTCTTGAAGATGAAAAGCATTGATGAGCCCATTGTGGCCTTTAAGGGTAAGCAATGTTCCCTCCCCTTCCCCCTTCTCTGGCCTGCCTGAGCAGCCGTGACAGTGTTGCCTCTTATCATTGCAGCGGTGCTTCTTGAGCGCCACCGCCACCCCTGCTATCTCCTACTGACAGGACAACAGCCTGGGGGGGTCCCTGGGCGAGTGAGGGTCTACAAGCAGAGGCTGAAGGGAGACATAACTGACAGTCAAGTGATGTGGATCAACCAGGTTGCTGAGGAGACAGACGAGAACATCAAGGATCACTTCCTCCGGATGAGATTCCTCAGCAAGGACACTGAGTGAGGGGGCAAAAAAGGGCAGGAGCCTATGCCCCAAAGAGCCAAGACTGGGGCTTTCTACTGATGACCACCAGCCCACAATCTCAGCAGCTCCCAAGACTCTAGAAGGGCTGGGAATAGTTTGGGCTGGAGAGCTTCCTCTCCCAGTACTTTCCACCCTACTACTGGGGCCAAGTTTCTTTGTAGGGAGAGGCAGCGTGTTGTGGTCCCTTGACTGACATGAGCAGAAAGTGCTTAAGATGAATCAAAGGGGCATCATTGGCTGGAAATAGGTGGCATCCAGCCTGGGCATCATTCCCACACTGACTGGGCAGCTCCAAGCTGTCCGCCTCCCCCCATAGCCTGGCTCACCCTCTTTCCATCAAGACAAGATTTCCCAGTTGTGGCAGAGGGTGCCAGCATAGTGATGAATGGGTGTTTGGATGTCCCACTCCCCCCATTTCTTTTGTGACATGCTGCTGCTTCAGTTTGGAGCACTGAAGAGGGGGAGGCAACCTTGGAACCCCTGTGTGTTTGTGTGTGTGTGTTCTTCTGTCTTGACGGGCTCCCTCTGGCGGTGATGGACACTCAATGACAGATTTGTGCAGCTGCACAGTTTTAATTTATTGCTGCTGGGACAGGGATTTGCTGCTGTGGTTTTCAATAAATCCTACTCATAAATCCTACTAATGGCCTACAGTTGTATTTCTCAAACGGTGGGCCGTGAACCCATTTCAGGTGCGTCCTGTAGCACATCCGCCATGAAAAGCAGAGTTGAAAAGTCAGGATGCCAAACTGCTGGGCTGGGCAGGCCTCAGAAGGGCGAGTCATGCTGGTTTGCCATGCACGAGGGGGGGGGGATGAAATGCTGGAAAAGGGGTGACGAACCCTAACAAGAGAAATAGCTGGGGGCAGAGCTTATGCAGAGATACCTGTTGATGGGGGAGGAAGAGGCTGTCGTTGCTTGGAAGGGAGCGGGTGGAACCACCACCTGTGAGCCAATCATTAGAACTTGCTCCTTGTGTTGGGGGGGCGCTTGTGCCATCTGCATTGCGCATCATTTGCCCCACCATTAGATGGATATTTGCCCTACCCAGATAATAAGTAGGTACTGTCTCTGGTAGTCGCCAGCATCTCTGGGCCAGCCTGGCACACCAAGTCAGACCCACCACCCGACACTACAGCCCTCCACCACCCCTATTCACAGGCCAGACACACAGAAGTCAACATAACCCTTTATTGGTAATGGATCAGGCCAGACAAAGTCTCAGCCAGTGGAAAAGGAAAGCAAAAACAGTGAGAGCCTCTTGCCAGGGGCCCTTCTGGGCTAAGGAAGAAAGTCTGAATGGGTGCTGGGGACCTGCTCGGCCTTTTTCAGAGGGCTTTTGCGCTTTGATTTGAAAGCGAAGCCTCGGAGTGGGCGCTGCAATGAGGATCCAGGTTCTCCAGCAGTCGGCAAAGTTGGCAGCGACTGGAACCGGCAGTTGGACGACTTGCACTGGCAGCCATTCTGCCCTTCTGCCTGCCAGTACTGATCTCCGTAGTCGAATCTGGATGGCAAGCAGTGCTATTTAAGAAGCGCCGATCCAGGACGAGGCAGGGTCTCCCATGCCATTGGCACCAGCCCTCCAAGAAGCACCTACCCCAGTTCCTTGCCAGCGTCGATGTCCTGGTTTGTGAAGAAGGCAATGCTGGGTACCTCATGATTTACAGTCACACGTACAGGCAATAAATTGGGGTCACAGGAGTGGTTCAGGAAGCGGCCCACACTGCCATAGAAGTTCCCATCAAGGTAGTACTCGTCTCCATCCTGAAGGAGAGGAACAAAAGGTGCCTTGATCTCTGGCATCTCATCACAGGCGTTTTGCTCACTGGTGGCTACCAGGCATGGCACCAAGGCAAGCCGGAGGGGGCAATCATCCTCCCTGGGGGAAGAGATTCCCCTCCCACCCCACAGAGGAAGGCTGAGGTATCACCTCTGAGTCCAGCTTATAATGGTATGTGTTTTCCTCTCTCTGTGCTGCCTCTTCGGCAGAGATCAACTCGCCAGAGTACCTGGTGGAGAGGATAGTATAGTGAGGATGAGGATTGGACCTGCTGCCCAGGAAGTGGAGGACCATTTTCAGGATCCTGGGGAGTGAAGGGCCTGCTTACTGGCAAATGAAGGTTCCTTTGGGCAAATCCTGCATGGTGCGAACCCCCCAGCCTTTGTCCAGCGTCTTGAAGAGTTGAAGTTGAGTCCTATGAGAGAGCAGTTACAGGTGGGATGGACCTGCACAGCTGTCCATTCCTCTCCTGCCCACAGATGCCATGAAGGACTCGAGGAGGACCTGCTACCGGTCCACAGACCGGGGACCACCATGCTTAATCAAAAGTGGAGAAAGAGCCTTTTACCCTCCCAGCAGGGTAACTATTGGAGGACTTCCCAGCTTGGGTTCCTCCTGACAAGTAGAGGACACTGGGGGTGACCTGGGCTCACCTGATGCCCCACTGCACCACACGGTTGGGGCAGAAGCTGGAGCACGAGCAGAGCACGTGGCATTCGTAGATGTGGCCCATCTCAGTGTCGCTGCTGGCGGTGGGCACAAGTTGGCCATCCTACACCACAGCAGGAGAAGGTACAGCATCAGCAGCTTTGGCAGCCACTGGCTGGAGAAGGGAGAGGAAATCGGGATGTGTCGTAGTCCCCGCCGCATGTGCGGCTCTCACCGGGTTGTACCAAAAGCGCAGGCTGCGCTGGATGCAAGGGCACTTCTCCAATGAGCAGCTCCTGGTGCATTCACAACACTGCAAGAAAATCCAGCAGCATCATAGGAGCTTGTCCCTGGGCCAGGAGAGCTTGGTCTGGAATCCAGGATCCATGTGCCAACACCGTCAGCGCATGATCTATTACCAATTGTGGCAAGATTGCACTGGGGATTCAGTCCCACTGGTGAAAAAACCAGTTGCCCCAGGTGTTTTCTTGGGGACACAGAGATTGGGCCATGGGGGTCCCTCTCCTCTTGGGTGCCCACCAGGCTCTTTCTCCTTCTGGGTACCCACAGAGACCAGCCCTGCCTCTGACCTGCCTCCGGATCCAGTCAGTGGACGTGAGATTCACGGAATCCGACAGAACATTCTGTGTGACGTAGAGGAAGTCGTCGGGGCACGGATCCCTGTCCACCCCATTCAGGCAGGGGATGGGGATGCGTTCAAAGCCCCGGGAGATGTCTCTGAAGGGGGAAAGGGGAGATGAATCACCAGAGACAAATGTCCACCCCTGTTCCCGAGTGGACCCGCTGGGTGGGACCGTTGCTTTTCAGGGTGCTCACCTACTGCGTGTCAGCTCCACACTACCATCTGGGAGGGAGACGAAGGCCTTCATAGCATTCCAGTGAGGGGAGTTGAGCCTGGCACACTGCAATGGAGTCTTGCCTGCTCCATTCACCAGGGAGACATTGGCGCCGTGGGCGAGCAGAAGGCTGCGGGCACAGTTGGGGAGTCAGCCCTGCACGCTCGGAAGCCAACCCGGGTGCCCATGCAGTGCAGAGAAGTGAGGCTCCCATTTGGGCAAAGCAGGACTGGGGGGCACGGATCTGACCTCTGACCCCAACTCACACCAGGCACTGGTAACGTCTCTCACGGGCAGCTACATGCAGGGGTGAGTCTCCCTGGCGGTTCTGCACATTGACCTCCGCGCCGGCCTGCAGCAGCTTCCTGGCAATGGGGGTACATCCCACACTGACCGCCCAGTGCAGGCATGTGTTTCCTTCCTGGGCACAAATATATAGATCTGGCTGGCTCTGCCGGACTCCCACCTCCTAGGCTTCATCACCCCAATCACCCCCGTCCAGTGCCAGGCCCATCTGGGAAGTTGCATGCCGGACTTGCGGGCATGGGTGTGATTGGGGGGGTGGGATCCAGGAAGACATGGGTACATGCTGTGCCCAGAGGAAAGGGCACCTGCTGGAATGGACAGCCTGGATTCTAGGTCTCCCACCAGGAGGGGGCAGTCAGAATCTTAGGGCACATGTTAGGGAAGTTCTCCTGCTCCCCCCCCCCCCACACACACACTGGATCCACTCATGGGCTGCAAGGGGTGCTGGGACTGTCCCGCCAGAGAAGTGTGGGTGTCCCAACCACCTCCCCATGTAGAGTGTGGGGGGTTCCCACCCAGTTCCCCAGGCAGATTGTGGGGGTCCCATCTAGCCCCCCCAGCGCAGAATATGGGGGTCCCATCCACCCTTCCTCAAGCAGAGCATGGAGATCCCATTCTCCAAGGAGAATGTGTGGGGGTCCCATCCATCCCCCAAGCCGATTGTGGGGGTCCCATCCAGCCCCCCCAGGAGAGTGTGGGGATCCCATTCACCCTTCCCCAAGCAGAGCATGGGGATCCCATCCCCCAAGCCGATTGTGGGGGTCCCATCCAGCCCCCCCAGGAGAGTGTGGGGATCCCATTCACCCTTCCCCAAGCAGAATGTGGGGGTCCCATCCATCCCTCCCAAGGAGAGTGTGGTGGTTCCAACCAGCCCCCCCCCCTCTCCGCCAAGCAGCCTGTCCGCCCCCAACCGGCCTCGCCCGAGAGCCGTCGGGGCAGGAGCCTCACCGGATCTCGGGCTGCCACGTCCGCTCCGTGGATGAGCAGCAGCTCGAGCAGGTCCTCGTGGCGGTACTCGGTGGCCCAGAAGAGGGGGGTCCTGCCGCTGCCGTCCTGGGGGAGGAGAAGCGCTGGAGCTGCCCGTCCGCCCCGTCGAGGGAGGCGGTGGCGTAGCTGGAGGGGGCGCTGCCGCCCCCTTGGCCCCGACCCCTGCTGCGCCCCTCCAGCTACGCCCCCGGCGGGAGAGGCTTTAGCCGTCGGGGGTCCGCCTACCTGCTTGTTGACCGTCTTGGGGGTCCGCTGGGAGAGGAGGCGGTGGGCTGAGTCGTAGTGGCCCTTCCTGACCAGGGCGTGGAGGGGCTCCTTCTGCGGGGGACAAGCAGCCCTGCAGCCCAGTCCCGGGCACCTCTACTCAGGAGTAAGCCCCGTCGCAGCCCACCAGGCTCACTCCCGGGTCAGTGTGCCAAGAGGTTGGGGATCGGGCCCCCCGCACACCCCTTACCTGGTCTTTGGAAGACCCTTCAGCTCTGCTCCCTGCGGGGAAAAGGGAGTCCAACATGCGCGGGGAACCTGGGAGGGGAAGCCGGGGGGTCCTGCCGCTTTGGGGGTCCTATCCAGCCCCCCCAGGAGAGTGTGTGGGTCCCATCCAGCCCCCCCAGGAGAGTGTGTGGGTCTCATCCAGCCCCCCCAAGGAGAGTGTGGGGGTCCCATCCAGCCCCCCCAAGGAGAGTGTGGGGGTCCCATCCAGCCCCCTATCCAGCCCCCCTAAGGAGAGTGTAGGGGTCCCATCCAGCCCCTCTCCTCAAGGAGAGTGTGGGTGTCCCATCCAGCCCCCTATCCAGCCCCCCTAAGGAGAGTGTAGGGGTCCCATCCAGCCCCCCCAAGGAGAGTGTGGGGGTCCCATCCAGCCATCGGAGGTGCCCCTGGCCCCTCCCCAGCCCCCGCCTCACCGCTCAGCCCCATGGCCTGCCTCGGGAACCGTTTGCCGGTGGCTGTTGGGCTGGGGGTTCCATCGTGCCCAGGATTCTACCCGACGGGAGTTCCGGGGGGGGGGGGCTTCCTAGACGGCAAAAAGGCTGGCCGGCAGCAGAGGTGGATAGAGCGGGTAGGGAGGGCGCCCCCCAACTCGCACACACCACCATGGACCCCACAGCAGCTCTTCCTGGGGAGGGGACCCTGCATTGGCAGTCCGTCCCGTCCAGCCCCCCCCCATCCAGTGGTGTAGCTAGAGCGGGAGGAGGAGTCGGTCTTGGGGGGAGCCTCACCCCTTCAGAGCCATTCCAAGACGCCCCTTCTACTCCCCCCAACTCAACTTGGGGGGACCGGACGGGGCGTCCTGGAATGGCTCCGAGGGGGTGGGCTCCCTCCAAGCGTGGACGGGACGGACTCGGAGCTACAGCTGGCCTGGCGCCCTCAGCTTGGCAGAAGCCCCCCAGCCCAGCCCAGCCCCCCTCGTGCCTGGAGGGGGGGTGCTCCTCTGGGAGCTTAAGAGGAGGATAATCCGAGTGTTGAGCCTCCGGGGATTGAGGGGATTACAGCAGCCGCACAACTGAGCAGCAGCAGCAGCAGCAGCCCCTTGCGGGGCAAAGAGAATCCGCCCCGTCGGGGAGGGGGGGAGCAGCACACTCTCACCCAGCCCCTGCCCCACTGCCCACCAGCTGAACTGAAGGCTCCAGAGGCCTGGGGGGCACTCCTCTGGAGCCTGGGGGGGCAGGTGGGTGGCAGCCCAAATATCTGGGGGGGGGGGAACGTGAAAGAAAGAAAGAAAGAAAGAAAGAAAGAAAGAAAGAAAGAAAGAAAGAAAGAAAGAAAGAAAGAAAGAAAGAAAGGATGGATGGATGGATGGATGGATGGATGGAAGAAAAAAAGAAGGATGGACAGACGGACGGATGGGCAAGTGAAAGGAAGGAAGGATGGATAGATGGATGAAGGATAGACGGACAGATAGAAAGACAGATAGCAAGGGATGGACAGACAGATCGAGAAATAGAATGGGAAGGAAGGAAGGAAGGAAGGATGAAGGATAGAGAGACAAATAGCAAGGGACGTACAGACAGATCGAGAAATAGATAGACAGAAGGGGAAGGAAGGAAGAAGGATGGCTAGACAGGTAGAGGGACAGATAGGCAACTTAAGGCAACTTAATTCATTAATTCAACTTATTGCCCCCAGAGACTCCGCTGTGGTGCCCAAGAGATCAGCTCTCTGCAGCTCCCTCCCCCCATTCCACTTGCCAAGGCAGGCTGGGGTGGGCAGTTTGAAGAGAGAGTGGGGGGGCACACATGGGGGGTTGGATCCTTAGGATCAGCAGGATTCCTGCTTTGTGGGGCAAAGCCAGCTGCCTGGCTAGCGTGCAGCCACTAATCCTCTTATCCTGCAGGCTGCAGCTGCACTGCTAGTGGAGCCAGGAGGAGGCGGAGGATGGGAGTGTGAAGGCAGAAGGGCAGGAACCCCCCCCCCACCCCACCAAGTTCAGTGGGGAACACTGCATGAAACTCCCCTGGGAGCAAACCTGATGGAGACAGAGTGACCGGTGGGCAGAGACCCCAAGGGGGGAACCAGGGCTTCAGGTCCTGTCTCCCCAAAATCTCTCCTGGATCAGTAGGGCAGGGTACCCATCCCAAGATCACAACTGGAAGGTGGCCACCACCTAGGGCAGGCCCATAGCCAGGATTGGGGGGGGGGGCACAATCTTTTTCAGGGGGGACAATTATGTCGGGTATCTATATCATTGGCATCCTTCAGTCTGGAAAGACTCTGGTATGTGCTCTGATTGGAGGTCCTGAAACAACATCTAGTGTGGCTAAAGAGGCCAGTTGGAGAGTGTCCATCCCTTCCACTCTGAGGACAAATAAATTCCGTCCCTGCCCAGGCCCAGGTTTCGCTGCTTCCGGGTCTGTCTCTTTGCTTCAGCCTGCCGAGCAAGTGTCTCTTCCATTGGAGAAGGCCATGCTGGGTCTTTTGCCTCCACGCTGAACGGTCAGAGGTCAAGGTTTCCCAGCTGTTGATGTCCATCCCAAGGCCTTTAAATCCCTCCTGCAGATGTCCTTGTATCGCTGCTGTGGTCTCCCTCTAGGGTCCTTTCCCTGCACTAATTCTCCATATAGGAGGTCTTTTGGAATCCGACCATCAGCCATTTTCACGACGCGCCCAAGCCAGCGTAGACGCCGCTGTTTCAGAAGTGTGAACATGCTAGAGATTCCAGCACGTTCCAAGACTGCGTCGTTTGAAACTTTGTCACGCCAGGTGATGCCAAGAATACGTCGGAGACAGCGCATGTGGAAGGTGTTCAGCTTCCTCTCCTGCCATGCATAAAGGGTCCAAGACTCGCTGCAGGACAAGAGTGTGCTCAGGACGCAAGCTCTATAGACCTGGATCTTTCTATGTTCCGTCAGCTTCTTATTAAGCCATACTCTCTTTGTAAGTATCTATACTTACTATATCTGTACTGGTGTGCAAAATCAAAGGAGAAGTATGGAGAAAGAAAGACTGGGGAGGATGGTCCCATCCAGCCCCCCTTCCAGCTCCCCCAAGGAGAGTGTGGGGGTCCCATCCAGCTGGAGGGCAAAACAACTCCTGGATCCCCCCTGCCCCAGGGGGCACCCCCAACCCCCTTCCCTTCTATACACAGACAACGGACAACTTTGATCTCCAGAGGGAAGGCTTTATTGGCTAGTTGGGCACCTCTGCCCGGAAGAACAGGGGATGGTAAGTAATGGGTGCCTCCAACCAGCCCTACTCAAATAAGCCATCAAGGAAGGAGGTAGGACTGGTCCAGGGAAGGCAATGTTCCCATATACAGGCATCCCCCACTTATTGGATGGGGTAGGGACCAGAGCACTGTCTTTCTTAGCTAAACTGCAAATGCCCCCTTTATGTTGCCAATTCCTGCTGCCACCCAAAGATTTCTGCACATGGATTCTCATTAACACCTTTGGGAATGGGATGGGACCAGGAGCTACAACACTGGAGGGCAATTCTGGCCTTTAGAACAGCAGAGAGAGGTTGAAAGAGCAGAGCATGTATTGAATGAATGAGTTCTGGCAATAGTTGAAAGGTGCTGAAAGATTGTCAGAAAGTGGGGGATACCTGTACAGGGGCCAGGTCAGCCTTGGGCCTGAATGTGGCAGGAGGAAGGAGGCAGCAGGGCTGTGCTGAGTGAGGAGATAAGGCAAAAGAGGTAGTGCGGGGTGGATCTAGGTCAGGCAAGGTCTCCGCCAGGCCCTTGCCTTCACCACCCCATGGCTTGTTTCCTTTGTGTCTGGGGTAGGGAACCCCCTGCGTGGCCCAGAAGGAGTCAACAGTACGTGCCCTAAAAGGAAGGGGCTGAGTTGGACCGAAGCAGTGACTTGCTTGCCTCTTGCCCCTGGGGGTAAGGGGTGCAACAATGGGTAAGGGGGTGCAAGAGGCAGCATAAGATCGAGGCCCACTAGCTGTCCTCCTCGGGAAGAGGTTCGGCCGAGACCCCAGGACCAGCCTTGCTCTTCTCTTCGGCCTTCGCCTCATGGTCTCCTGCTGGCAACAGCAAAGCAGGGCTGGGGCTGGAGCGACGTGGTTTCCTCATGAATGGGAACACCCTGGGGACAGTGTGGGGGGGGGAGAGAAGGAGGGGCGCAGGTGAGCACCCAAGTCTGGGAAAGCTGAAACAGTTTCTGCTTCCACCACCACCACCACCCGCAGTGTGGGTTCCCCCTCCTTCCACGTTGGGCCAAGCAGATGGCCAGCCATCTCCCATAATCCACCATCTCCCATGGTCCACCTACCGCTTTTTGGTCTCTGGTGGGATAAGGGCCTCGGCCAGCAGGTTCTTGTAGAGATCAGACTTCAGGAAACGGGGGTAGGAATCCTAGTCAAGGAGATCAGGGGCAGGTTGGTCAACAGAAGACAAACTTCACCACCACCACCCCCCAAAGCAAGTGCCCAGGTCAAGGCAGCTTCGAGTACCTTCTTCATCAGCATATAGATGTGCATTTGGGCATCATCCATCACATATCGATGTGGGGTCTTGATGCCCTCCAAGGTCCGCTCCATGGTCTTACTGTCTATGTTTACCCAGCGGGTGGCACCCGGTGCCAGGAATTGCCTGTAGGGAACAGGGGTGGTGGGGGTTAACAGCCCTGGGGGGTGCTCTTGGTCCATATTGGGGTGGAGAGGTGGAGAGCAGTACAATCTGTCCTACCCAACCTAGTTGACAGATAGATAGGCAGGCTGGCAGATAGATCTGACCTACCCAACCCAGATGATAGATAGATAGATAGATAGATAGATAGATAGATAGATAGATAGATAGATAGATAGATAGATAGATAGATAGATAGATAGATACTTTATTGTCATTGTACAAAAATATACAACGAAATTCAAATGCACTGGCATGATACGGACTCAATATACATAGAACAATAAAAATTTATATATCAACCCCACATCAACACTCAATCCTTTCCCCACCCATTCCATCAGCACCAACATATACATTTGACATGAGACATTATTAAGGTAAAACAATGTCCATACTGCACTAGAACATATTAATAGTATTACACTATAGGAACATTGATAGGTTCTGTCTTTTTCACTGTTGGTGGTTTTTGAGTTCATTATTCAATGTGGTTCTGGCTCTAGAATAGAAACTTTGAGAATCATGTGGTACATCTTTTAACGGATCGATATCGCTTACAACAGTTCCAAAAGGTTGTGGGCTGGATGAAAAGCTTACTGATAAATGGAGTCCACGATCTCCTCGATGCGCGCCTGTTCCCCGTAGCGCAGCTCCTCACACGCCTCCCAGAAGCTCAGGTTCTCAGCTAGGGTTAGGACTGAGCATCAGTATGTATGGAGGGGAGGGGCAGGAGAGGTCGTGGTGCAGACCCGTTGACCACCCCCCAGCACTAGCCCACCCTGGCCAGCCCCACCGGAAGAAGCCCCCTCACCACTAAACTCCTTCTTGAGGAACTCCAGCAGCTGCACACGACCCAAGGCATCATTGATCAGCTCACTGAACCCAAAGCTCCAGCGCTCGACCCGGAGTTTCGTGGGTGCCGTCACCCTGCAAGAAAGACCAGTGTGCTGCTGTGCTCCCTACAGGGTCTATGGGGCCCCCCGGCCCACAGCATCCCAGCCAGGATGCACATGAGAACCCTCCCACCCAAGATCAGGAAGGGAGGCCTGCAGTGCTGCCCTTACGTAGGGGCGTTCATGGCCCAGTACATGGTGTCGTCTGTGATCCAGGGGTTGCTGGGCAGGCAGCCGGACATAATGGAGTCATGGGGGACATACTGCTCGTTGAACTTGAGGTACCTGCATAGATCAGTGGGGGACGCAATTTAGGCAGGAGACACGCCACGTGGCAGTCAAGATGCGTAAGGCAAGAGTGGCCCCATGTGTCTGGAAAACGGACCCACAACTGTCTCCAGAAGACAAATAGGAGCACATAGAGCAAGGGTAGGACCATTTCAGTCCTCCCATGTGGGAACCATGCTTAGTGTTAGCATGAGATCCCATAACAGACCTTCCATGCAAAGCAACAGAATCCTTCCGGTATCCCTCTGGTAGAAGAATCCCTTCTGCAGCAGGTCTTGGGCTTTGACTAGGGTGACCCTATGTCCTCTTTTACCAGGACATGTTCTCTTTTTTAGCCTTGTGTCCAGGGAAGAAAAAATCTCCTTTTTCTTGTAAGCAGGCAGCATAAGGTCTTCTTGTAATTAATCAATTTTATGGAATAAATTATATGGAATAGCTTGTGAGTAGGCAGCATGGAGCCTTCTTGGAGTTAATAAATTATATGTAAAAATTTCAAATTTAATAATAAATAATGTAGTGTTTAAATTAATGACATGAAATCAAACAGTTTATCAATCTATCATCTGAGTAGGACAGATCTCTCTCTCTCTCTCTCTCGCTCTCTCTCGCTCTCTCTCGCTCGCTCGCTCTCTCTACCTGCCTACCTACCTACCTACCTATCTATTATCTGGGTAAGACAGATTGATCGATATCTGTCTGTCTGCTTTTGTTTTGTCATGTCCTACATTTTTCTTGGGTGTCCTACATTTTGGAGGCCTTGTTCTCTTTTTTGGTTATGATTTATGGTCACCCTGGTCTTGGCACCACTCCACCCACCAAGGACAGGTGCCTGGAATTCTCATACACCAGTATAGGGTGCCAGGATAGCGCCTTTCCTTCTGGGGAATTCTTGGCCAGATCCTGGCCCCACCACTGGCCTCTTCCTGGAAAAGCTCCAGGCACCGGAATGAGTCCTACTTACCCTTCCAGGCAGAGGGAAGACTTGATGCGAGCCCTACCCAGGGCTGCGCGGCAGTACCGGATCTGTGCCCAAGAGAAGGGAAAATTTTTGCCTTAGTTACCTGCCAGTTACTGGTGACAGAAGAAGCAAACTGTTTGGGCAACAGCCTGGTGGGGGGTCTCCTCTCACTGCCTCCCCTGCCCCACCCCAAGGTCTGCTGCCCTCCTTTACTTACCTCCCGCTTGTAGTAGTCAGTGTTCTTCTCCTGCAAGTGAAGGGACCGTGCTTAGCTCAACAGTGCCTGCCCCCCTCCAGGCCCACAAGACCCCCTCCTTTGCCCCACTGCCACCCCAGGCAGCACATCCCACCAGGCCCCCTCCCTTTGTTAGTGGCGTTAGTGACTTACGTGTGGACGGACAGACGGATAGAGCGGCACACAGACGAGAGAAGAGAACAGAGACCGTTGTCAGTAGGGGGGGCATGCGAGGTGATGGTTGGAAATGGGGTAGCGCCAGGGGGAGCAGGGGTTGCTCCAAGAGAATAAAGGAGAGGGACTCAGACGCACATACACACACACATAGAACTAGTAACCCTGACACTGACACAGGCCATGGTGTCCCTCCACACATAGACAAGGCAACACAGAGCTAGCACATGGCACAGGCAGCCCTCGGAGAAGCAGTAGGTCCCCCAACTTCTCACTCTGCCCACCAGACCCTCAGCACTGAGACGGGACAGGCAAATACAAACGAGAGTTAGTAAGTCAGTGTTGCAACATAAACTCTTTGGAGGGCACTTGTGGTGGGGTCTTCCTACTGGGGTGGAATGTGAGCCACCAGGGGTCCCCCACCCTGGTTCCCCTCCTTCCTCCTCCATAGGGCCGAGGACACCTACAAGCCTCAGCCAAGGTCCCCTACAAACTGCCCCCCCCCCCAGGATAGAACTCGGGCACAACCTGCCTCTAGGGCAGAGCTGGCATTGGGCACCTGCAGTGTTGGATGGAGAGGAGGAGCTAACCTCTCCATTCAGCTACCAGCGTTGTAAGTGGGGGGACCCCATAGCAACCTCTGCAGTAAGCATGGGGTGCGTGTTTCCCCCAGCAGATGGGAAGGAATGCGGAAGAGCCCAATTGCCACCCCATGGCCTGTTCCACTCTTCCCACCGCACGTACCAGCTGCACCCGGGAATTTTGGCGATTCCTCCGCTCTGGGCCTTGCTCCATGATGTTCGCGACTCCAGGCTGCAGAAAAGAAGAAAGGAGAACAGCCCTTTTGCCCTTTTCTCCCTGGTCCCCCCCAGCCCATGTGCCCACTGGAGGCCCCTGGGGTGACCCCCGGCTACTTCTACTTGTCCTTCCCAAGGACACAATGAGATGCCCTCCTTTCTAAAGCAAAACTGCTTGCTACTGGAGGGGCTACCCCTTGTGTATCAAGGAGCACCCCCATTTCCCTAACTCCCATTTCCCCCATATAACACCCCATTGCAACTGCAAGGGTATCAGGAGGACACAGTGGTGGGAAGCAAAGGGGCTTTCCTGGTATGGTAGATCTTGACAACGGAGTCCCCTTCATCCACAAAGCTCACCCACACAGAGTCCCATTTTCATGGGTCGTAGGACCCGCCCCACCCTAAGAGCCAGGTCCTTAGTGTTGTAGGGTAACAACCCTTTCCAGGAAGGGCCGTACCACATGCCCACTCACCGGGGGCCTGCTGACCAGCCAATAGGCCTGTTCCTGACACTCGATAACAATGCGGTCTCCCTTCCTCCGCTGCTTGGCTGCCCTGTTGGGAAGGAGGGTGGAGAATCAGGGGGGGCCTTCTGCTGGCTCCCTCCCCCCTAGCCTGATGCCCAACAGCCATGGGTCCCAGGAGGCTCACCGGAGCTGCTCTCGCGCCTGCATGACCACAAAGTCCCAAGTATGGTTGATGCGCTTGTGCAACTGGTTATAGTCTTCCTGCAAGAGATATTCCCAATATGCACTGGTGAGGGCTTTGGGGTAGATCCAGCCAGGCTTAAGCATGGAGGCCAGATGAAAACAGATAGAGGTGAGCTAGGAAACACCCCAGACTCCAGCATCCCTCGATGCCCCCCATCTATTACCTTCTCATGGTCCATGAGGTCCCCTTGCTTCCGGATGTTCTTCTTGGCCAGATAGATTGCTGCAAAAGGGGGAGTCAGTCAATAAGAGAGCACCTCAGGGGTGCCCCGGTTGGGTGCCCAGAAGCTTGCTGCACCATATTAGAGAGTGTGAGCCTGATCTGGGGGGTACCGTGGGAAGCCCCCCGTCACCACCACAGCATGGAAAGATGCAAAGTTTCACTCACCATAGTCGAGCTCCAAGGCCGGCCACTTGGTGCTCATCCAGAAATAGGGGGTCTGTGGGCCGCAACAAAAGAGCCCGTGATTCAGATGGCAGGGAAGTGTGGGGAGATGGGAGGTAGGGGTGGGGGTGACCTTCCTTCCCCTCCCTGTAGGCTCCTATGGTTAGGATAGCAGCACAAAACTGGCAAGCCCAACCACGTTGCCATACCACCGCTAGCAGCTCTGATCATCATCCAAAGCCTAGGAGGGCGTCTACAGAGGTCCAATTTCAAAGGGTGAATGCTCTCTGTGGACACCAGGGCCCCGATCCCTGCTCCAGAAGGAGCTGGGTTGCATGAAAGCAAGCGAGGCTCCCAACGTCACCAGGGCATGGAAGAGATCCTTGGGGCCTGGCTGTCACGGGATGCCCTCATAGTGGTGGCACTCAGGGTTGTGTCACCTGGTGAAGGAGGTCTAGCACATCATCCCATATTTGACTTCCTCCCATGCAACACCCCAGGTGGTGGGCATGGTTGGTACACCACTGTCATGCCCGACTGGTTTTTTGGCTGTAACATTTGATAGAATAGAGTTTGTTTCATTGCATTCTGCACAATATATAACATTTAAAATGATTATATATTATGTAATCATTTATAATAATTATATATTTTTATTATATAATCATTTATAATAATTATATATATTTAATTAACTATATGATTATACAGTACATATAATTATAATTTAATCAATCAACAGTATTTATATTCAACCCAAAGTTCACAAAGCAGTTTAAAAAGTTCCCAAAGCCAATCATGGCATCAGCCTCTCCCCAGATGTCACCCGGTGCAATCCACACCTCATGCACCCCCAGCAACGCCACTGCTACGGCTCCCCACAGCTCCGACCCACCTGGAACCTATAGGGTGTCTCATCCACCCGCAAGACCAGGCTGCGAGGGTCCTTCAACGGGTAGATGTAGCCGTGCTTCACGATCAGGTTGCCCAAATGCAAGGACTCTGGCAGGATGAGACATACGATTTGCCAGGGAGGAAAAAAGTGCTCCCCCCTTAATGCGCTTCCAACCCACCCACATGTTGCCTGGCAGGGGGTTTGGGGACCCTCTGCACAAGCCTGGGCATCATCCTCCTGACCCCCTTCTTGACAGACTCCAAGAGGGAAAGAGAATATGGGGTAGGTGGGTTGCCTGCCATAGATCCTAGGGTGGACCTGCAGCAATCCCCCTCCCCAAAGGAGAAGGTCTCAGGCCACCAACAAAAGGAAGCTCAATGGTGGGATTTGGGGTTAAGGATGACTTACCCTCTTCTGAGATGGCAAACCTCTGGGTGAGCCAGTCTACCACGTCACTGCCTGGGGGGAGAGGAGGTCTGGATCAGGGAAGGGTCCTGCATGCTTTTGGGACCACCAGGACCCCTTGCCTCTGGGGTCAGCTGGGCAGTCAGCATATTCTTTAGGGTCACTCTTTGGGAACGAGAAGCTTTAAAGACAACTGGAGGCCCAAGGTTTGGTGGCCCAATGTGGTTCTCTCTCCCCCTTCCTCCCCCTTCCAAGATGGTGGGCATCAGGAAGTGCCAGGCACAGGGAACCCTAACCCTGGCATGGCCAAGGGTGCAAACAGGAGATAGCAACTGTACTATACATATTGCTGCCAGCCTTAGGGTGCCAGCATAGGCAGCAGGCAGGTCTATTTGGGAAAAAGATGCCATGCTCCAAGGGGTCTCCTCAACAGGGCACCGCACACTGGTAAGCATCATGCCAGAAGGCACTGGCATCAAGTGGCACAAGCATCAAGTGGCACTCACCGGTCATGGCATGGGGGATGACGGTGATCAGGAGGCGCTGGCTCCGCACCTTGACGCCCATGTCCGGGTCTTGCATGCCAACCACCACCCGCTCCATCTGCAGGAGAGAGCAGACTTCAGGCGCACAGTGGTCTGCCCAGCTGTCCAAGGGGGGGCATTCCATCCACCCACACCCACCCCTTTGGCCTAGGAAACCCCCCCCCCATGTAGCTGCCACTTAGGCCACATTTATCTAGGACTCTGTCCACATCTGTTACCTACATCAGTCCACATTTACCTAGGAGTGAGCCCCATTGACTAAAGGGACTTACTTCAAGTACACATACCGTACATAGGATCAGGCTCTAAGAGCGAAAACCTGGGCATGTCTACTCAGAAGTAAGTCCAATTCTAATTAATGGGATTTTTAAGCAGAAATGCATGCCCTGAGATTGGGGTTCTAAGAGCCTGGTCCTGTCTACTTGGATGTAAGTCCAATTCTAATCAATGAGACTTACTTCTAAGTAGACATGCATAGATTTGGGTTGTAAGAGCCCAATCCTGGGCAAGTCTACTCAGAAGTAAGTCCCATTTTAATCTTCTGGGTAGATATTCTTAAGAGGCTAATCTTAATCTTAATCTTTTTCGTGGGTGTCCAATTCTAATCAATGGGACTTACTTCTAAGTAGACATGAATAGGCTTATGCTCTAAGAACCTGATCCTGAGCATGTCTACTCAGAAATAAGTCCAATTCCAATCAATGGAACTTACTTCTAAGTAGACATGCGGATTAGGCTCTGGATTAGTCATTAGAGTCTGATCCTGGGCATGCCTACTTCAGAGTAAGTCCCATTCTAAGCTTCTGAGTGGCCATGCTTAGAATTAGGCTCTCTAAGATCCGGGTCCTGGGCATGTCTTCTCGGAAGTAAGTTCAATTCTAATCAATGGGACTTCTATGAACAGACCTACATAAGAGCCTGATTCCGGGGAGGCCTACTCGGAAGTAAGTCCTAATCAATGGGATTTATAAGAATATAAACAATGATCATATAAGATTAGAGATACGTAGGATTGGGCTCTAAGAACCGGATCCTGGGCATGTCTACTCGGAAGTAAGTCCCATTCTAGTCAATGGTACTTCTAAGATTAGAGATAGCTCTAAGAACCCCATCTAGGGCATGTCTTCTCGGAAGTAAGTCCCATTCTAATCAATGGAACTTCTAAGATTAGAGATACATAGGATTGGGCTCTAAGAACCCGATCCTGGGCATGTCTACTAGGAAGTAAGTCCCATTCTAGTCAATGGGACTTACTCCCAGGTAAAGCGTGGCTCGGACGGTGCCCTTGGGATGTTCCAGGCTGCCTGCCCGGAGATGCTGCAGTGCTGGAGCCCTGTGCCTGTTGGCCAGCTGGGGGGCCCCGATCCGGCGTTCACCCACCTTGGTGAGGCAGGGCTGCTGGAGGCGGAGGCTGCCCCCAGGCAGGAGCTCGCTGATGGTCATGGGGGTCCCGGGAGGAGCAGCTCCGCAGAGGACCATCCGCAGCCCCGCCGCAGACTCGGCCGGGATGGATGCTCCGGGCTGCTGCCACCTGCAGTCTGGCAGGACTCCGCAGCCACGCCCAGGCTCTGCCCCACGGAGGGGAGGAGGAGGAGGAGGAGGAAAGCCTTCCTCCCTCCCCAGCACGGGCACAGCCGGAGGGGACCAACCAAAGCCCCCCCAGCTACGCCACCAAAGGGCAGGGTGACCAGCTCTTAAAAAAGAAAGGACAGCACCCCAAAAATGTAGGACATAACAGAATAAAAGCTACAAATTCATATATATATATATTCATTATAATTCATATATATTTATTTCAAGTGGTTAATTAAAACACTAATTCCTTATTAAATTTACTGCCGTTACAAGATGAAGATGATAATGATGAAGATGAAGATGATGATACATGATGAAGATGACCTTAATTTTTTCATTTTCTTGTAAATTGCTTTGTGAACTTTCGAGTTGAAAAGCGGTATATAAATATTGTAGAGAGAGATAGAGAGAGAGAGAGAGAGCGATAGAGAGATAGATAGATAGATAGATAGATAGATAGATAGATAGATAGAGAAAGAGAGAGACAGAGATAGATAGATAGATAGATAGATAGATAGATAGATAGATAGATAGATAGATAGATAGATAGATAGATAGATAGATAGATAGATAGTGAAAGAGAGAGACAGAGATAGATAGATAGATAGATAGATAGATAGATAGATAGATAGATAGATAGATAGATAGATAGATAGATAGATAGATAGATGCAGGAAGGAAGGAAGGAAGGAAAGGTTAGATAGGTAATTTATTAGTTCCGTGAATTCTGTGTTCTGCCTGCTCACAGTAAAGGGATATTCTTTTCTAGGACACGAGGCTAAAAAAGAGGACATGTCCTAGAAATCTGGTGCTTATGTCCACACCCCCATTTGAACCTATTTCTTCATTCATTTGAGTTTCATGTATTTCTTTCCCATTTTTTTCCTGGCCCTCAACACTGCTGGTGACCCTTTGGCCAAAAACTTTGGAGACCCCCCACTTTCAGCCAAAGCTGACCTTTGAGCAAGGCCATCACGCACCGCCTCCCTTCTCCATCACTGGCATCTCCTTTGGCAGGAGGGAGAAAAAAGGGGTGCCACGCAAGAGAGTTGAAGTGGGACTTGCTTGGCTGGCAGAGCTGCTCAGAGCCACAGGTCTGGGGCTTGAAATATGATGGGATCGTGGTGGGTGCCCTGGAGAGTGATGATGGTGGTGATGACAGCTTCAAGGTGGACAAAGTTCAAAAGAGGTCCCTGCACCCTCAAATCTAACGCACATTCTGATTTTGGTGATGGGGTGAGCATAAAGGTGAAAAAGGTGAGCATTAAATCTGAGTAAATCTGGTAAGTGCTCAGCTACCTGATAGCATATTTGGGCACCATTCTTGCAGCAGGCTCAGTAAAGGGATATTTTTAGCCCTTTTCCAAAACCGCTTCAGCCTATTTCTGGAGAGAAGGAACAGCTCTTGGATTTTCCTGAATGTCAACAGTGATCTCTAGCGGACTGATGGGGACAGCAGCTGAAGGCCTGTCACCACCGAGGAACAGGTGCGGCTGGGAAAATGCAGAAAAGTGTCATGGACAGGGTGACCCAGTGACCCAAAATTTCCGGATTTGTCCTCTTTTTTCGTCTCCTGTCCGGGTGTCCTCCAAAATTGTCCTCCTTTTTGGCTTCATTTTGAAGCTTTGCGAGGGTGTGCAGCACCACATATGTTGTTGGATTCGTATTGAAGAGCGGAATCCAATGCAGAAATTGGTTTTGAAATATCTCCTTCCTATAAAAAGGGATGGCCAAAAAACTAAAAATCAAAAATATGCATTGAGATCTATGGGAAAGGGAAAATGCCCAATACTGCGGCTTTACTCGTGAGTCGTGGGTGTGGGTGGCGCAAGCGGCTAAGACACTGTGCCTGTTAACCAGCAGGCCGGGTTCGAGACCCGGGTTGGCCCCACAAGACAGGGTGAGCTCCTGTCCTTAGCCCAGCTCTGCGACGCAGCTGGATCCAATCGTATTGGCTCTGCCTTTCCATTGGACTAATTCAGTGGCATGGAGAGGGGGATTTGCTGCTTGGGGAACAGCCTCTCCTCCATAACAATCCAACCCAGGCTTTCGTGCTTCGCATGCAGCGTATGCAGCACCGAGCACGACATCATAGTCTTTCAAGACTGAAGGAGGCCTGCTCTTTTTACTTGTGAGTCAGCAAACATGCCGTTGTCCACCAGAAAGGCTGAGAGGAATCCAAGAACTTGTTATCTTTTTGAGGTTTGGGCATCCGGTCACCCTGGTCGTGGAGGGGACTCTTTGCAGAATCCCTTCCCTCTGAATTCTTTAATTGATCTTAAATTAAATTCATTAATTGATCTTAAATTCAGAATTCAGTTTGAAATAAATATCCTTGAAAAGATGCCTTGAACTCCCTTGAACATGATGGGAGCAGAATCCATCATTTTGGTTCTCTTGGAGCAGTCTTAGGGTGAAATCCAGATTAAGTACGGGGAGTCCTTGCTCTGGTGTAGGAACAATTTACTCTTGATTGCAATATGAATTTCCCATAGGTTTTCACTAGGAGGTGCAGTAACTATGCATGCACATAATGTCTCTTACGTGCTTACTTAGTTACTCTGGATTGGCTGCTAGTGATTCATTGTGGTCTGCCTGACCATATGTCCTCTATTTCCTGTTTTAAAAAAGTTTATTAATTTTTATTAAGGATATTATATTTATTTATTATATATATTTATTATAAATAAATAAATAAATAAATAAATAAATTTATTTATTTATTTATTTATTTATTTATTAAGGATATTTTATTAAGGATATTAAGGAACAATAGTAAGGGTAGGTATACACAGGAATGCACATAAGGTTCTCCATAGCACAACACCTGTTATTCCACTCTATTATTTCTGATTTCCATACATCTATACAGTACGGTATTTACCTTCTCTCATTTTATTATTTAGATTATTAATAACGCCAACCATCTTACCTAACGTAACAACATATCCACTTATATATACTGTTTACATCTTCAGCCAAATTTAGAATGGCTCCCAAATCTTTTTCATTTCCTCAACATCTCCACCTCTCAGTCTTTCTGCCAGAATATCCATTTCAACAACGTCATAAACTTTATCTATTACCATCTCTATATTTGGTACAAGGACCTTTTTCCAGCGAATAAGAATCGAGCTGCAGTAGAAATATGAATCAATACGTGTCTACTGTCCTTACTAATATCCATTGGGATTATATTCAATAAAAAATATTTCTGGCTCAAAAGGAATTGAACATTTTAAATTCTCCATTATCATCTTATGTATCATTCTCCAAAACACTTATGCTTTTGCATCATATGTCCTCTATTTCCTGGACATGTCCTCTTTTTTTACCCGTGTCCTGGAAAAAAAATCTCCATTGCCCTCCTTTACCTTGTGACCAGGCAGCAAGTGGCCTTGTAATTAATCGATGAAATGTAATAATTTGTATGTAATGGTTTTAAATTTAATTATAAGCAATATAGTGTTTAAGGGCACAATCCTTTCCAGTTTAGGCCAGCCTAACCTGCCATATCTTCCTGTGATGCCCTCTGGCCAGCATAGGACTTTTGGTGGGGCTTATGCTTGCCTAACTAGAGATTAGCAGAGCAATCCTAAACAGGTCTACTCAGAAGTAAGTCCCATTCTATTCAATAGTATTTACTCCTAGGAAAGTATGGTTAGGATTGCAGCCTAAATTAATTATAGATTAATTAAAGAGTGTTTTTGGCTTTAATTTTCTCATGTCCTATGTTTTTCGTGGGTGTCCCACATTCTGGGGGTCTTGTCTCCTCTCGTGTGTTTATGACATCTGGTCCCCCTGATGGTGGTTGATCTGTCTCCATCATCATCCATCTTCCTCTTTGGAATCTCAGGAGAACAGGAGGGCATAAGAATTCAACCCACATCGAAGAGGAACTTCATGGGGAAGTTTAAGAAAATATGGTCAGAATCAGCTTTATGGTGCAGCAAAAATCATGTAACGTCCTGTTTGGATCAAACCAGTTCATACATCGGTGGCGGAGAGATTTTTTGAATGCTCCTTCATGTGCTGTGCGCTGACTTCCTTGCATGTGGAAAGCTAGCACCACAGCCAAGTGAGACTGATCCTCTCTTCCTTTGACAGTAGCTTTGGCAAGGATGCAGTACCTTGTCAAGCCCCCCATTGGCCTTTAAGTCAGGCCCTTAAATGGATGGATGGGGTGATATGAGAGTCACACCCCGGGTGCCAAGCGGGAAGGCTATACCATTGCTCAACAGTCTCCAAACCTTGGAGTGGCCAAAGTGCCCGTAAAATAGAGATGGAGCTTAGATGAATGAAGAAATGGGTTCAAATGTCTTTTTTTTGAACTGTTTTTATTTATTTCCAATATGGGAAAAGAGATACAGTGGTACCTCTCATAACAAGCGCCTCGCTTAACAAGCACTTCACATAACAAGCATAAATTTCCAAGAAATCTTGCTTCACACAACAAGTTCTGCTTCACTTAACAAGCAAGCGTGTTAAAGGCGTGCGTGCTATGCTGCCCTGACGCTCCACACAGAGACTCTTTAAAAGGGCGAGAGGCAGCTGCCCCTAAATGCCCCTAAATGACTCTTTAAGGGGGCCAGAGGCAGCTGCCCCTAAATGCCCCCAAGTGCCCCCACTGACCACCTTGAACTCCAGCAGCAGCCCAGGTAAGCCTCCCAGGAAAGTATCTTTGATTGCAGCTGCCTAACCTTGTCTACCCAGAAGTAAGCCCCATTGTGTTAAATGGGACTTACTCCCAGGAAAGTGTCTTTGATTGCAGCCTAAGGCTGCAATCCTAAAGACACTTTCCTGGGAGTAAGACCCATTGGACACAATGGGGCTTACATCTGAGTAGACATGGTTAGGATTGTGCTCTAAGTAGACTTCATAGGATCCTGCACATTGAATGCATGTTTTGAATCCAATTCCAGTGTTTAGTCATCATTTTTACATCCTGTTAATATTTTTATATGAATATTTTGGGGGTTGTGGAACCAATCGTCTGAGTTTCCATTATTTCCTACGGAAAAATCTGCTTCACTTAGAGAGCGTTTCACTTAAAGAGCAGGCCTCTGGAACAAATTAAGCTCTTTATGTGAGGCAAAGTAAGCTCTTTATGTGTACTGGATACACAGCAATAGGGAGAGTTATACACAGGAATACACATAAGGTTCTCCAGACACAACACCTATTTTACATTCTCTTAATACTACTTTACATGCATCTATGGTAATTAATCAATATATATATATCTTTTTGCTATTAAAATCATTATAACTAATATCATCTTACCTAACATAACCACATATCCTCTTCAATTTACTATTTACAGCTTCAACCATACACAGAATGGCTTCCAAATTTTTTTAATTTCCTCCACATCTCCATCTTTCACTCTCTGTCAGACTATCCATCTCGACAATTTCATAAACTTTATTACCTTCCCTATGTTTGGTACCACTTCTTTTCCAATTTTGTGCAAATAGGAGTCTAGTTGCAGTAAAGATATGAATCAATACACGCCTACAATCTTTACTAGTATTCATTGGAATTATATTCCATAAAAATATTTCTGGCTTAAAGGGTATTGAACATTAACAGGTAACGAGCACCTGTCGGGGATGCTCTCGGGGGATTTCCTGCTGCAGGCAGGGGGTTGGACTAGATGACCTACGAGGTCCCTTCCAACTCTAGGATTCTAGGATTCTAGGATTTTAAAATCTCCATTATCATTTTATGTACCATTCTCCAAAATGCTTTTACCTTTAGGCAGGTCCACCAGACATGGTAAACTGTGCCTACAGCATCACGTTCCCAACATTTGCTCGAAACACTTGGATCAATTTTGGCTAATTGGTGAATAACAAGCAGAGCTCCGTCAGTCTTGGAAGACTACGGTATCGTGCTCGGTGCTGCATATGAAAGCACAAAAGCCTGGGTTGGATTGTTATGGAGGATAGGCTGTTACCCAAGCAGCAAATCCCCCTCTCCACACCACTCAATTAGCCCAATGGAAAGGCAGAGCCAATACGATTGGATCCAGCTGCGTCGCAGAGCTGGGCTAAGGATAGGAGCTCACCCTGTCTTGTGGGGCCAACCCGAGTCTCGAACCCTGGCCTGCTGGTTAACAGGCACAGTATGCCACCCACAGCATACCCCCAATTGTGACATACCCCCAAATCCAGAGTAACTAGGGGAGCACATAAGAGACTTTATGCACACCCGTAGTTACGGTACCACCTAGTGAATACCTATGGGAAATTCATTTTGGAATCCAGAGTAAGGGCGCAATCCAGAGTAACTACGGGGTATCCTTGCTCCAGTGTAAGAACAATTTGCTCTGGATTGCAATATGAATTTCCCATAGGTTTTCACTAGGTGGCGCAGTAACTATGGGTGCATGTAACGTCTCTTACGTGCTCACGTAGTTACTCTGGATTGTAGGGTTAGTTGTTCTTACACCAAGGAGCAAGGATTCCCCATAGTTACTCTGGATTTTGCCCTTAACTTGTAATTCTGACCACCAATCTAATTGTATTTCTTTTGTGGCAGCACAATGAACAGAGTTCAAATGTCCAGGATTTCTGTCAGCACCAACATACAGCACAGAAATAAAATGTATTTATTTTACTTGATTTATATCCTGTTTTCCTTCCTAGAAGGATTGCAAGGCAGCTAAAACACACACTTAAATGTACCATGTTCCCGCATCCCACCATCACAGCTCCAGTCTTGGTTAGTTAATGGGTCAGGGGCTATTAGGGGACTGGAGGCTGGCCACAGGCCACTTACCCCCAAATCCGGAGTAACTGCAGGAGCACGTAAGAGACTTTATGTGCACCTGTAGTTACTGCACCACCTAGTGAAAACCTATGGGAAATTCATATTGGAATCCAGAGTAAGTTGTTCTTACACTGGAGCAAGGACTCCCCGTAGTTACTCTGGATTTTGCCCTTAGGGAGTCATGGTGGGTCACCCTTTTGGAGACCCCTGTTCCTGCTTGCCACCTTCCTAGCCCACTTCTGCCCTTTTCTTGAATTCGGGGAGGTGGGAAGAGGCAGAGTCTGCCTTCCTCCCCTGCGCATCATCCCAAGGCCTTTGGCGACCATCTCGCTTGTCCTCAGAGTTGCTCGAAAAGCCTATATTTGAGATCAATTTCGGAATTTCCTGAGCCAATTCCCCAAATTGCCATTCCCCATTTCAGAATTTCCCTTCAGCCGCCAGAGGGCATCCCAGCCCCAGATCAATAGCCCTTTTATCCCAAAGTGACACCCTTCGCAGCCTGTGTCTGCTCCGACTTAAAAGTCTTTTTCCGATAACATGCAAACATCAAACGGGAAATTTGAATCTGTGTTACTGGGTTGACACTCGGCAAATGGAAATATAAAGGCAGAGCTGTCAAGGAACAAATGTGCCCCCCACAAGATGGGAAGCTGCAGATCAAAGTGGGAACGCTCTCGGGGATGACAGTTGTTTAGAAATTGTGCTCCTTTAAACATGCAGTTA
The DNA here is from genome assembly GCA_030015325.1 of Cryptoblepharus egeriae. Lineage (NCBI taxonomy): Eukaryota > Metazoa > Chordata > Lepidosauria > Squamata > Scincidae > Cryptoblepharus > Cryptoblepharus egeriae. The sequence goes on along the minus strand of JAREYC010000012.1, from coordinate 872,498 downwards.
ATGAGGAAAGAGTGATGGTCTTGAAGTTGGAAGTTGGAGGGATTTGCCTAGCTGGATCCATGCGTGGTCGCCTGCCCCAGGGATGGGACGAATGGGGACCTGCAGCCTCCCTGGTCCTCTTGTCCTGCCCTGATGAAACTGACAAACCTGGTCCGTACTCAGATTCTCGGGACTAAGAAGATGTCTTTAAGCTCTGCTTTTTTATTATAGGTCTTGACGTTGGCTGCAATCCTAACCTCTGGTTAGGCCGGCACAAGTCCTGGGTTGTCCTGAGGGTGTCATAAAAGTGCCGTAAGTGACTTCTGTTCTACTCTTGGGGTGGGGGTTAGGGCAGCGCATGGACATGCAAAGGAACAGGGAGATGGGTGAGCTGAGCCAGCCTAAATTGTTGGGATCGCACACATTGTCTGAAAAATGAATGCGTACAATCTGTATATCGGGGTGTCCAAGCCCCGGCCCTGGGGTCAGACATGGCCCTCGGAGAGCCTACATGCAGCCGTGGCCAGCCCCCTGTATCTGGCCCTTGGGAGAGCCCTATATACCTCCAGAGGTGCGGGATGCTCCGGTCCCCAAATTCTGAGGATGGGGAGGCTGTGTGCACCTCCATATGAAAGTGCTGATGAACTGATTTGAAGATCATTACCTTTCTCTGTGTTAGAAAGTTTTAATTCTAACTTTTATTTTAACGATGTTCATTCATTCATTAATTCATTCGTTCCATCTCTAATATATTTATTTATATAAATTTATTTTAATGATTTTAAGTCATCCATTAATTCATAAGTTCCATTTCTACTATATTAATTTATGTAAATTTATTCAAATTTGCATGTAAATCTCAAATTTGTAATATAAACACAATGTTTACCTTGTAATGTAAACACACATTTAAATGTAGACTTCAAATTTAAATGTAAACTCAGAATCTCTGGACCAAGAAGATGTCTTTAACCTTGAGATTTTAATTATAGATTTTGAATTACAGGTTTTTTTTTTCCTTCTGGCCTCTGGCACTATGTCACAGAGATGATGTGGCCCTCCTGCCAAAAACTTGGGACACCCTGGCTGTATATGGTAAAAGTAGTATATATGGTATATAGTAGTAAAAAAAGTATATGGGAAAAAATCCCAAACTGTATAGGGTTTTCAAAGTCAAACCTATCACAATGAATGATAGGCATAGGGCCTGGAAACGAACTGGTAGCCGTAGAAGCAGCCTTTCTGCGTTGAACCAGGAGCTTCGGCAGCCACACGGTGGCCACGTCCTAAACTAATGGCAGTTTTAGGGTTGTCTTCAGAGGCGGCCCCTCGTAGAACTCTTTGCAGATATCTATACAGTAACACGTTGCCCTGGAGTGACCCAGGTATGGTTGGAGCTGGAGAATCGGCCAAGCTGAGCAAAAGCCCCCCTGGCTGCAGCCACCATCTGGAAATCCAGGAGTAGCTGCAAATCCAGGAGAACCCCCAAGTGATGGGTCTGCTCCTTGAGAGGGAGCGCAACCCCATTCAGAGTAAGGCACTAGTCCAGTACACGAGTCGTGGGCTTCTGGACCAGGATTTAGTCTTCACAGGATTTCATTTCAGCTTGTCTGCCTACATCCAACTCGCCACTGCCACCAGACAGTGGTCCAAGACTCCGGAGGAAGCGAGAGAAGGAGCTGGGAGTCAACAACATATTGATGGTACAACATATTGATGGTACCCCATATCTCCAAATTTCCAGCAGCTTCCTTTAGATGTTGAACAGCATGGGGGATAGAATGGAACCTGGTGGCACCCCACAACTCAGATAACAGGACGCTGAACAAGCATCCATCAGTCCAAACGTCAACCAGGAGGGAGCAGAACAACCACAAAGCGGTGCCTCCAAGCCCCAATCTGGCCACCACCCAACCCAATAGGACACCACGCTATTATTAAATATACAGTAAGCAGCAAAACTACAAGCATTAAAAAGGTAAAGGTGTCCCCTGCAGGTTATACTGCTAGTCGTGACCGATTGCAAGGTGCAGAGCGGCTCCCTGTTTCTACAGCCATAGAGCCAGTGTAGTTTGACATGTGCATGGAATACTGTTACATTCAGGCATGGGCCCAAGCTGGTTTGGACCGGTTTGGTCGAACCGGTTGTTCCCATGACCCTGCCGCTACTGAACCGGTAGCTGCGGGGTCACCTGAAAACCCAGTGTACCGGTTCAGATGCTGGGAAGAGGAGACACACTGCATGTGCGCTGACCTCAGCGCACGCGCAGTGTGTCTCCTCCTGGTGGGGAAGACGCACAGCGCGCGCGCCAGGGTCCTCCTCCAGCTGGAGGAGACACTCTGCGCATGCGCCAACCCCAGCGTTTGCGAAGTGTGTCTCCTGGAGGAGACGCACTGCGCATCCGTCCGGGGTTGGCGCATGTGCAGTGCATCGGGGTTGGGGCCCGCCATCACCCCTCCCCCTGTCCCCCACCCTGCCCTCTGACTCCGGCCCCGCCCCCTGACCCGACCTGGCCCCTCCCACTTCCGGCGAACCGGTTGTTGGGAGAGGGTCGGTCCACCCCTGGTTACGTTCCCTCCAAGGTGGTACCTATTTATCTACTTGCATCTGCCTGCTTTCCAACTGCTAGGCTGGCAGGAACTGGGCTGAGGATGGGAGCTCACCCCATCTTGTAGGACCCGGGTCTCAAACCCTGGCCTTAACAGGCTAACCTCCAAATCCAGAGTAACTATGGGCGCATGTAAGAGACTTTACATGCACCTGTAGTTACTGCACCACCTAGTGAAAATCTATGGGAAATTCACTGGAATCCAGAGTGTGGCTGCAATCCTAAAGCCACTTTCCTGGGAATAAAGTCCATTGAACAGAATGGGGCTTACTTCTGAGTAGACATGGTTAGGATTGTGCTGTAAGTTGTTCTTAACCCGAAGCAAGGACTCCCTGTAGTTACTTAACCACTTGTGTCTTAACCACTTGTGCCACCACAGCCCTCTGAGCATTAAAGCTCCATCTTTCCGACTCTTGAGTGTTCCAGCTGGATGTGTGTGTGAGAGAGAAAGTGGTTGAGAACAAGAGCATTCAGGTGGGAAAAACTGAATGTGGCTTAAATGTAAACGGAGTCTCAGGAACAAACTTGCCCCAGTGGCCACCCTGCTGCTTTGCGGCATGGGGTGTGTGTGCGGCACATGGATGTGCATGACAGGTATTTTGGTCATGTGGCGAAGTAGGTCAGTTATTTTGGTTGCTCATTATTACGTGTGAAAACAGTGCGCGCTGGAGCAGATGTGGCTTAATGCGGGGAGTTCTCTTTGATTTATTACACATTTGGAGGAAGTGTTTCAATGGCATACATACACATGCACATTTCCTCAGCGTGGCCATCGGGCACCCGGCTTTTGGGCACCTGGCTGGGCATCCAATACCCAAGGTGTGAAATTCTCTCATGAACACCCAACATGTCTCATTCTCCTTCCTGTCCCATATGGAGTGTCACACGTGGAGTACAATGGAGGCCAATTGCCTCTCCGGGCAAATATTTGGGAATCCAGCCCTGGAGAAATGGAGGATCCCAGCCCTAGAGATGCCTTGCTGAGCTCACCTACTCTGAAGGATCCTGTGTTGAGATATCTAAGGGTGCTTGATTAATTCTGCTAATGAGTATCCGCAAATGAGAAACTCCCAGCAGCTGTCTCTCTGGAGATCAAACCGTATTTCTGGGGGGAAAAGAGTCCCCCCCACCATGATCTCTTTCTAACAAGAACTTCAAATATTGTTTGCCTTTCCTACAGTTTATTAGACGGTGACAGAGATTCTTAATAATTAATCTGGGGGAGCTGGCGGTGCCCCGATAATGGAGAGCTCTAAGAGTTTCCCAGCTTGAGCTTTTCTGCTCGTGAAAATGGCCTGAATCTCCAAAGAACTGACCTTCATTTTACAAAACCAGATTAAAAAGGGACCGTTATTATTATCTTTTACTACATTTATATTCCATCTTTTTCCCCTCCAAAGGGTCTCAAGGAGGCTAACAACAAAACATACATACAATAAAAAACAAACACAATAAAAAATTTTAAAACACTTAACATTTTTAAATAAAGTGGTACCTCGCTTAACAAGCGTTTCGCATAACAAGCAAAAATTTCCAAGAAATTTTGCTTCACATAACAAGTTCCGTTTCACTTTACAAGCAAGTGTGCTATGGGCATGCGTGTTATGCAGCATGCCCCAGTTGGGGGCAGTTGCCTGGGGGTGCCAGAGGCAACTGCCCCTAACTGCCCCCAAATGCCCCACTGACCACCTTGAACCTCCAGTAGCAGCCAAGGTAAGCCTCCCAGGAAAGTGTCTTGGATTGCAGCCGCTTAACCATGTCTACTCAGAAGTAAGCCCCATTGTGTTAAATGGGGCTTACTCCCAGGAAAGTGTCTTTGATTGTAGCCTCCTAACCATGTCTACCCAGAAGTAAGCCCCAATGTGTTAAATGGGTCTTCTTACTCCCAGGAAAATGTCTTTAGGATTGCAGCCTAAGTAGACTTCATAGGATCGTGCACATTGAATGCATGTTTTGAATTCAATTCCAGTGTTTTGTCATCATTTTTACATCCAGTTAATATTTTTATACCACTATTTTGGGGCTTGTGGAACTAATAATCTGAGTTTCCATTATTTCCTGTGGAAAAGTCTGCTTCACTTAAAGAGCATTTCACTTAAAGCACATGCCTCCTATTACAATAAAATAAATTAAAATCATTCTAACAATAGTAACCCATTTTGGCTGACATCTGCTGCTTTGGGGGCATGTTTATTGGGGTGTGTGAAAGGGTGGCCATTTGATTCACTATTCATTTATTTTCATTAAATTTTTGATTTATTAGTTGAATATAATAATACTGGTTTACTCTGAGATGAATTCCCATAGCTGCAAATGAGTAATTAATAAATTCATCATTGGAGACTCCTTAGTTGTTCATTAGGACATGGATAATTAGAAGGGGTGTGTCCTCTTCTGCACCGCCTTCTCATACTAACCATGTCTACTTTAAAGTAAGCCACATTGTGTTCAATGGGTCTTACTCCCAGGAAAGTGTCTTTAGGATTGCAGCCTTAGAATATAAAGAAGGGAGTGGAACTTGAAGTGTAGAGGAGAAAGGAAAGGTTCTCTTGGTAATTACAGTGGTGCCTCACATAAAGAGCTTAATTTGTTCCGGAGGCCTGCTCTTTAAGTGAAACACTCCTTAAGTGAAGCGGATTTTCCCATAGGAAATAATGGAAACTCAGATGATTGGTTCCAGAATCCCCAAAATATTCATCTAAAAATATTAACTGGATGTAAAAATGATGACAAAACACTGGCATTGAATTCAAAACATGCATTCAATGTGCAGGATCCTATGAAGTCTACATAGAGCACAATCCTAACCATGTCTACTCAAAAGTAAGCCTCATAGTGTTCAATGCATCTTACTCCCAGGAAAGTGTCTTTAGGATTGCAGTCTTAGGCCGCAATCCTAAAGACATTTTCCTGGGAGTAAGTTCCATTTAACACAATGGGGCTTACTTCTGAGTAGACTTGGTTAGTAGGCTGCAATCAAAGTCACTTTCCTGGGAGGCTTACCTGGGCTGCTGCTGGAGGTTGAAGGTGGCTGGTGGGGGCACTTGGGGGAGTTAGAGGCAGCAGCGCTGGCCGGCAGCCCTTTTAAAGAGCCTCCGCGCGGAGCGTCAGGGCTGCATAAGTGCTTGTTAAGTGAAGCGGAACTTGTTTTTTGATGCAAGATTTCTTGGAAATTTATACTTGTTATGTGAAACGCTTGTTATGTGAGGTGCTTGTTATGAGAGGTACCACTTTACTGCTTTTCCTCGAAGGTTTATTCTTTTAATTATGCACCCCAGATTTTAAAACGGGGATCAGTCTTTGTAAATGCTTTTTGAATCACCCATAAATGTTGTCCGGGGTCCTGTTTTGCCAACAGCAGAGCAGAAGGGACAAGGTGTGGGCTGAGGATGAATTAAGAACCTCCTGCCCTCCCCGGTATTTAAGGGGTGCTGGTTTCTAATCCCTTTTCCAAAATATCCCAGATTTCCCTCTTTCCACTTTACCTCTTGAAAGAGAAGCCTGTGATACTTGCAGCTAAGCCAGTCCTGATCTCCGTAGATGTGCAACTCTGTGGGCAACTCCTAACCAATTTAGGCTGGCACATATCACCAGCTCCCTGTTCCCGAGGTGCTGTGGGAAGGCCAGTGCGTGCATGCTTGTGCAACCAGCTAACCCCTCTGGAGTAGCGCAGAAATATCATATGGCACTTTTCCAACACTCCCTGGCCAGCATGGGATTTGGGGTTAGGATTGCAGCCTGTTTCTTGGTCACCCTGGAGTGTGACAAAGAGATGGTCCCGCATGTGGAAACGCTCTTGGGTTTAGGCGCAGGGCCGATTCAAGGCCACATGGAGAAGGGCTGATTCAAGGCCACATCCACTACCTGAAGCAGCCTCCTCAGTCGGCCACACGCGTGGTCCGACTCTGCACCCCTTTGAAGAAACTCAGCTTTGCCACATCTATATTTCTGCAGAGACAAATCTAAGCGTATCTAGGTTATATATTATAGATGCAGACATACATATCTAAACATACATAAGCACTTAAACACTTGCCGGCACATTGGTAAATCAGCTCTCTATGCAAATATAAATTCCTGATGAAATCGCAGAGCTGTCAGGAGTCAGAACAGGTGTCTGAAGGTATAAATACAGGGCTTAATAAATATTTTATCTGCGACAATTTCAGAAATGTCATCTTAGAAAACATGGAAATACTGCCTCGGGAGAACCAAAATATTTAATATCTTCTGGAATGCTTTAAAGAGAACCATCCCAACAGGAAGTTTTTTGGGGGGTGAGAGTCGGGAAGAAAGGGCGGCATTTGAGTTGTCCCTAGGAAAACTAATCTCATGGTGACTAAATGGAGCTTCCATGTTTAGGGACAGGCTAGCTGTGAATGCCAGTTTCAATAGGTGGGCAAACAAACAAAGAGGACTTCTAGCCCCATGGATATAAACAGTGCTAGTCAGTAGGGCTTCCTGCTGGAAACCTGTGGATAGGGCTGCAGATCTGGGGATGTTTGGGGGAATGATTTTTAATCAGCAAATGCTTGGGAGGGTTAGGAAGGATTTTCTTTATTTGGAATAAATGTTTAAAATAGTTGTAAACTTTTATTTACACAATTGGTAGGTAATTAATGGGGTATTAACAATTTTCTGAACTTCTAAAATACTAAATTTCTGAAATATTTCTAATACAGGCACACACACATACCCCACTTTCTGATGGTTCGTTGACTGTTTCAGGCTGCAATCCTAAAGACACTTTCCTGGGAGTAAGGCCCATTGAAAACAATGGGGCTTACTTTTGAGTAGACATGGTTAGGATTGTGCTCTGTCTTTCAACCCCCCCAAATCCAGAGTAACTACGGGAGCACGTAAGAGACTTTACATGCACCCATAGTTACTGGTGAAAATAAAATCATATTGGAATCCCGAGTAAATTGTTCTGACCGGAGCAAAGACTCCCCATAGTTATTCTGAATTTTGCCCATCACCTTTCAGTTATGCCCAGAACATGTTCATTCAACACATGCTCTCTTCTTTCAACCTCTCTCTGCTGGTCTAATGGCTAAAATGGTCTTTCTTGATGTTGATTTGCATGTGACAAGGTGATCCAACTGTTTTTGGCATTTCCTCATGACTTTCTTCAATGTCATTCAAATGTCACCAGATATTCATTGCCCACACATGCCTTGCTTCATTTTACTGTCATTTGTTGTGTATTGTGGCTATGCATTAATAAATATGTGTTATATAGGCTTTTGCAAGTGGTATTATGGCTTTTTGGTGGCCGTTCGACATTTGCAAGCTGAAAAAGATTGGGGTCCACTTTTTGACGGTTTTCATTTTTGGACGGTGCTCTGGTCCCCAACCCAACTGATATGGGGGGGGGGTGATGCCTGTAGTTCTTTTTGCCCCCTGAGCATCCAGTTCTTGGAAATCATGTCCGCTGCCATCGTTCAAAACCGTGGAATCCGGAAACAGACATTTTGGGGTCTCCCTCCTGAATATTCCAGATCTCTACCTGAATGCTACATGGTCTTTATCCATCAGCCCAATCCTATGCATGTCTACTTAGAAGTATGTCTCCTTAATAGCCAATAGGGGTGCAATCCAGAATAATTACGGGGAGTCCTTGCTCCGGTGGAAGAACAATTTGCTCTGGATTGCAATATGAATTTTCCATTGGTTTTCACTAGGTAACTACGCGTACACGTAATGTCTCTTATGTGCTCCTGTAGTTACTCTGGATTGTAGGGAAAGGCTTACTCCAAGGTAAGTATGGTGCAGCATTAGTGAACAATACACCCCCTAAGTCCTGTTCTGGATTCCCGTTCCGCTTTCGATTGTTCTTTGGCCTGAAATGATGAAATCATTAATTAGATTTGATTCCCCTTTTCTGTCGTGGTGGGGAGGGAAAAATAAATTAAAAATGCATGCACTGCTTGAGAGTTGGTTATGTATATTTTATTGGTGTATAATTGGGATTGTTGTGGTTGAGTTTGCAGGGAAGGTGTCATAACAGCCTTTTCAGGCCTTAAATATGTTTGATGCTATCACATCAGCGCATTTTCGATGCACAGTGGTGGCCATTCATGTTGCTATCAGGAGATGGTTTGTGCGAAGAGCTGAGATCTTAGGGGACTTTGGGATCCCTACGAGGCTTACCGGGGTTTATCGGGGTTTGGGATCCCATAGGGATCCCTATGAGGCTTACTGGGGTTTATCCAAAAGACCAGTACGTAATGGTAGTGCAACAAGTGTGTCTCCTAGTAGCCATCATGGGGACCGATGGATACCCTTGTCATCGTCGTTCCCCGTCACCAGCCCAGTGTCTTCCATGTGACCGCACGGATCCTTTTCAGCTCTTCGGTCTCTCTTTTTCCCTGTAGGTGGCATGTGCAGCTGTGCATGGGTGGCAGGGATCCAAAGGATCTCTTCACCACATGAAGTACTTGTGGAACGTTTTGATGAGGAGGGGGTGCAATGCTTGCATGTTGACCACCACAAAGTTTGAAAGGGGTTGCTCAGGACAGTGGCTCAGCTAACGGGTGCAGGGGGTGCAGTTGCACCCGGCTGCAGGCTTTGGAGGACTACTTTCAGAGGACACTTGTGCCTAAAATTGGGGAAAATGGGGTATGTATGAAAGATAAATCCATCATGTTATATGCTGTTGTGAAGGTAATTTTATGCAGAATGCAGTGAAGCAAACGGCACTGGAATATCTCTGTTCTCTCAAAAGTTATGGCCAATTAACAAGAAAATGAATTAACAATTAACAAGAAAATGAAAACACAAAAGGATATGCAAGAAAAGTGGATTTTCTTATCCCAAACTTTCCCATGTTACTGATGGCTCTGAGAGCCAATGAGATGTGATTCTGATACTGCAAGGAACTAATAAGGTGCCAATAATCATCTCTCAGTACATACAGTATATCATATACTGTACATATAGGGTCGGCCCCACAAGACAGGGTGAGCTCCTGTCCTGAGCCCAGCTCTGCGATGCCAGCTGGAACCAATCGTGTTGGCTCTGCCTTTCCATTGGACTCATTCAGTGGTGTGGAGAGGGGGGGATTTGCTGCTTGAGTAACAGCCTATCCTCCATAACAATCCAACCCAGGCTTTCGTGCTTTGCATGCAGCGTATGCAGCACCGAGCACGATACCATAGTCTTCCAAGACGGACGGAGGCCTGCTTATCATGCTAACTGGGTATACAGGCAATTCTAAGTGGTGCTCCTCTTATATTTAGCACGGAAAGAACAATTCCTCTTTGCCCCAGCAATTTTCCTAACCAATGAGGGACACAATTTTCATTTCTTAAATTAAATTTGTTTTTTTAGGGGGTGGGGAACTAAGTGCACAATCCAGAGGAACTACAGGAGCACAGAAGAGTCATTACGTGCACCCATAGAAACTGCACCACCTAGTGAAAACCTATGGGACATTAATATTGCAATCCAGAGTAACTTGTTCTTACTCCGGAGCAAGGACTCCCCATAGTTACTCTGGATGTCAACCTCAATCTTCTTCAACTCTAGATAGCAAATAGGAGTTTTAGTTCTGCCACGAGCAGAGTAAATGGGTGGCAAACTGCTGAGGAGTCGGCAGCAGGTTTTTCCCCAATTGACTTTTTAAAAATACCCAGGGACATCATCACTTCCGGTTGTGACGTCAACTCCGGGGCAACATTTTGAGCATTGCTCCGGGCTGCATGATCATTAGCTACACCACTAGTTCAGGAAACATTGTGTCGACACAGACGCGGACATAACAAAGATGCTGTGCTGGGGGCATCTTTGGGGAGGCTTTCCTTGTCTAAGGTGGCAAATGCTGGAAGAGGCATTCTCTGCTACTTGAGAGTAAACTAGGAATGCCTGGTCTGAGGTAGTACAAACAGATATGTTTTTACTTGAATCTAATGCGCATGTTTTTCAGCCAAATTTATTCTTCAAAATCAGGTGCGCATTAAATTTGATGGCACTTTAGATTCAAGTAAATGTGTTGTTGTTGTTGTTGTTGTTGTTGTTGTTGTTGTTGTTATTATTATTATTATTATTATTATTATTATTATTATTATTATTATTATTATTATTATTATTATAAATACACAGGAAACAATTTCATGCTGGTTTCATTCACTTCAGCAGTCGGACCCTTCCCAAGAGTCTAGGACTGTGTGATGCAGCGGCGTATAATTCCTGCTGATCCCAGAAGAGCAGCTTTCTGCAGCTGGCAGAGTGAGATTTTATTAATGCCAATAGTTTTCAGGTACCTGCCAAGGTCTTTGGGCACTGTACCCAGTGTGCCAATTACCACTGGAACCACCTGCTACCACTGGCATCATCATCATCATCATCATCATCATCATCACCATTATTATTATTATTATTATTATTATTATTATTATTATTATTATTATTATTATTATTATTATTATGCAATGGCATAGCCATCTTAGAAGAGGCATTCTCATTTTACTAAGGGCACAATCCACAGTAACTAAGGGAGCATGCAAATGACATTACATGCACCTGTAATTACTGCCCCACCTAGTTTAAAACCTATGGGAAATTCATATTGCAATCCAGAGTAACTTTTTTTTACTCCAGAGCAAGGACTCCCTGTAGCTACTCTGGATTTCACCCTAATCTGGAAGGGAATGCCTCTTCTACAATGTTATCTTATTCTGGTAAAACTCCTGTGGTAGGAATAAGGCAGGCAGAAGTTCAACAGGTGTTACTTTTTTGGCAACAAATAGGAACGTTGGAGACCCTTTTCTTCTCTACCTGACCATCAACACAATCCAGCCTCGACCAGCCTGTCCAACCTGGGAAGCCGTTTCCAAATTGCATGTCCAAAGGGAGGTGGGTGTTATACCTTCAGAGTCTTCAGCTCCTTTTGAGTCGTGTCCCCTCTTAAAAGTCTACATTTACAGGCCACGATCCCGCCTTGGGCTAAGGCGACCCCTGAAGCGCCAATGAATTTGACCTATTTCTATTTGGAAATCCTGTACCGTACACAGAAATCTGGCGGACACAAGAGGGCAGCACCTCTGTGGCGCAGGTTGTGAAAATATGGAAACATGAACACACACACACACACACACACCCCTACAAACACACACACAAAGGCTGACTTTGGGCCAGTCAAACTGTAAACAGGGTGGCACCCAGAGGCATGCCGGGATACCCCTCTCCCTTCTAGGTGTCAACTGACAGTGTTACCTTCTCCAAATCTGAAAGCTGCACAACCTGGGTTGGAGAAGAGAAAATTGTGAAGGTGTCTCTTTCCTGTTTTTTTCTTTCTTTCTTTCTTTCTTTCTTTCTTTCTTTCTTTCTTTCTTTCTTTCTTTCTTTCTTTCTTTATTTTATTTTATTTTATTTTATTTTATTTCTTTTCCTCTCCCAGATTGGTTCCTCGTTCATCACTCCAATCTAATGTGCACCATTTCTAGTCAAATTTAGTTTCCAAAATTGGGATATGCATTAGACTTGATGTGATGCACGTGGGATTCTAGGACATGCAGTACACTGGTGCCTCATGTAAAGAGCTTATTTCGTTTTGGAGGCCTGCTCTTTAAGTGAAATGCACTTTAAATGAAGCAGATTTTTCCATGGGAAATAATGGAAACTCAGACAATTTGTTCCACAACCCCCAAAATATTCATCTAAAAATATTAACTGGATGTCAAAATGACGACAAAACTCTGGAATTGACTTCAAAACATGCATTCAGTGTGCATGATCCTATGAAGTCTACTTAGGCTGCAATCCTAAAGGCACTTTCCTGAGAGTAAGCCCCATTTAACACAATGCTATGATCATTGTGTCTACCCCATTTCTGAGTAGACATGATCACAAGGCTGCAATCAAAGAGGGAGGCTTACCTGGGCTGCTGCTGGAGGTTCAAGGTGGTTGGTGGGGGCACTTGGGGGCAGTTAGGGGCAGCTGCCTCTGGCACCCCCAGGCAACTGCCCCCAAGTTGGGAGCAGTTAGAGGCAGCAGCACTGGCCGGCAGCCCTTTTAAAGAGCCTCCAGGTGGAGCGTCAGGGCTGCATAGCACGCCTGCCTAGAGCGCGCTTGCTTGTTAAGTGAAGCGGAACTTGTTATGTGAAGCAATATTTCTTGGAAATTTTTGCTTGTTATATGAAACGCTTGTTAAGTGAGGTACCACTGTATACGGTATTTAATTTAACAGTTTACCATATTGTAATAAAAAATTTAAAAAATCAGACAATAAGCTACAATACGAAACCATCTACCATTAAAACCATCTGGGACCAGTTCACATCACGCTGTCCCTAAATCCTGGACTGGTGTCCTCTCCTGGATGTTGGCCCACCTGGTCTTTGCATCACAACCTGAGTCTTCAGGACAACTCAGGCTGTGGTTGTTCACTGGTTATGATGTGGCACCTGAAGTCACTAGAAGGGATGCCCTCAAATGACAAGTAACTTTTGTGCCCCCCCAAAGCATGCCAAAGCCAAGATTTTGATTCATTTTTATGCCTGTATATTTGTGTGTGTGTAGATGTGTGTAAACCATGCCTTCAGTTTTAATCTTGGGGAATTAAAAAAAACTATGCCCCAGATATCAAACACAGAGAGAGGCTGAAAAGGCAGCCAACAAATTTGAGATTAGCCCTGCGATGTAAACTACAGGTTGGAGGATGCCAGAATATTAATGCCAAAACACCTGTGATTTTCCAAAAAGAAATGAAAAGGGGGAAAAAAGCACATATTATTCCACTCTAATTGCAACGGGATTAATCTTCGCCCCCTAATATAATGCACTAATAATTGATATTATTACTTCTGATAACATTATTCCCCTGAAATGTTTCCACTTAACGTTGTTCATTTTAACTATTCCAAGGTTAGCTTAAAGTATGATGTAGCAGTTTCCTGGGGAAATAATGCTAATTTTTTGCATGGTGAATGGAATTGAATTTGTTTTTTTAAATTGCACAGTTAAAAGTAGTGGATATTATGGGTGTTATGGGATAAATCTGACAATGTTTGAAATGTGCTCCCACCTCCTAAAACACAGAGTTTGGGATGTCTAAGGAGAACCTTTTCTTCTGCTCTTTAACTCATTACTTCCATGTTGCTTTTTATATGATAAAATAAAGCCATGAAGCTTGTAATGCAGAGAAATATTTTCCTTAAAAAATAACTTGTAAATTCCTAAGCACATTATTTTTTTCCTTCCTAGCTGTAAGGACGATGAATTGATGCAATTATTTCATTCATTTATTCATAATTTTCTGAATTTGTAAATAAATGAATAATAAATAATTTGAATTTATTCAAAGTTTATTCATTAAGAGCAATTTTTTAAAGTCAGATTTGGAAAGAACAAAACTGGGGTGTGGGTTTTGGGAGCTTGATGGACTTTGCTGAGTCAGGGGGGGACCTACTAAGGCAGTGTTTCTCAAAGTGGGGGTCAGGACCCCATTGGGGGTTGCCTAGAGCTTTCCTGGGGGTCGCCTAAAGACCCCTGGTGCAGGGAGCCAGGTCAGGCTTGCCTGTAGCTGCATGCGCACTGGGGCTGACTGACAGCCTCAGGGCCCAATCCTCTGCATGCCTACTCTGAAATAAATCCCATTACAGTCAGGGGGGCCTTTACTCCCATGCAAATGTGGATAGGACTGCAGCCTCAGGGCCCAATCCTATGCATGTCTCCTCTGAAATAAATCCCATTGTGTTCAGTGTGTGCATAGAACACACATTTCATTCGTAACAGTGAAAATACATCCTGCATATCAGATATTTACCTTACGATTCATAACAGTAGCAAAATTAGTTATAAAGTCACAACAAAAATAATGGTTGGGGGTCCCCACAATATGAGGAACTTATAAAGGGGTCACGGCGTTAGGAAGATTGAGAACCACTGTACTAAGGTTTTGCTGAGCCCGGGAGCACAGCCTCGGTTTCTTGGGAGTTGTTTTGCAAGGTCCGGAGGTGGAATTTTGTGAGATTATGGGACGTGTCAGAATGTGGGGCGCAGATGATTTTCTGATGGGAAACTGGGCTTACTGCATCAAGGGGTGGAGAAATTGTCAAGATAAATTAAAAAATTCAAAACACCTGCCTTGTTCCCCCAAATGCAGGAGATCAAGGGAAATTCTGTTGTGAGCAATTGCTTGCTTCCAGTAAAAGGGACTGCATCTTTCGGGGGACGCCTGGAGACATGTGCAGGCAGCTCACCCTGCCCAACTTGATTTCTTAGCCCCCCACTCATCATTTGCTTCTGATCTGGCATCAGGAGCACAGTGGAAATTCAGCCCGTCTCGGTTCCACACATCGCCTCCCCCTGGAGACAGACAAACAGTGCAAGGTGCTGCCTTGGCATCACACCCTTGGGAACTTGTTGCAGGTAGGTCAAAAGGCCTCAAAGGTCGTGTGCCCTTTAAAAATTCCCAAAGCCACATAATGCCTACGTTTACGAAGGGCAGCTGACCCATGATTCTGGCCTGAATCTGGGTGGCCACATTGTCTGCACATTGCAACACTATGAGTGTGCAAAGTATTGAGAACCTCAAATTATAGCCTGTAAAAAAAATAAAAAATTATATATATATATATATATATATATATATATATATATATATATATATATATATATGACCAAAATATTCATATAAAATATTAACTGGATGGAAAAAATGATGACAAAATACTGGAATTGAATTCAAAACATGCATTCAATGTGCATGATCCTATGAAGTCTACTTAGGATGCAATCATAAAGAAACTTTCCTGGGAGTAAGCCCCATTTAACGCAATGGGGCTTACTTCTGGGTAGACATGGTTAAGAGGCTGCAATCAAAGACACTTTCCTGGGAGGCTTCCCTGGGCTGCTGCTGAAGGTTCAAGGTGGTCGGAGGGGGCACTTGGGGGCAGTTAGGGGCAGCAGCGCTGGCCAGCAGCTCTTTTAAAGAGCCTCCTTGTGGAGCGTCAGGGCTGCATTGCACACATGCCCATAGCGCGCTTGCTTGTTAAGTGAAGCGGAACTTGTTATGTGAAGCAAGATTTCTTGGAAATTTTTGCTGGTATGTGAAACGCTTGTTAAGCGAGGCGCTTGTTAAGCGAGGTACCACTGTATCTGAAAAATGCAGCCCAATGGAGGTCCTGTAGGCTGTGGAACTGTCTAGGAATTGTAGCCATGAATTCATTTGTATCAAGTATATCATTCAAAAACTTAAAATCCAGATTAGTGAACCAAAACCTTAGGTCCCTTTTTTAGGTCCTTTAAAACATTACGGCTGCAATCCTAAAGACATTTTCCTGGGAGTAAGATCCATTGAACACAATGGGGCTTACTCAGTGGTGGGCACCAGCAGGTTCGCACCTACTCTATAGAACTGGTTCTTAACAAGAGATGGTACATATAAAGTTTAAAAATAGCCATTTAAAAGTGGCTGCCAGATGGACAGAGAACCGGTTCTTAATTTCTTTGAAGCCCATCATTGGGCTTACTTTAGAGTAGACATGGTTAGGATTGTGCTCTTGGTCCCTTTTTGAGACACTGAGGGTGCCATTCTATTTAGGCTGGAACAACTCACTTGCTCCCTGTTCCTGTGGTGGTGTGGGGAGGCTGGCGCATGTCTGCACGCTGGCTGTACCCCTCCAGGAGTGGCGCAGAATGCGACAGCCCCAGCCAACAAGGACTTGTGCCAGGACTTATGGGTGCCCAAAGGGTGTGCTGCTTGAGGGCATCAAAGAATCTCATAGCAGTTCCCTGCCTCACAGCGCATACAGTCGAAAGGGAGAGGGCAGCGGTTCAGATTTGCTGTTGCTGCTTAATAGCTTGAGCTGATTCACCTGCAAGCTGAAGCCGTAACACTTGCTCAATCAGAATGATCCCCTTCACCCTCCAGACTCACGAGCAACACCCCAATAAAAGAATAAAAATAGCACCATTGGGTGGCAGACGGGGCACCGACTCTGCTGTCATTTCAACTCCGTTTCCTTCCCAGTAAGGCAGTACCCTGAGCGTTGGTGTCGTGGACTTCTTTGCATGTGATGCTTTCCTGCCAGGTCATTGCATGTTTTGTTTCTCTTTTAAAAAGAGTGAACAGCAGTTCTTCCTCTCCGTGTGGCGGAAACACCATGAATTTACATAGTGGCATTACAATGTCCTCTCGATTACTTTCTCTT
Organism: Cryptoblepharus egeriae; assembly: GCA_030015325.1. Taxonomy (NCBI): domain Eukaryota; kingdom Metazoa; phylum Chordata; class Lepidosauria; order Squamata; family Scincidae; genus Cryptoblepharus; species Cryptoblepharus egeriae. The sequence goes on along the minus strand of JAREYC010000012.1, from coordinate 855,754 downwards.
CCTTGTTTAATCATTCATAAATTATTGAGACTTTACCGAGACTTTAAATACAGTAAAAGAATTACTATATTTACGCGAATATACTGTGCCATTGGATGCAAAGTCTCTGCATTCCCTCTGCTGAGCCTGGCCAGGCGCAGGGCACTTGGAGGGGGGCCACCTATTCCCTGCGCCCCTCTGCTTGCAGGCCTAGTGGAGCTCCCGCAGGATGCCATCAGGGCTGTTGCAGGCTGGCTGGAGGTGAGGCTGGGGGGGGCGATGCTTAGGGAGCAGTGGCTTGAGGTGAGGGGGGGTGTCAGAGAATTGTGTCCTGAGACAGCTTCCTGCTGTTGGGGGTGCAGGCGGTGGGATGCCCAATGGCAGCAAGGAAGAGAAGGGGGCAATGGCGGCTGCATCTTCTCCCCCCCCATTTCAAGGACCCAAGTGCCATTGAATCTAATGCACACCCCATAAAGGCTGTGCATTATAATCACCATTTTTTGAATCTCAAGCCTTACAAAGCAGGGTGTGCATTACATTCAATGGTGCACTTTATTTACATAAATACAGTAATTTATGAATTGCAAGAAGGCTATGCTCTGTGTGCTCACAAGGAAAAAGAGAATGAAAATTTTTTTCCAGGCCATCAGGCTAAAAGGTCACGACTAGTAGTATAACCTGCGAGGGACACCTTTACCTTCATGGCTAAAAATGAAGACATGTCCTGGAAAGAGAACATCTGGTCACCCTGGATGAAGCACAAAATAAAGAGCTCCTCTTGGCTCTTTAGGATTCTCTCTCGCTCCATAAGATGCCAGTTGGGACTTAAATGAACCTTGAAATGCCAAGGAGGTGGTTTTGAGAGAATGCTGAGGGTCGTGATATTCTCCGCTGAGTGGCACTTGTGAGAATTATGCCTGGGCGCCTCGGACAATCTGGGGACGGCATCCAAGCTGTGCCCATGATCAGTGACAAGGATGTTCACATCTTGGCGTGCTGTTCCCCTTTCTCCTCGTTGCAAGGTGAGGTTGGTTATGCACACTCAGGATCACTCAGAAGGGGACTGAGACCCAAACAGCCATATTGTAATCATTGTTCCAATCAATGGCCAGGCCACATGTGGGGCATGATGGCACCCATTCCGGCCGCCGTCGTGAGATCCAGGAAACTGAACTGAGATGGGCCTTTGGCCTGATCCAGCAAAGATTTGCTTATGGTCGAAAGTGGCGGACACAAGGAAGGAACTGCGTCGTGGCGTTTCAGTCCCTGCCGTCATAGGAGATGCCAAAGAAATGTGCCGTGTTTGCTTTTTCACCTATTTGCACCTATTCATGTATTTTTCACGTATTTGCAGCTTGAATTGAAAAACAAACCAATTTAAAATGAAGATGAAGCCCATGCAATGAATGGGTTCTGGAAACGAGGAAAAAAAGAAATAACAGGTGTATTTAGGAGGAACCAAGCAGGGCTTGCACTCTTCCCTGCGGACTCTGAGCACCTGCCTGGCGGTCCAGCTTCCTGCTAGCCACTGGGGTGACTCCAAGGCCTCTGGGACATGTAGTTTCCCTCCAGCCTCCCAGCCTGTAATTAGATCTGGAAGGTCCTTAATATAGAAACTTCACATCATTCTTGATGATTGTGTGTGTGTGATTCATTTCTCAAAGATGGCATCAGTTTGGTGCAAATATATTGCTTTCTTCCTTGTTTTCTTCTCCCCAGAATATTCCAAGCTTTTATTCCCCTGTGTGTGTGTGTGACTCTGTTTTGGGGGAACCGACTCTGCAAACAAGACACCCACAGCCTTCGCTCTTGCACGGATCCTGTGCGCATTCCCCCCCCCCCCCAGCCAGCCAAACAGCCCGTGCACCACTTCCTTCAGGAGCTGTTCTGTTTGCTTACGTCCTCTTGCTGTCAACTTATTTATTTAAATTTCTTAAAATAAATAAAAATAACTTCCATCTGCATGACCGGAGGTGGGAGCCTCTAGACTGCAGCCCAACATGCCTGTTTTAAAAAAGGAACCAGGCCCTTCACTTGTCCCCAACTGCAGTCACATACCAGGGAGTCATCCAATCGAACACTGGATTGCATTGCACTGGCATCCTTCAGTCTGGAAAGACCATGGGATGGTGCTCCCAGTGTCCTCTCCAGAGCATGATGGCCTGGGCAGGGTGACCATATGAACAGAAAAACCCGGATTTGTCCGGATTTTTAGCCTCCTGTCCGGGTGTCCTACATTTTGGCTTCATTTTTGAACTTCACGACAGTGCACAGTACCCCATCATGTCATATGTCATTGGATTTGTATTGAGGAGCAGAAACCAATGCAAAATTGGTTTTGGGATATCTCCTGCCTACCAAATGTATGGCAAACTCACCCACCCCCCCCCCCAAAAAAGAAATATATTTTTGGCAATTTTTTAAAGCGGGTAGGAATTTTAGCCTTGGGGTTTGGGAATTTTGGGTTTGGCATCTGGTCACCCGGGGCCTAGGGAGATTAATATGGAGGGTAGACTGTTACCTCCAGTCTAATACTGGATATTAAAAACAAAATACATACTGAAAAAATGGGGATCCACTGGAAACTGGCTCATGACCTACCCAGTGGGTCCTAACCCAAGGTCTGAAAAATGTGGACTGCAAGCCTCTGCAGGCAGAGATTTGTCCTTGTGTTCTTGTGAAGAGCCAGACCTATGGATGGAGTTGGATAATAGAAGATGAATGTGTAAATTCTTGGAGACGGATTCCTTGCCTTCCTTTGATGGTCCCTACATGAGAAGTCATGTCCCATTCTGAAGAGGTCTATGGACCCCATGATCTACAGGCATCCCCCACTTACTGGATGGATTTGGGACTGGAGCACCTTCCATAAGTGTTGGAAAGATGGACCTCAATCTTTCCGAGTTTATAAAGGTTGCTTGCGATGCTTTTCTAGCCAGTGCCGATTCCTGATTTGCACCAAGTGGATTTTCATTCACTTCTTTGGGAATGGAGGAGACCAGGAACTACGACCTGGGAAAAGGCAACGTTGGCCTTTAGAACAGGACGGAGTGGTTGAAAGAGCAGAACATGCACTGAGTTCTAACGGAAAGGTATTCAACGTCAGAAAACAAAGCGTCCGAAAGTGGGGAAAACCTCCGTCTGGTCTTGGCAAAGCCTTGAACTGCTGCTCAAGAAGGAACAGGAATGGGGAGCTGGAAAGGCTGCAGGGGGAGGGATGGAGGCTTCATGCCTGGGTGGCACTGCTGAGGACTAGGGCCTTTGGCTACAAACCTAAAGATGCTTTCCTGGGAGTAAGGCCTAATTCCCATGGAGCTTACTTTGGAGTAGACATGGTTCGGATTGTGTTCTTAAGTGCTCAGCTTAGAGAGGAGGAAGAGGGCCAACTCTCTCCTGGAGTGGCTGAAACTCTGCAGGTTGGCAGCTCAGTTGGGTGCCTGGGAGGAAGAGGATGGAGTGGGAGAGGGAGGAAAGGGGGGGAAGGAGAGTCATTGGAGTGCCTGCCCTCCCCCTGCTCTCCTGGACATCTGATGTGCAGGGGGACCAGCTGCTGTCCTCTTTTTCCAGGACAAGTCCTCCTTTCTTAGCCTCATGTTCTAAAAACAAACCATTTTAGTTTATTAAATTTTATTTAGTTTTGATCTTTGATTCTGTCCTGTCTTTTCTTGGGTGTCCTACATTTTTAGAGGAGAGTCCCTTTCTCCTGGTTCTGCCACCTGGTCCCCCAGTTCCTCCCAGGTAACTAACTAACTAACTAACTAACTGGTCCGGGATGGGGGTCGGGTCTCCTGGGGAGTGAGTGCAGTGGGGTCCCTTGGCGAGGCAGGGCAGGGGTCCCCGCGGCTGTTCTGCCGGGGCGGGGGCCAGGCGGGGCCGGGCCGGGGGCTGCGCGGGGGGCGTCCGGCCCCTGCCCGGGGCGGGGGCGGAGGAGCCCGAGCCGCCCACCGGAGAGAGAGGCGAGGAGTGGAGAGGAGGCGCCACCGGCGGGCGCAGCGCATTGTGCAGGGCGCGCAGGCGGGCGGGCGGCGGCATCGGCTGCCCGAGAGCGGCGGAGGAGGCCGGGAGGAGCCCCCCGCCAGCCAGCCAGCCCAGCCCCATGAGCGAGCCGGGGGGCTCCGTGGCCGGCGGGGCGGAGGCCGAAGGGGGCGCGGGCTCCGGAGTCGGAGCGCCGGAGGAGCCGCCCGCGCAGGTACCCGCAGCTCTCCAAAGGCGCGCGGCTTTCCCGGTGCGCCCAGGCTGGGGGGCGGAGGGGGGCGCGCGGCTGGTCTCGGGGCGGGCGGGGGCACCTGCGGGGGACCCCCCCGAGCGCCTTTCTCCCCCTCCCCGCCCTGGACCCCCCTCTCCGCCCCCGGGATCGCCCCCCCAAGCAGGACCCCCTAGGCGTCTCCAAAGGCGCAGCGCCCAGAGGGGCCCGATGCCCTCCTTCCTTGCTCCCGAGGAGACCCTCTGCCTCCCCCCTTGGCGACCCCCCCTTTCCACCCCTCAGGACCCCTTTCCCAACCTGACTGCTGCCAAGGGCAGTTTTTCCCCGACCAGGGCGCCCCCTGCAGGAGGACGTGCCCTCCATGTGGGGGGTGGGGGGTTCAGGGAAGGGTGCTGGGGGGCCCTTTCCCTGGGAAAAAGTTTCCAGGGCTGCTTGGGGGGTGATCTGGGCCTGCAATGGACCCCCTTCCTGTACCCTCCCAGGAAGCCCCCCCAAAGAAGAATTTGCAGGGAATCGAGACCCTCAGTTTAGTTTATGGGGGGGGGAGGAATGAAAATGAATTTCAAGCTGGAGCAAAGCTGGTCAGTTGCGGGGGGGGGGAGAGCAGAAGCTGAGCTGCTAACAAATTTCCTCTGGTTTATAGGGAAAAAATCCCCCCCTTCAAAAAAAAATTTTTTTTTAAATTTTGCAATGCAAATCTGAAAAAAATTCATTTCAGGATTTTGTGGTTGCCTCCCCTGAAAAAAAATTCCTCAGCAAATATAGGAAGACACACCCCAATTTTATTGGAGAGCTGATTGGGGGGGGGGGTCTGGACTGGCAAAGCCCCCCTGCCCAGATCTCACCCCAGCCAAAGCTGGACCTCAAAAGGAGATGCCTTTTGTTCTGAAATGCCAGAGATTTCCCCCCTTTTCCAAACTGCAATTCAGGCCCTGAATTTCTAGCCCTCTTGGCAGATGTGGGGGCCCCTCCTTTTATGGGGGGGGTTGTGGTGGTGCCTCCCCACTTACTGGCTCCAATGAATCTCTGGCTTGTGCAGCAGAGACTTTGGGGTGTTCAGTGCACTGCATGCAAAATCCTGGGGGAAAAAACTGCAGATCTGAAGTTGCAGATTTTGGTTTTAAAATTGGGGGGGGGGGAGAAATTTTGTGCAAAACTGTCCCAGGTTGTGCTTTTGAGGCCAACGCAATTTCCTCTTTTGTGTTTCTTTTCTTTCTGTAGCCAAATGATGACATCTCCATATTTTTTCCCCTCCCAATTAATTTTGAGTTTGCATTTTTTGCAACAATCTTGCTAAATTGTTTCCATTTTGCAGGAGTTGCTGTCGGTGACGTTTGGTGTCCCTTGTGAGTTTGGGGGGGGCCGTTGCAGCATTTGTGTGTTTGTGGGGCTCTGCCTGGGTGGATGTTTGCAAGTTTTGTTTTCTATTTGAAAAGATTGAGTGAAAATTCTGAAATTTAGAGGATCTTCCTTCCCCTTAAAGAATTAAATCTCCGCAGAGAGGAACAAATCTGCAAACCCCACGCCTGAAAAAGGGGGATCAAGACCCAGAATTTGCCCCGAATTTGCAAAAAAGAGGAAAAAAAGGAAAAAAATGTTCTCAGTTTAAAATGGGAACAAAATATCAAGATGGCCGACTTCACAGCTGCAATAGTGCATTGGAAAGGGCAGTTCTGGGCTGTGTTTCTGCAGATGAAAAAAATCAGAAAAATTCCCTTCCCCCAACTCAGATCCTTCATTTCGTCAAATGTTCTCCAGAAAAAAAAAATTTAAAACTTTTCCAGTCTGAATTTTTTATTTTTTAGGGAAAAAATTCAGAATTTGGGGAAAAAAATACCAAAAAAGTTGATGATTTGTTAATTTTGCTTTAATTGCCATTCTGCCAAATGCAGTTGAATATTTAACTGTGAACAGTCGGTGCTGTTGAGTTCCCCGAGGGAGGGGGTGCGATTAAAGAGTCGAGATCCAGCCAATCCCGGCCTGGCCCCCTCCCCACTTTGCGTGTGTGTGTCTGTGTGTGTGTGTGTATGTGCGCGTGTGGCATTATGGAAGCTTCTGGATCCACCGAAAACATGCAATTAAAAAAAGAAAACCACACACTGAACTGGATGGTGAATTTTGGTTTGTTTTGCAACAGTAAAAAAAAAGCTTCTTCCCAGTGACTTCTCGTGGAGAGGAAAGGAGATCAACTCTGGCTCTTGCTGGGAAATCTGCCTTAAAAGTAGTCGGAGAAAATAAACTGGTCACAACGTGGATTTTGGTGGTGTTTTCTGCTGAACTGCGCAAGTTGCGCCCAGCAGTGGTTAGATCTGCAGCTCGGGAGCAATTTAGAGATTGTGTGGCAGCCGATGTGCAATTAGAAATTTGTTGGGAAAAAGAAGGATTTTGTGCCCAGAGCCCAGGCTGGTTTGGTTCTGCTTGCCGGATGATGTCCCTTGAAAGGCCAACTGTGGGGTCTTTCGGGGCAGGAGCTTGATCTTGAGGACGTTGAAAAATCTGATTTTGGATTTGAATTTTGGCCTTGGGTTTGCCATGCAGAACAACTCCTTCTTTTGGGGGTGCTCAGACGTTCTCCAAAGTGGCATAGAAGGGAGCGGAGCTGGCTTTTCTGCGAGGAACGCAGAGGGTGGATCAGCAGGTGGAGATTTGGTTGAAAGGGTGGGGGGCAAACCCGCCTATTTGGGAAAGGGTCCCCTTTGGAACCCTTCATTGGCTGACATGGAGGGAAGAGACATTTGGGTCCCAACTGGTGGCGCCGCTTGTGGGACGTGCCGCAATCTGTGGTGGTGACACCTCGGCCCACCCAATCTCTCTGGTAAAATGAGTTGCCGACCAGGTGTGGCCAAATCTGGTCAAGGTAATTAAATTTGGGGTGCTGGTGGCAATGTGTGTTTTGTTATTGAAGTTGTAATTAATGCCATAAATCCAAAGCATTCATGTTCACTTGAATTTGAGCCAGTAGTACGAGCTGGGCCCAGCTGGAGAGGCCAGAAGTCCACGGTTTGCTGTTTTGCCTTGTTGTGCTTCAGAGTTTAGCCCTTCCTTTCCTCTCCTCTAGATGTATTCTCACAACAACCTTGCAAGGTAGGCCGACCCGAAGTACAATACCCAGCTGGGGTAACAAAAGTTGGATTTGATTCTGTTCCCAATCCCATCCTATAACAGCTCAGGCTATCGACACAAGTGTTGCAGGACCGAGTCTTCTTTTCCAAGAATTACTGAGATGTACAGTAATGTTCTTAACAACTACTGAGATGTACATGAAGTGACATGTACACTATAGCCATGGCAGACCTTTTAATGTTGTTAGTACAGCTGATGATGATTGATATGTATTTTATAGGTCTGCTAAGGTGACAAATGGGATCTTTGGCACTTCTTGAGGACACCCAAGTGACTGTTCTACTTTCTCACTTGTTGAACAAGGTTAATTGAACATGCTCAATTATGTGTCCAGCTTTTTTTTTTTTACAATAAATAAGAATTTAAAAATTTATCTGAAATAAAGAAGGATCTTTCTAACCTTCCCAAGATCTGTTTAAAAAAAATTCCTCAATCCCAAACGCTGTGATCGTGTCCACATTTACCCAGGAATAAGCCCCATTGACTTTGTTAAAAGAACATACATAGTAGTTACACATCCGTAACATTTCTCCAAGTGCAGTTGCAAACTATATCAAGTCTAATACAGTATAATAAAAAATTAATTATACATTGAAATAAATGGGAGCCAGTGGATCCCAACATGCCGATTTAAGAAAAATTAAAAATTCATGATTGTTTAGGTAGGAAATGGTTTCGCCGTCTTCGTACAGACCTGGCTCTTTCTTGGCCCAGTTTGCAGATGAGGAGCAGATATTATTTCCCTTCCAATGTGGGAGGTGGAAAAATAAATAAATTTTGGATACATGCATTTAATGCAAATAAATTTTGAATACAGGTGTCCCTTGTTATCCATTCCGGATGGGGTTACATTCTGGAACGCACGTGGATACAAAAAACATGTGGATAAAAAACAGCGGAAAAATAGATTTAAAGATCCATTTTTTGGTTTCTTACTCATTGTTCCTAATGGAATAGGGTTTTGCCTCATAATCCACAGGGGTTTGATTCTGGGACTGTTTGCCGATACAAAAAACAATGTGCTAAATAAATGCAGTTAAAAAAATTAATTGTCTCTTTACAATGGATTAAAACAGCTTTTTGTACTGTTGTAGAGAGGCATTCAGCAATTAGAAATGTTGAGGACCTGGTTCAAGGTCTTTCCCTGGTTCAGCGGAAAAATGAAATGCTTGCATGACGGCATCTACAACAGTAGAAAAAACAGTTTTTAAAACTGATTTGCAGTGGATGTTGGGTCCCGTTAAAAAAATCTGTGTATAACAAAGTTGTACCATACTTATGTGAGTTTTGTTTCTTCCCCAGATGATAATGATGAGGAAAATAATTTATATACCAATTTTTTTATATACCAAAATATTCTATATACCAATTTTTAATTTTTTAAAAGTTCACAAATTGGCTCACCAAGCTGAATAAATAAGAGAATAGTTGCCAGTCCTTTAAGGTCTTCCCATCTCAAAAAGGTGCCAAAGAAACCCCAGCAAAGACTCTTGCTGGGCTGAAGGTGCACAATTGCTAACTATAAGAGGATGCACTTTTCAAAGCTGGTGTTTCTGTGTTTTAAAATCTTTGGTGTTCCTGAATTCTGTAGAAAAATCCTATATTTCTCTGCAACATGCAACAAGTGACTCCTGTTGTTTGCAACAACAAATCACTGCACTGCAAATCGGTTGGGGGGCTGAAGGATTGGAGAAGGGATCTGGAGATGGCGATCTGGTGGCCACTAGCTTAATGTGCCGTCAACAAATAAAACTGGATCTGTACTCCCTGCACAGTGGCCACCAACCTTTAGATAAGGGGTCCTTAAACTATGGCCCGAGGGCCGGATATGCCCCCCTAGGATCCTCAATCCGTCCCACCGGGAATTTACAGAACCCCCCTTTTCCCCCCCCCGGCGCTTTTCCCTGGCGTGCGGGAGCGCTCGCCACCAGGCGTGAGCACCAGCCCCAGATAGTGCGGGGCAGGCTTTTCCCTAGTGTGCGGGAGGGTTTGCCACCAGGCGCGCGGGCCTCCTGCCAGCCAGCAGGAATGGATCTTACTCCCAGGTAAACTGTGGCTAGGATTGTAGCCTGAGAGGCCAATCCTATGCATTGCCTACTCAAAAAGCCCCATTAAAGACAATGGGGCTTACTCCTAGGTAAACTGTGGCTAGGATTGCTATAGTCCACTATAGTCTGGCCCCTGACAGTGTCTGAAGGACAGTGAACCGGCCCCCTGTTTAAAAAGTTTGAGGACCCCTTCTTTAGACCTTTAGGTTTTTTGGAGTTGGGATCAGTCACTCCCAGTGGGCCCCAACAGGTGGTCATTCAAGTCAGTGGGTCTTACTTATTCCGTGAGTAGATGGAAATCTTTGGCTGAGTAAATCTGCATGTCCTTGCTGGTGATGTGTAGAGATATTTCAGCAGAAAATCTTCCGTAATGGAAAATTTCATTGCTGACTTACTTTTTTCCCCCCACAGAGCATTTTTCCATTTCCAAACCTGCATTGTTTCACAAAATTTAATTAGCACCATAATGAAGAGATTCGTTTAGAATCCAATGGGGCAGTTTCAAACTCGTAATTAACTTTTCTGGTGACTGTCCCTTCGATGTAGCGCACGATCTCTCTTCTGCGCATGCGCAATGGGGAACTCACCAGAAGTGGAGGGCAAATATTCCGGTGGGATCTGAGTGGCCACTTTTGGAAGCAGACTGTGGACTCCCCTAGATAGGCTTGTCTGGTGATTCCCTTGGTAGTGATCAGGGGATCCTGCTGATCCCCCCAGTGGGACTTGTCTGGTGATCCTCTTGGTTTGAAAAATGGAATTAAATTAATATTGGATGCAAACGCACACACAATCCAATCATGTGGACCCAGGTCTCCAAGGATTGATGGCTTTGGGATATTTTATCCAGCAAAGGTTCTCTTTCAGAAATTACCAGAACATCCACACCGCAAGTCTCTGCTGGTGCCCCCTTTTGAAGGCCAGACTGGCTCCCCCCCGCCCAGGATGCCAGCCTCCCCTTGCTAATGCCCTGTCCTTTCCTTTCCACGTGCTTCTGCCGGCCACTCCCGGTTTCCCCAGAACATTCCAGGATCAGGTATCCGCAACTTTCTACTATTGTGGGCCACGAAGCGATTTGCTTTCCCGAGACCAGGGAGTCGGACCTTTCAGTTCTGGTTCAGCTTCATCTTGCAGACTCTGCCCAGTTCCAAGACGCTTCAGAGGCCCTCACCGCAGGGCAGTTGTTGGACGCTCCAAATGGCTGCGCGCTGACCTCGCTGCAAAAGAAAGGAGGCTACTAAACAAGGGGGAGAGGAATATTTCTGTGTTGTGCAATGAGTTCAGCTTGGCTTTGGGCCAAGAAAATTCAGGCTGGTAAGATTCAAATTGTTTGTGAGTGATCGCTGGCATCACTTTCAATGGGTGACTCAGCCTCATTCTGGATTGTTTGACAGGGAGAAAATAAAAATAAAATAAAATAATAGATTTGTATTATTTCTTCGCCAAATAGACTCAAGGCGGCTAACAACACAGAATCAAAAACATAATCAGTAAAATAAAATAACAATTTAAAGACATTAATGAATTACAAATTGCTTTTCGTTGCCCACTTTCCACCTTCTCCTATGTCTCTATTGTATTGCCCTCTTTAAATATCATGCTTTTCCAAATGAAAAATGCCCCAAAGGTTTGTAGTGCGCACCTTGTGGGTAGGGAGTTGCTCATTTACCAAAGCTTCGTAAAACGGAGATGATGCGCCGCATTCCCTGCGTTTTTCAGGAGGTGACGTATATGCATCAAGTCTACTTTTAATAATTGTACAGGAAACGGACTCTGACTGGTGGATTGGCACAAGTCACCTGTCAGCATCTATTCTGCTTGTTTGGTCCTTCTCTCTATTCAATACTTGCGTTCCCTTCGTTGGCACCGCAGAGTCTGAATTAGATGGGTTAATTATGGAGAATGTGGCCAGGATGGCGCTCAGGCGGGGTTGGCGTTGCAGGAGTTTCCTTAGGTGACTGGACAGATTTCTTCCAGCTTTGTGTGTGTTAAAAGCTGCCTGTTGCCTCCCTTTGGACTCCTCCAGGTTGCTTTCAAGTCATCAAATGTTCACCTGCGTTGCAACTTCTGGAGGAAGCTCCAGTTGTGGAGTGCGGAAATGAATTCATGAATCGGGGCCGCTTTGGAGGGATTCTGGAAGGCATGCAGTTGTCAGGAGGGGGTACGAAGAGAAGAACAGGCAGTGCGCCTTTCAGTGCATCTGCTCAGAATCGCTCTCCGGATCTTGTCCCGCCGCAACTTGGCGTTGCTTTCTTCGGTCCTTCCCCAATTTGGTCTCTGCTTGCTCACTGCGTAAACATCAGTATTGCATTTGATAGACAGTTAAATAAATTTTTGATCATGCAAATTCTGCAGCTTTCCGCGACTTCAGTGGAAATCAAGGCTTGAAACAAACAAACTCAAAAAAATTAGGCTTTTTAAAAATTCCTTTTTCTCTTCTGAGGGTTTGAAACGGTAACCTGAATTCCTACAACGATGTACACATTTGTAAGAGACGAGCAGAGCAGACAGATCCAGGAATCTTGGTTTCATCTGATACTTTTGCTTTCTCTTTATTTGTCCTGGGATTTTGCAAGGCTCTTGTGAACCTCCTTAGCATGGAGAAAAGCAAGATTTCGTAGCCTGGACTTTCTTTACCAGGTATTTCTTTACAGCCCTGGAGTGTTTTTTATTTGGATAAAGAATTATAATTGGTAATTTAAAAAATCATATTCGTTCTGCAAAGAATAACTCTTAGGGGACGCTCTGGTCTCTCCTGCTGACAAACAGGACTGTCCGCCCTCTTCTGCAAACCTTTGCTGGTGCTGCTTCTTTTCCTTTCCATAATTCCTTGGCTTGCAAAGAATTAATGCGCATGGATCGCAAGGTGAGAGTTGTGGGTTTGCAAGCCGAGGAAGAGTGTGCAAAACTTGCCAGGCAGTTTGGGAAACTGTGCCAGAAAGTGATCTCCTCTCTGGAGAAGGGACTTCCTCCAGTTTGACGTCTTCGCATGTCGAAGGTTGTAGCCTCAGAACTCCCCATCTCGGAGCTCCCGCTGCTAGTCAGGGCCGCAAGTGAGAGGGGAGACAAGGGTTTCCCAACCAGTATGTTGGTGTTCCGTGACATGTTCTTGGGTGGTGCACACGTTGTCCAGGGAAAATGTTAAATGGATCCGTTCCCTAACCCAGGTTACTGTAGCTTTCTGCGTTAGAAGGAGTTTAGGAAGGGATTACCCCGATTTGGGGTTGATGGGGATAGTTTTTTGGATGCGATGTGTGAATTGCAATTAGCATTTAGTCCAAAGTGCTCGGGAAAGCTGTGATTCTCTTGTCGTCTTGTGTGCTCCTTGGGGTGTCTGATGGGTCCCTGTGAGATATGGGGAGCTGGACCAGATGGACCTCTGGCCTGATCCAGTGGCGGGGTTGCCATATGTCCCCCAAACAAGGGACGGTGCTGATTTTTGGAGATGCTGGCGAAAGGAAGAGAGAGTTCTGCCCTGATTTTGTGGAACCCTCTCCAGCAGGGTTCTTCTGATAGTCTTATGGTGGGATTCTGAATGGTCATGACTTTCCTGTGACTGCAGATATGGCTGAGGTTTGGTGTTCTGTCCACAGTGGGTCCTCCTCCTGCCCCCCTTTCTTTGGGTACGTCCAGGGAACCTAGGAAGATGCCCTTCCACGTTAACCTAGTTTACTAAGCTTTTGGCAGGAGAGAATTTCCTTTTTTAAAAAATTGGAAAACAATAGCAAACTCAAAAGCACAAACACACAAACCCCTCTGTTGGGTACATCCAGAGGCAAGGGAGTATTTAAGGGTATTTGTGATGGAAACTATTGGAGTTACAGAGCATGGGTGTCAATATTTCACTGGGTAGATGGCCTGGAGGAAGGAGCTAGAGAGCCAAGAAGAACAGTCAGATATTGGCACGATTGTTCTCGGAAATGGTCTTCCTGACTGTCGGAGCTGCTCACCTTTTGCTGTCCTGAGATGCCCAAGTGGGCTCTGTGTCAGGAGCCTCCATCCGCCCCCATGGAATGCTGTGCCTGGATGCTATGAGCATCCCGGACACTGAGGAGGGCCTGTCTTCTTCTGGACATCCCTGCTTCTCTGGATCACCTTGCACAGAGATCTGTTGAGTGGTTTCCAGCAATGGGATCTTTTTCATTTTGGGTCCCACCACTGATGAAGCTCTAAAAGACTCTTTGTGGCCACCTTAGAGATGCTAAGAGCTTTGGTTCTGCAGAACTTTTTGACACTCTTAAAAATGGCTTGAAATGCAGATCTCATGTGATTCTGTGTCCCCGGAGACATCTGATGGGCCACAGAGAGACACATGAAGCTGGACTCGATCCTGCAGGACTTTTCTGAGGTTCACTAGGATGCATCTCTCTGTCTTGTGTGCTCTCTGGTGGGCCACTGTGAGATGAACGAAGCTGGCCTAGATGGGCCTCTGGCTTGATCCAGCAGAGCCTCTTCTGAGTTCCTTATAGCCATCTTCCAACAACCCATTCATTGTTGCTTGAAGTCACGCTGTCGGGTACCATGTAAGATGGACACCTCCATGCCTAGTGCCAGGGTCTCCTTGGAGGCCCAAATGCCTGGCCAAAGGGGTTCTGTGCAGGGGTACCCCAAATGTGCTTGAGATCAGTTAATGGATGATTTCAGCTTTATTGTTAATAGTTCCCGTTTGGCACACCTATTTTTAATTCTGTTGAATCATACTATTTTTAATAATGCTGTCCCTTGTAGGTAGTAAAAAAGTAAGGAAAGTGGATGTGATGCTGATACTCCTTGCCGCGGGCTGGAGTTTTATTTAGACCAATACCTGACAATTCAGCTTGTGGGTGTGAGGCCCTGGCTGCTGCCTGATACCCCCCCTTTCCCTGAAAGCCTGGCCTGAAGAGGCGGTCGAACCCCAACGTATGCCCTTTTTATTAATTGTGATCACTTAACTTAGAGTCGAAAAAATGTCCTGCCCCAAGAAGTTTACAGTCCCAGTCAGAGATTTTCAACCTTTTTTATCTTGTGGCACACTGAGAAGGCACTCAATTGTCATGGCAAACCACCCATTATTTGACCATTAACAAGGCATTTTATGCTGCAGCAAGGGGCTCAACCCCCCCCCCCCATTTCCCTACTATTGACTGGTCTCCCCAATGTCTTGTGGAACACCTACCGACCATCCATGGCACGCTGGTTGAAAATCGCTGATCTTATTAATGAGAAAGGGAAGAGGGTGAAAGCAGGAGGGAAAGTGCGGAAAGTGGTGTCATGTTGTTTTTATTTCAAGGGTGCCTTTTGACAAATCACAATCAAAAATTTGTAACTATAATACGTTCTAACCTAATACTTTAAAAGTGTCCTAGGGAGGCAGTATAGTCTCAGCAGATTTCGGGCACAATCCAGAGTAACTACGGGGAGTCCTTGCTCCGGTGTCAGAACAGTTTGCTCTGGATTGCAATGTGAATTTCCCATAGCTTTTCACTAGTAACTACGAGTACACATAATGTCTCTTAGGTGCTCCTGTAGTTACTCTGGATTGTAGGGTTAGTCACAGTCCTTATCCAAGCGTCGCCATCTCTGTCCAGCCCATTATTGTTTTTCACCCGTCTCCCCAGTTTGTTTTATGTTTGGGCAGGTTTGGTTTTGTTTGACAGAAAGGGGAAGAAATGGCTGGTTCTGTTTTGTTATTGCTTATTTTTCATTTTATTTGCGTGTTCTTTGGGGGAAAACATCATTTTTTATGATAGGGTGTAAAACATTTTTTTATGATGGGGTATAAAAATACTCCAACGGATTGGTGCATCTGGGACTATGATTGTGCCAAAAGTTTTTTGGTTTTTTTTGGTGCTTCTGGGAATACTGGACATTTTGGGGGTATCACTTGAGACCCCCGTTTTTAACAACGTGGCTTACAAAAGTCTTCCTTGTACACCATCCTAGTATGCAAAAGTGCCACAGCCTCTGCAGCTCCCAAATTTCACTTCATTTGTACTTTGGGGTGATTTGTATGTTATTCATGTGTTAGGAGAGGCAGGCATGCTATGTATGTATGTAGCTCTGCTACATACATTATATTATATATTATATATATAATATTATATTATATATAATAAATATATTATATTAATATATTATATAATATATTCTATATATTCTATATTATATATATTAGCACAGCTCTGTTATACTGACGGAGGCCTGCCTGTATGTATGTATGTATGTATGTATGTATGTATGTATGTATGTATGTATGTACAGGCAGCAGTGCTAGGAAGAGGAAGGCTGCAGTTAAGTCCATCTTGAATTACTTTTTGAATTTATTTGTTTTTATTGTAAATGCGTCTCTGTCGTTCTCAACCTGTCTTGGCCACCAGCGAAAGCCTAGATGGGAATGAATTATAACCAGACGGTACTTTTGGGATATGAAATGTACAGATTTTTTTTTTTGGGGGGGGGTAATGTTTGAGTTGCCAGGATGTGTTGAGGCTCATGTATATCAAACCTGCAGATTGGTGCCCTTCACACTCTCAGCTGGCAAAGTTGGGGCAGAAAATGTTCTGCCTCTGAAATGTTATCATCTGCGATGATATTGCCACGTGGTGGAAGGGATACTATTCCGGTCAAACGGGAAAGCCTTGAAACTATTTTTTCAGAAACAAATTCCTAGGACGTGTGTGTGTGTGTTTTGTGATTTATATTTAGAATCATAAACTCCTAGAGTTGGAAGGGACCTAATGGGTCATCTAGTCCAACTCCCTGCCTGTAGCGGGAAATCATCTCCAACAGGTGCTCCCATATTGTGTGTGGCTATTTCTTTACATCTCCCCATTTCATCTTGACAACAACCCTATGAGGGAGGTGAGACCAGGGGAAATAGGGCCAGGATCTCTGCAGTGAGCAGGTCAGGGGATCTGGTTTGTCCCGGTCCCAGATGAGATCACAAACTGCAACACTGCCTTGGCTTCAGATGGGATGCTTATAAATGGGGGCAAGAGAGGGGTGACCCTGCTGCAGACATGGTTCTCCTTGGCTGTCCTACAGAAGTCTGAAAATCTGCCTCACGGGAAACAGGAGGGCCTTACCTGCGGAGTTTTGCTGGTGAGTCTTTGGAGGCCTCTGGTGCCACGCTGAGCGCTGGTCCTCGTGGGGCTTCCTGTGGGTCTGCGTCTTCACTCCTCGGGTGTGGTCTGAGTTGGGGGGCTGTGGCTGGCGGGCTCTTTCTCCAACAGGGGATTAGTCTGATGTCCTACTCCTGGTCTAGACGCTGGTGTGGCATCCTGGCTAAAATGATCTGGATTCACATATAGCATTGGGGTCTGAGTAAAGGTGGAGAAGGGTTGTCTTTTCGGTAAAGTCTGTATTTTACTTGTCACTACCTGTTGGTTGGAAGAATTATTATATGACTGCAGTCCTGTTTTTAAATGGTCTAGATTTTAACTAATTATAATTTTATGCTTTGCTTTAAGTATCAAATTTTGTAAGCCACCTTGAGCTTTAGGAAAGCTGGGTCTAAATATTTAAAACAAATAAAATACCAGTCTGCCGACTGGGACTATCAGTGCAATCCTAAGCATGTCAACATAGAAAGTCCCATTGTGTTCAATACTATTTACTTCCAGGAAAGTGTGGTTAGGATTGCAACCTATGTCTCTTCTATGAAGTCACAGGGTGAGCCTCGGTCTTTCCCATCTGCCAAATGGGGATAGTGGGACTTGCTAAACGTAAGCTGCAATCCTAACCACACCTTTCCTGGGATTAAATACTATTGAACCCAATGAGATTTACTTCTGAGTAGACATGCTTAGAACTGTACTGGTAGTGGGTGGTTAAAAGCACAACATCACAAGCAGTTCAGCCTCCACCCTGGCAAATTTGCCATCAGAATTTCAGCCAGTCCAGGGAGAGGAAGGAGAGAATATATTGTATTAACTCAAATATAATGTGCCGTCAAATCAGATGTGCATTCCTATTTTAAAAAAGTTTACCGGCAATTGTAACGCGCAGGTGTAAAGCAGGTACAATATTTCATTTTACTGCATATAATAATGAGTTAAATAATAATAATAAAATGGCAATGGATTTATGTTACAATTTTTACCCATTTGCACCCCTTTATACAACAATAAGTGTATGGCTGCAATCCTAAAGACACTCTCCTGGGAGTAAGACCCACTGAACACCGTGGGGCTTACTTTTGAGTAGACATGGTTAGGATTGTACTATCTGTTACATTTTAATCACAATATAGTAAACTCTTAAATTAAATACTGACCTATACTTACAATAACAATACCTGTATTTACTCTCATGCACCATCGAATCTAATGTGCACTTTGATTTTGGAGACTAAATTCGTCTGAAAAGGGTGAGCATAATATTCAAGTAAGTGGGGGTATGTGCAGTTACCAGCTGTGTGTAGAAGTGGGACTTACTTCTGTGTAAACATGCATAAGATTGCGCTGTAAGTGTTGACATGGATGCTTTTGGAAGTGTAAAGGAGCTCCTCATGGATCTTGAGATGTTGGTTCTCGGCGTGGGGAGCAGAACGGGGGTTCCCCTTGTAAAGAGTCTCCTGCTGGTGTGTGGTGTGCCTGCCTGGCACCAACTAGCTGAGCACACAGACGTGCTTCTTTCCCTCTGCCGTGTTTTCATTTTCAGTCTTGCCGAGGCATGATGCGGCCTGCGTGGGTGGAACATTTCGGAGCCTTTTAAGAAAATGCATTGATGTATTCCAAAGGTGCCACATCCAATTTTCAGGTTAGTGGGAAAGGCAGGCTCCCTGCACGATCCCTCTTGACGGATTGCCGCTTGTTGTTTGCGCGCACCTCATTTAAAGGGAAGAAATGGATACGGCCATGATCCGGTGCCAGGGATTGACCTCTGGCAACGAAATAGCGGGGACTGGGCAGAATATTCCAGAAGCAGATGCGTTGCACCTTCTTTGTTGTGGCGAGAGGTGCTGTTGTCTATCTCCGCAGCCCTTTTTTGCAACAGCGGCAACGCTTCAAACATCCGCAGAGTGTGTCACGTTTGGGTTGCTGACATTCTGGATGATGAACTTTAAGAAGTTCATAAAAAAATGCATCGGAGTTTCATCATCATCATCATTATTATCATCCATACAATAAGATATAAGAACATAACAAGAACCTGCACTGGATCAGGCCACGGGCTGCTCTAGTCCAGCTTCCTATATCACATAATAACAATGTATTATTATTACAACAATAAGCATCCATGCAATAATAACACCCAAGAGTTTCTGCAGTCAGATTTCACATGTTCATGGCCAGTTTCACGTACATTTGCGTTTCCAGCCATTCTGGAAAACTCCACAGGGGCTGTTCCTCCTGCGAGTCATTCAGGATTTAATTTGACTTTGGATTTTGGAAGCAAAATTTCTTTCCTCTATAAATACCTTGGAATTCCCACCCCCGGCAATGGTCAAATAGTTTTCTCCCCAGTAGATTGGAAAGAAGGAATCAGTGGAGAGCATGAAATGTGGTGTGATGTTGCTGTTTTCTGCGGAAAAAAAACATGGTTGTGAAAAAGTTTAGAAAAGGGTCAATAACATGATGGCAGCTCACCCACGGAAGGTCTCGGGTTCAAATCCTGGCAGCATCAGTAGGGTGGACGGGGAAAGATCCCTGAGCTTGCAGCCATGAATTGCCATGAATACTGTTGGTGATGGATGTTCCAGGAGTCGGGTTTTGCAAAGGTAGCCACATCCCTTCATCCCAGAGCTTGGAGGTGGAGCAGATGCCTTCAGGTGGGCCTGGGAATGACCCCGTCTCTGTAGGGCTGATTTCAGACCTTGTTGTGCTGCCTGTTCTTTGGGGTTTTTTAAAACATGGTGGTTGTCTGTCTCGCCTCCATTGATCTGTCTCTGCAAGCACTGTGTGCATTAAAAGCACATGCCTGATCCAGACTGGGGGACGTATTCCGACTTCCGTTGCTTTGCTTCCATCCCTGGAAGGGATGGCTCTGGAGAGGATGGTTCTCTGGAGGACGGCCTGATTTCTGCCTTGTGTCCATTAGTCCGTCGTCCGTGGCTCTGGCAGACTTCTCATCCGCTTGCATCTGTGACTGCTTTGGAAAGAAAGCCCTCCTCTGCCTCCTTCCCCCCTTGCAGGCACGTGGCTGGTGGCTGCGTTTCCCGTGGGGGCCGGGCAGAGCGGCTCGGTTTGGTTTTCTCTTGGTCAACAAAGGCTCATTGAACTTGAAAAGGAACAAAAAGTGGTTCATTGGAGTCCTCTGGGGAGGATGCCGTTTCTCTTTCTCTTCCAAACAAACTTCTAATGAAGAGGGACGGTGCGCATTTGCACATGGAGGAAGGTGCAGGTTGTCTCACCCAGGCGCGGAGGGTGGCGGAGGAGAGAGAGCCGAGAGTGATGGATATATTTTGGGTCTTGCAAAACAGCCCACCTTGAACCCTGGCTGCTTATGGCAAAGAGAAAGACCCACTTTGCATATGGCTCGCTGGGAGATCACGTTTGCTTGCAGAGGCAATTGGTAAATGTTGGCAGCAGCTTTCCTCTGCTGGGTTGGATCCTGGCTCCAGGGTCAGTCCAGGTTTCCTGGGCACTGACTGGCAGCCCCTCTGCAGGGTTTCAGGCAGAGAAGGAGCAGGCATTGGAATCTGGGACCGTCTGGGGCTCTGAGCAGATAGTTGGACGCAGAGTGTATGCACTGCTTCATCCCCTAGGACTCTGCAATCAATCAATCAATCAATCAATCAATCAGTCAATCAATCATAGTTATATATGACATTTCATTCCACCAGTCCTCAGTGAGTCTGGAGCGCAAGCACCCTTGTGCTGACAAGGGTAGACTAGGAGGGTTGCAGAAGTGCCAGACTGCCTACTGGTCTGTTGCCAGCCACAATTCCCAGACTTTTAACAGTGCAATCCTAAGCATGTCTACTCACCAGAAAATCCCACTCAGTTTATGTTGGCTTTTTAGCTTTGCATATGTAGGTTTGCATATGTAGGTATGCCTGTGGGTGGCGCAGGCAGTTAAGACGCTGTGCCTGTTAACAAGCAGGCCAGGGTTCGAGACCCAGGTCGGCCCCACAAGTCAGGGTGAGCTCCTGTCCTTAGCCCAGCTCTGCGACGCCAGCTGGATCCAATCGTATGGGCTCTGCCTTTCCATTGGACTAATTCAGTGGTGTGGAGAGGGGGGATCTGCTGCTTGGGTAACAGCCTATCCTCCATAACAATCCAACCCAGGCTTTTGTGCTTTGCATGCAGCGTATGCAGCACCGAGCACGATACCATAGTCTTCCAAGACTGACGGAGGCCTGCTGCTTATGTAGGATTTGCAGTCCAAAGGTCAGAAATAGAAGCAAGAAGTTCTGTGTTCACCCAACATTCGGCCGACAGATCACCTGAGGTTCACCTGTTGGTCCAGATCAGTAGGGAAGGATGTTTGGGGTATGCCCTGGTCAAATTGGCCGGGATCTGCAAGAGAGCCCTGTGGGGTGGGACTGATCTGCCTGTTCTTGGGCCTCAGTGCCATCCTTGGCCATGGGCAGGAATAACAAGGTGCACTCCAGCTTGTGTGCAGGACTGGCAGCGTGAAGCCTCTGGGTTGGCCAAGTCAGGTATGAAACCTTTGGCTTTGGGTCTTCCTACTGCCCTTGGTTTCCACACAATGGGGGACATCCATCTCTGGACCATCCTGGCCAAGGACAACGAGGGCCAGAGACCTTGGCCAACTGAAGTGTTTCCAATTGCCCTCCATTACCTAGGTGGCAATTAGGGCACAATTAAGGTAATGGACTTACAATGGCTTTGCTTTCACCTTCCCCCCACACACAAATATCCAACTGGTGCTGACGTCCTTCCCCATCATGTGTGTGTTTGGGGGGAGTATTTTTTATTATTGGCAAGCCCACAGACAGCCTGTTGAGCGGTGCCCAGACCTCTACCATGAGGGTCTCCATGGTCCTCCTAAGCCGGCACGCCTTTGTGCAACCCTCTTCTGTGAGCCTAATGCAGCAGAAACGGATTTGCCGTCTTCCTTGTGGTGGCGATGAATGGGGGAGCCGCGGCATATTCATTAAGAGAAAACAAGTCTCCCAAAGGTTAAGTGTTTTTTGTTTCAATGAGCTTAGATTAGAGTTGTGGGTGGTTGTGGGTGGCGGGGAGAGAAGACAGAAGTTGGGTGCCCAGTCTGCAGGCATCAGCCCGGCCTCCTTCCTGGTGCTTCTTGGGTGCTGATCTTTGGATCACGGCAGTTTGGATGAGGGGGCCACTGGCCTTTCTCCTTCCCCAAATCTCTTGCGTCTGTGTCTTCTTGGACAGGTGCAAGGTTTGCACATATTGTACAAAGTTGCACGGATCACACTGGGAGAGGCACGGATACGGCTTTGTGCTCTGCCAGGAAAGGAAGATGGGATAAAAAGGAGTGAAGTCATCTGAGGAGGAGTGTGGCTGGGGGTCCTGTAGTGAGGGCTAGAAGTTGGTTGTGTAATTCAGCCCCATTAGAAACCAGAGACAGAACCCTTAGCACTTGGGTGTGTTTTTCGGACTTGCCACAAATGTTGTTAACCTGGAAGTGATGTTGTGACTGGAAGTGGTGCCACCCTGAGGTCCTCCAAGGACAGGCAAAATAAAAATAGCCAGTACTGCCCGTCAGCACCACCACTTCAGGTGGTCAGGTCGTGGTACTGCAGTTACCAGCTTGGCAGAATCAAGGTGACAACGGGACTGTGAGGTCCTGGGAAGCTACTCACACCCAATCCATGTCTACTCAGAGTTAAGTTCCATTGAGTTGAATTCTTGTTCCAGCCTTGGACGCCATTGCCTTGAGTTTGCCCACCTCAACTTCAGACTGCTAGTCCTGGAAGGGACAGAGCAACGAAGGCTCCAGACCTGGGCAGGCCGTGCTCTTCTCTGCCTTGGCTATTCCTTCTGCGATGTGCGTGCAAGAAAAGGATCAGATGGCATGCAGGGCTCCCAAAAGGCAAGCTGGGAAAGACCTTGAACAGTGCGCTGACAAAAGATGTCGCCAGTACCTTCATTATTAGGCTTTTTAGCGCATCAGAAGAGAGACTTTGGGGCATATGTGTTAAAGCATTTCAGCCCGGGATCCCGTTTCAAACATAAAAATCTGTCAAGGTTAATGGGATGTCACATCACTGATGCCGGAGCTCCTACCAGTAAGATGCCAGGAAGTCCCGTTTTGTTCAATGAGACTTACTCCCAGGAAAGCCCAGTGCCAGACTCCAGGATGGTGGATCCCACCCCTTCTTGATCCACACGGGGGTCCCAAGCCCTGCTTTGAGTACCAGTGGGAGGCTGCAGCTCTGTCTCAGAAGCCAAGCACCTGCAGGTATTGGATGCCCCTGAGATAACTCCAGATTTGGGGTCTTGTGCCACAGGTGAAGGGGCATCAAAAGACTCTGAGTGGAGAACAAGTTTCTGGTCCCTTTTTCCGGCTCAAATGGGAAGTAGTGGTGTTCCTTTATTACGGTCATTAGACCAGCACTGCAAATGGGAAGGAAGGCCTTTCATGGGCTGGTGGTGAACGTCTTTCCCGGGAGTTTTTGCATATGAATTAGCTGAGATTTTTAGCTAAAATCTGTCATAATTCATCCCCAGAGTCAAGTGTGTTAGGAGAGGTCGTGGAAGGGAATCTGGAGGAGGAGGAGGATTTATAGGGAACAGGATCTGAATGGAAAAACTGTTATTCTTCCCCTTGCCACGCATGATGTGCTGCATATGCTGTATTCATGAGTTTATCCGTGTGGCAGCAGGTCCGAAACCTGTGCGTTTGTCCCTTTACAGAGGGAAGCACAGCTTTCCTTGGGTCCCGGAGGCCGTCCTGAGCCTGGCTACTCAGAAGTAAGGGCCATTGAGTTCACTGAATCTTAGGATGTATAGGACTGGAGCCCAAGTACTTGGAATTGTGAGCCGAACTGGGTGCCGCTTTCCTCTTAGCCTCGGTCTTGCCCATCTGCAGTATGGGGATAATCATCTTCGTGTGGGTGGTGCAACCACATGGTGCGATGATGATGATGATGGATGGTGATGATGATGGCTAGAAATAATCTTCTGTGACTAATGCCCAGCTATTTTCACTTCTAATTATTTTTTTTATTTTGAGTTGCAGATGATCAGAAGCACCTCATTAGTGTCCTTTTCCAGATTTAGTTAATGAGTTTTTGACCTTTGATTTTTCTGAGCGTGATTAGCCGTTGTGCAATTTGGGGCATGCGATTCTAGCGCTGTGAGCCTGTGATCCTAGACACGCTTACCTGGGTGTAAGGGCCAGTGGTGTCACTAGGCAGGATGCAGGCCTCACTCGCTGGTTCCGTCACTCCCTTGGCTGTTTTCCATCGCTCTCTGGAGATTCACAGCTCAGTTTGGGACCACTCAGTAAATGAGGAACCCTATGTGCACCCTATGTGTAAAGAAACATTATGTGCACCCGTAGTTATGGCACCACCTAGTGAAAACCTATGGGAAATGCATATTGCAATCCAGAGTAACTTGTTCTTACTCCGGAGCAAGGACTCCTCATTATTACTCTGGATTGTGCCCGAAGTCAACAATTCTGAAAAGAAACAGTACCAAGCAAACAATTTTTGATACTTTTTTTTCCGAAACAGCATCTGCTCTCTCTTGAAATTGTTTTTCTGCCCTTACTTGGAAAATAATATTTTGCATGTTATTTTGAGAAATAAGACTCTCAAAATAGACTTTTTAAAACAGCCAAAATCCTCCTTCAAACTAAAAAAGAATTTTTTTATAGACACTGATTTTTTTTTCTTGGAAACAACTTCAGATGAACTTTTCAAGGTTCAGAAGGAAATCCAAAAGAAAACCGGGGGAAAAATTGGTAGCACTTCATTTTGTTCTTAAACTTAATTTTTTTCCTCTGAACTGTGCACCATGAACTGTGCACCAACTGTGCGCCTGTGCACCAGGCGCTATCCAGAGTAACTATGGGGAGTCCCTGCTCTGGTGTAAGAACAACTTACTCTGGATTGCAATATGAATTTCCCATAGGTTTTCATTAGGTGGTGCAGTAACTACGGGTGCAGGTAATGTCGCCTACGTGCTCCCACAGTTCCTCTGGATTGTAGGGTTAATGAAACTCTGCTGGCTGTGCGAGACAGAAGCAAAAGTACAGGTGGCCACGCAATGTAAAATCCCAGTTTTGGATTTAACATCACAGAATCTGGCCTTTAATTGGGATGTTGTGTGTATGTTGTGTTTGTGTCCCACCCTCTTTTTGTCTACCCTGGTGGGATTTCTGGATCTCACCTGGCTTCCTCTTCCTCTCTGGATGAGTTCTGAAAGCACAGATGTGCGCCATCTCTCCGAGAGCCTGTTCTCCCGGCATCCACCCCTTTATTGAATTTTCCTTCGTATTTTTCCCCCATGCTGGGTCACGCGTACTCCACAACCTCATAAACGCTGCGATGGAATTTCTGTGCCCCCCTCCCCCAGCTGCCCAAATTCCAAGCCCAAAGCGCACTCTCGATTCTGGGGTTGATGCCGAACAGGAAAATTTGGCTGCCAAACCAGAGATTTTTCTGGATCCTCAATTTGGATTGCAGGATTTCACCCCAGTGATGTTGCTGGTGCTTCCCTATTTTGATCCATTAACTTCAGTTTTTAAAAAACCCAAACCTATTTCGCGGTGCTCCACCTACCTTAAGTAGTTCTGAGATGGTAAAATCTCCCCATTGCATCACCCTCAAAGCCAGGCAGTAAAACCGCAAAAGAATTCCTTTGCCGCCCCACCCCAGTTTGTTTAGATTTGTATAATTAGTGGTTAAGTTTTCGATTTGGGCTGCACCGTGACAGCAAAACATGATTTTTTTGGCAGTGTCTCTGCATATTTGATGTGCACTTTTGAAACTGTATCTTTAAAGTTAGGACTTGGTGCAGCGGCGTCACTTGGGGGTGCAGACCGCATTGGGAGACGACTCCGCTACTCACCAACATTTTGAAAATCTTGGTACTGTCAAATACGGTGGTGCCTCACATAAAGAGCTTGATTCGTTCCAGTGGCCTACTCTTTAAGTGAAGCAGATTTTTTCATAGGAAACAATGGAAACTCAGACGATTGGTTCCACAACCCAAAAAATATTCATATAAAAATATTAACTATGTAAAAATGATGACAAAACACTGGAATTGAATTCAAAAGATGCATTCAATGTGCACGATCCCATGAAGTCTACTTACTCCCAAATCCAGAGTAACTTCGGGAGCATGTAAAAGACTTTATTTGCACCCGTAATTACTGCACCATCTAGTGAAAACCTATGGGAAATTCATATTGGAATCCAGAGTAAGAGCACAATCCTAACCATGTCTACTCAAAAGTAAGCCCCATTGTATTAAAGGGATCTTACTCCCAGGAAAGTGTCTTTAGGATTGCAGCCTATGTTGTTCTTACACCAGAGCAAGGACTCCCCGTAGTTATCTGGATTTTGCCCTTAGGCTGCAATCCTAAAGACACTTTCCTGGGAGTAAGCCCCATTTAACACAATGGGGTTTACTTCTGGGTAGACACGGTTAGGAGGCTGCAATAAAGACACTTTCCTGGGAGGCTTACCTGGGCTGCTGCTGGAGGTTCAAGGTGGTCGGTGGGGGCACTTGGAGCAGTTAAGGCAGCTGTCTCTGGCACCCCCAGGCAACTTCCCCCAAGTTGGGGGCAGTTAGAGGCAGCAGTGGTGGCCATCAGTGCTGCATAAGTACTTGTTAAGTGAAGTGGAACTTGTTGTGTGATGCAAGATTCCTTGGAAATTTAGACTTATGTGAAACACTTATTATGATGGGTACCACTGTACTGTATTTACTCGAATCTAACATTCACCTTTTTCAGCAAAAGTTGGGGTGTGCATTAGAGTAAGTTGAATGGAGAGTGTTTTGCAAGACAAGCAAACATTTCTAATGAATTTTGTCTTGTAATACAAGTGAAAAAATATTTCTGGCTGGATAGGGCCAGTTTCACTTTCCGCCATCACCTTCTCAGCCTCTCCTGAGAGACAAGCCTATGCATGGCTTCTCTGAAGTATGTCTATTACAATCAATGGGGCTCACTCCTGTGTAAGAGGGCAATGGGAAGGAGTCTGACAAACCTAGCCTTGCATGTCTACTCTAAACTCTAAGAGCAAAATCCAGAGCAGTTACGGGTCCACGCAGTTATCTCACCCTCTAGTGTTATCTTATGGAAAGTCATCTTAACTGCTCCAAAGCAAAGGGTTTAATTTGACTTTAGGATATGGGCCTAAGCCCCATTATAATCAGTGGGTCTCGCTCCAGTGTAAGGGGGCAGATTGCAGCCTTATTTTGCTTATTATAGGTCAATATTTAGTTTAACTGTTTATTGTATTGTAATAAAAAATGTAACAAATCCAAAGTTTGCACCTGCTTTGCAGCTGTGCATTATAATCACCAATAAATGTTTTTAATCTCAAGCCTTTTAAAGTCAGTGCATGTTAGATTTGAGTAAATATGAAAATTGACTCAGGTAAATTTGAAATCAGGATGTGCATTAGATTCGAGTAAATGTGGTAATACCATCACGTTATATATTTGTTGGTGTGAAATTTCATGCAGAATGCAATTCATCAAGTCCTATCTTCTTCTATACATATAAAAGAGAAAAGTCACTGACTGACTGACTCACTGACTGACTCATCACCGCCCTGCCAAAACTGCTGGGCCTAGAAGCATGAAATTTGGGGTGGGTGTTCCTTCCATGACTGAGGGGTGCACTGAGAACCGGTTTTCGGAAATTCCAACGGGAAGGGGGTGAAAAGGGGTGCAACGCGTTTTCCTCCCTATACTTTGCATTGAGAATTGCTGACTCATCCACATTCCTCCCCAACTGCTGGGCCTGAAGCAGGGAATTCTGGGAGTTCCTTCTGTCCCCTGAACTCCCACCAAGAACCATCTGGAGAAATTAACCCTTCAGGGGCTGAAAAGGGGGCAACATGTGCTTCCACTGAAAAGGGGTGCTTCCACTTAACATGGAAGACTAACCAACATCCAGCCAATTTGGTGCTCAGACCCTGATGCACTGTGGGGATGTTGTTCAGAGGAAGAGGTTGCACTGGCAAGGAAGTTGCGCATGGGAGACCTGATGCGCATGGAGTGTGATGCGCATGGGGGTTGATGTGCATGGGGAAATGTTGAGCAAGGGGGTGATGCACATGGGGTGTGATGCGCATGGGGTGTGATGCACATGGGGGGAAGTTGCGCATGGGGGACTGATGCAGATGGGTAATGTTGCATATGAGGAGTTGAGTCACATGGGGATGATGCACATGGGGGAAGTTGCGCATGTGGGGATGATGCGCATGGGGGTTGATGCACCTGGGGAAGTTGCGCACGGGGAAAGTGGCGCATGGGGGGAAGTGGTGCATGTTGGAGTGTTTATGCGCCATGGGGGTGGTGTATGGGAAATGTTACTCCCGCAACGCGGATACGCTTATCACTAGTTAAACTATATTCCATCCAAGGATACATCACCAGGATCACCAGCGAGATCCATCATAGGGGTGACTGCTGGTCTCCCGCACCCAGGTGATAACAAGCCCTACTGACATTACTAATTTGGTGTATTTAGGTATAACCTGAAGTTCTATAAAACTGACAGTAAAACATTTTCAAAAATTAAAT
Organism: Cryptoblepharus egeriae; assembly: GCA_030015325.1. Taxonomy (NCBI): domain Eukaryota; kingdom Metazoa; phylum Chordata; class Lepidosauria; order Squamata; family Scincidae; genus Cryptoblepharus; species Cryptoblepharus egeriae. The sequence goes on along the minus strand of JAREYC010000012.1, from coordinate 827,774 downwards.
TGTAAGCTTCTTGGAGTCGGGGATCTGTCTTTTTCATTGCTGTACATGGTCTGGCTTGAAGAGTTGGAACGTGGTGCCTCCAAGACTGAACTGTGAATGGGGACTGCTCTGGTTCTTCTCTGCTGTGAATCCTCACTGACTGTGTGGTCTTAGGGGATGGCCCTCCTTCCCAGCTGCTGTAACAGTAACCCTTGTTGAGCATCCCAATCCCTTGTAGGGTAGGAACTTTCAACCTTTTCTCAACCTTCTTCATCCCTTGGCAGAACTGGCAAAACTGGCAAAATGGTCACTTGTCATCAGGCTTTTGGTACACATCAGGTGTACCATTGACAAGGTACACCATTCTGGGGTCCACATCCCCCAGTGTTCCTACTAATGACCTTCCCCCAAATTTCTGTGGCGCTCACAGCACAGTTGTTGAAAGTGGCTGTTGTTGTGTTAACGTTGCAGTTGCACAATGTGAGTCTTCAACTTACAAATGAGTTATGGAACCTTGTTTGTAATGGAACCCTAATGGTGTGGAACCATGATGAACCCTACAATCCAGAGTAACTACGGGAGCACATAAGAGACATTACGTGTACTCACAGTTACTGCACCACCTAGTGAAAACCTATGGGAAATTCATTTTGCAATCCAGAGTAAATTGTTCTTACACCAGAGCAAGGACTCCCCATGGTTACTCTGGATTGTGCCTGAAATGTTTGTAAGTCCAACACCATTGGTATCATTGATGTCAGTGCAAGAGCAATGCAGGGAGAGGGTGTTCAACACTTGCAGCAGAGGTGCAGGCACCACGGGAGACACAGCAGAGACCGCAAAGGAGAAAACAGACCCACATTTGTTCCTCTATATGAAATTTCACATCTTGAACGCTTGTAAGTTGAGGACTTTGAGTCGCCACAAACCAAATGCAGATATTCAGTTGGGATCCAACTGCCCATTTCAGCTGGAGGTCTCAGACACTGTGGCAAACCCTAGTTTTGCTTTTTCCCCCCCATCCTTCCCTCTTCCTTCCCCCGCTATACGTCCACCCTCTGGTAAGCCACGGTTTACTGGGGCATCTAATCTGGGAAACTGTCGTTGGAGTGCTGTTTTCCAAACCTCACACCATACCTCTGAACTCAGACCACAGTTGAATTTTAATGAGATCAAATAAATGTAATCCATATAAATAATTTCCTGTGCATTGCACCAATAATCCAGCCTGGCTTGTCTGTCTGTAATCCGTGCACAGCCTTGAGAGATCTCGGGATAAGAGGCGTGGAGCGAACCTTCCCGAAATAAACAAACCAACTGGTCTAAAAATTCATCTTGCAATTTCTATCTTCAGCTGATTTCCCTCCCACCCCCTTTGCAAACTCTTAATTTTTCTGTGTTTTGCTAACTAATATAATTGACAAGCCTGGATTTTCTGGATGATGTTATTTTAAAAAACAGAATTCTGATTTTTTTTTTTTTGAAAGAGTAAAATTGGGAGTTTGTTTATTTTTATACGCACTTGGGGAATTAATGGCAGGGTATTTATAGCTTTTGTGGTTGGCTGAACGAGACTTATTTTGTGCTGTGAATTTCTAAAATTTCCACATTAGGCCTGTTCTTGTCCTCCTGTTTTTATTTTTCTGTTTAGTTTTCAACTTTCCTTGCACTATAATTACCGTTCCATCTTGAGATTTAGAGGAAAGAGAAAAAAGGTTCTGCTTTATGGTGTCTTTTGGGATTCTTCACATTTTGCTATATGTGTAGCGGTGTGTGTTTCCATGGGTTGGTTCAGGCATGGGCTATAGGGTCCCCTACACCGGCTCACTCCTTACCCCTTAGCGGCACGCAATGTCAGGCGCTGATTCTTTCATAACCTGGTTCAGCAATGCCCAGTGTGTAATTAATCTGTGGAACTCCTTGCCACAGGATATGGTCTGGCACCTATACACCTCTCAAACGGGATTGGACAGATTTCTGTCCGTCTCAGATTACAAGCCCGGAATGGGTCTGGGTGACCACCTGGTTCTCAAAGTGGGTTGCCTCCAAATGCCAACCCAAAGGAGTGGCAACCAAATGCAGGTGTTCATTCAACTTTGGCAAAGTCTTTGCCAAAGACTTTGTGGAGACTGCAAAATTGGCGGTGCGTTGGCTCCCGTCCCATTTCCCCTGGCAAGATTGCTTCCTTGGGTGATAAGTTTACCCATTTTAGTTAATAGTTCAGCAATTGGAGTCTCTCCGGTGAACGCCATCTGGCCCCTGCGGCCTGTTACTTTTTAACTTTGCAGATCTAAAACGAAATCCTTCATCGCTTCTGTTTGTCAAAAGTTTTTTTTTAGATATGGAAAAAATAATAAAAACAAAGGTGTGAATTCCCCCTTCCCACCTCCTTCTCCCACACACACTTGCTGGCAAGGAATCTGCTTATCTTCTGTTCCCATCTTTTGCAGGTCCCTTTCCTTTTGGGGGGAGGTGATGCTTTATGGGGTGGGGGGGGGCAGGAATAACTGAGGGCAAAATCCAGAATAACTATGGGGAGTCCTTGCGTTGGTGTAAGAACAATTTGGATTGCAATATGAATTTCCCATAGGTTTTTACTAGGTGGTGCAGTAACTATGGGTGCACGTAATGTCTCTTACATGCTCACGTCGTTACTCTGGATTTGGCTGTGAATCTAGTGTTTGGGATCCCAGCCACATCCAGAAAGCAAGATCTGGTACCCGCCATATTTGCAGGTAGACTGTCTCTTGAATTGGAGGTTCCACTTTGTAGTTCTCAGTTCACCTCTTTCCCTCCACACACTTATGCTTTTCCCCTTATGCTTATCCCCTTTAGCCCATTGATCTGCGGCTGTTGCAATGATGGTTGAGTGGGTCCCGTGCCCTGCTAGATCAGGCCGGCTCTCCCTACAGTATTCTTATACCTGTGTCCGTCAGTGTTCAGAAGCTGCTCTGTGTATGTGCAGAAGTGTTCATTTTACTGGTGACAAGATATTATAACCAAAAAAGAGGAGAAGGTAAAATGTAAGACAGCCAAAAAATGTAGGTCATAAAATAAAAATACACATACTGTGTGTGTGTCTTTCAAGTTGTTAATTTCAATGCTATATTGCTTGCTAAATTTAAAACTATTGCATATCGTTTGTGAATTACAAGCAAGCTGCATACTGCCTGCACACAAGGAAAAGGAGGAGGATGAAGCGACACAATGCTAAAAAAGAGGGCATGTCCTGGAAAAAGAGGGCAGATGGCCATCCTGATCAGGTGTGCAACTTCCTTGTCCTCTTGAAGTCTTTTAGTCCTGCACTATTTAGTGGTCCAGCTGCCTCCGTGGCAGGTTTCTGGCATTTCAAGATGTTTTTGCTTATTGACTTTCTTAATAGTTTTGGCTTCATTTGACCAGTTGGTTTTAGCTGATGTTGTTGTTGGAGAGGTTGTGGTGGGACCTGTTGTGGGCAAAAGACTTTGATCATTGGCACCATCTTCAGGTGGGGCAGGGAAGAACCTGTCTGGTGTCGCTGGGTGAACTGCTGCCCGTTGGGGCAGGGACCTGATGGTGGGTCCAGTTTGGCACAAGGGACCTCCAGAACAAGTAGCCTCCCACCTACTGCCTGCATGCAGTGTGTTGGTATAGTTGGCACCGAGGAGTCACAAATTGGTGCACCCCTCCCTTCTGAGCCATGTGCCCCCTGGCAAGCTGCCACAGATTCTCCCCCCAACTCCTCTGGCATTGCTGTTGATTTTGAAGAAGTGGAGTATGTGCTTTGTGGGTTTCAGGTCCGTTCCTGGGCTCTCCACGGTCTTGATGCCAGGTAGCAGTGCTAGGGAGAGAACGCCCTCCTCACCGGAGCTCCTGCCCAGCTGCCTCCAGTCAGATCAGGCCAGGCTGGATGGAACAAATAGACCCGACTCTGGCCAAGGCCACTTCTTGCCCCTAAAGCGGATCCTTTTTGTCCTTGCTTTCCAGCCGAGCCGCGAGTCTGCCGGATTTGCATCCACCTGCTGTTCAACAGGTTCATATTGCAAAGTGAGGACGCCCTGGCAACTTTCCCTGGAACACCTGGTGAAATCGGAAGCCTAGTCGATGGGGGTGTTTGTGGGGCTTCCATACTGGGAAGAGGCAACGTTAAATCAACCATTTAAAATACTGCCTCTGCACTACTTTACAGCACCACCTTCCCCCCAATCTCTTCTTTGGGTAGCTGGAGAAAGAACTTCACAGTCTCCACATTTCACATGATCCGCCAGCCCCTCCTGCCTCTTGATACGATCTGTTTACCTCAAAACCCCTGCTTTCTTCCATCTTGGGGTTTGGGGGGTGTGCATGTCCCACGCTGGCCTGGGGGGTGTCACAAAAGTGCCATAAGGCACTTCTGCACCATTCCTGGGTTTGGCCAATGCACAGACACGTGCCCACTGGTGGGCTGTTACCAGTTCGGGCCAGATCGCCGGAACCAGATGTTCTTATTTCCTTGCCGCTACCGATCTGGTAGCAGCGGGGGGCAGTGATAACCGGGCAGCCCAGTTCGGCGGCCTTTTTTAAAAAAAAATTCGGCCATCATGGCCACCATTTTAATTTGTGCATGCACTGCGCAAGTGCCAGCGTTGGTGCTTGCGTGATGCCTGTCCTGTTCAGGGCAGGCACTGAGCAAGTGCCAACCTTGGCCCGCCCCTCACTCCACCGCTTGCCCTGCCCATCTGCACCCACAGCCCCGTCCCTGACCCCAGCCCCGCCCCCTGACCCAGCCTGGCCCCTCCCATTTCCGGGGAACCGGTTGTTGGGCCAGGCAGGGCCCACCATTGCACGTGCCAGTCTCCTCACTCCACCACAGGAACGGGGAATGCCAACTGAATTTGGTGAGGATTGTGCCCTCAGTCAAGGTTGCAGTCCTAAACACACTTTCCTGGGAGTATGACCCAGTGAACACTGTGAGGGAGCTAAGAAAAGACAGACCCCGGAGGAGGGGCTAGATGAAGATTTGATGTACCTCGAGATGTCATATGAGGAGGGGGACCCGAATTGCAGTCCGGGTGCCAGTCTCTAGGACTTCCCCTTGGAAGAGAGGGGTGAGAAACAAAAGGCCTGAGGGGCTGTGGAGCAGGAAAGAAGACTCAGACGGGGCTGCAGAGGTCCAAGGACGACTGGCTCAAAGAAGGCCCAAGAGGGCCCCGAAGGAAGAGTTCACTCTTAGCTGGCCTGGATCCAAAAGGGGGCCTGTGTGGTGGTGGAACCTTCCACCCCTCCTAGGGCAGAGGGCACTGGTGGGCAGGTGCTGATTCGGACCTATTCGCCTGTACCGGATCTTCCCACCAGGTGGCCACTGGTGAGCCGGTTGCAGTGCGGCTGGCAAGAACCGCGGGGACTGGTTCGCCAGCGGCTGCATGCTTGCGTCCAGCCGAGCTTCAGGAGATGCACTGCGCATGCACCAAGCCTGGCACATGTGCAGTGCGGTGGGGTTGGGGCCTGTCCCTCTCCCTGCCCAGCCCCTGACCCCAGCCCCACCCCCTGACCTTCCACCCCTCCTAGGGCAGAGGGCACTGGTGAGCAGGTGGGCACTGGTGGGCCTATTTGCCCGAACTGGATCTTTCCACCAGGCAGCCGCTGGCGAGCCAATTGCAGTGCGGCTGGCAAGAACCGCGGGGACTGGTTCACCAGCAGCTGCACGCTTGCATCCACCTGGACGCAAGCGCACTGAGTCTCCTGAAGCCGGGCTTCAGGTGATGCACTGAGCATGCACCAAGCCTGGCACATGCGCAGTGCGGCGGGGTTGGGGCCTGTCCCTCCCCTGACCCCAACCCCACCCCCCAACTTCCGGCGAACTGGATCTTGGGGCAGGCTGGGCCCATCCCTGGCAGAGAGGTGGAAGATCTCAAAAGGGAGGGCCCGGGGTATTGATAAAAGGAGTGGAAAAGACAGGAAAAGGAGCAGTCTGGGAAGGGAAAGCCCAGAAAAGGAAGGGGATGTGTTTCTGCTTGTGGGACTGAGGCCTCAGTTCAGAAAAGGGGCCAGTTCCTTACCTGCTTCCAAGGACTAAACGTGAGAAGGGTGCTTACCGTTATATGGGGGACGGTTGGACTTTGTCTCTCACTGAAAGGGACTCGTGTTTGGTTACTTACCAGTTGTACCTGTTAAAACCTATACTTAAGAAGTGCCTCCATCATGGATAGAAGGAAAGACATGGAACACAATCCTAACCGTGTCTACTCAGACGTAAGCCCCATTGTATCCAATGGTTCTTACTCCCAAGAAAGTGTCTTTAGGATTGCAGCCATCATCATGGAAATTCCCCGTCTGTCTCCATGGAATTATTTTAATAGTGGGCCTGATTCCATATTGGCAAGGACACCGGCGGGTGAAACCTCATCCACCCACATCACACACTCCGATCGTCACAAACACAATAGTTAGGATTGTGCTGAGAGTGATCCACGTGGAAAACATGTACACAGACTTTCTATGATCCGTGGCAAGGAGTGGCAATCGAATGCTTCACACGCGCATGTTTCCAAGCCTGCCTGGTCCTCCCACTTCTCATTTCAGCCAAACTCTGATTTTTCTAGCCAGGGCTGGAAAGATCGAGGGGGGCCCTCTCCGTATTACGAGGCTTTATAGCGATAATTTTCAACCGCTATGCCGTGGCACACTGGTGTGCCGCGGATGCGTTTCCGGTGTGCCGTGAGACTGGAGATTTGAGCCCCCAACCAGCAGTGTGGTGTGCCTTGTTGGTGGTCCAAAAACAGATGGTGTCCCCGGAGAATTAGTTTGCCATGAGAAGAAAAAGTTTGCAAATCTCTGCTCTTCTACAGAACTGGCGGGAAGAATCTGGGCAAATGGCACCCAAAAATCTTGTTTTGTTTTTGTGTTTGTTCCGTAAATGTGACAAATGGTTAATTTTTTTGATGGATTGCTTTGAGTTGGGGGTGCTCTTGACAGCCTTTCTGCGTCGCCTGCTTCTGCCGTATAACAAACGAACATATTAATGTTCTCCAAAGATTTGGCGCTCCTTCCTTCCTCCCAGCTGGGAGCTGAATTCCTGACCACAAACTCTTAAATAGCCCGAATTTTTGGGAAATTGAGGCCCTCCGTTCATTTCTGTCGCCCTCCATTTGCTGCATTTTCTGTTGTTTTTCTGATTTCTCAAGTAGCTAAATTTCATGTGATGAATTAAAATAATAAGCGACGTTGAGGCTCCAACACAACCGCCTTTGTTTGTTGCTGTTGTTCCTTTAAGATTTCCAGAATTGCGCCGCTGCACCAAATCGTGACCTCCATAACTTTTAAATTAAGAATTTATGCTAGCTTGAAATTTATGAAATATTTCAGGATGAAAGAAAGGCTTTCTCTCCCCCCCTTTCCAGGAAAATTGGACAATAAATCACCAGCTTTCGATTTACTAGCCTAAGGCTGGCCAGAGATGGGATTTTTTCCCCCTCCCTCTTTTTTTCTGGGGGGGAAAAATGTAATCGTATAAGACAGCCCGGCTTCTTTACTCCCACTCTCTAGAATTTTTAATTTCAGCTGTTTCGGCTTGGATTTATTTCCAATATTCCTGCTTGGCTTTTCAATTTCCTCAGTTATTAAATTTTAATTCAGTGCATTAGCATTTAAATTAAAAAAGGGAGTTATTCTAGCAAACCGTCTCTCCTCGCAGCCCGTCAATTGGCTGGTTTCTGCCGTTCGTGGGGGGGGGGGTGAAAAATGTGGGCTGCGGCTGGTTGTCTCCTGATGTAGGTTCGCCCAAATTCCAAAATTCACAAAAAATAAAAATAAAAATTAAGTGTTTGAAATGTGTGTGTTTTTTCTTCCTGTTCCTCAGAGTGAGGAATGCTGATTTGAGAAATTCTTGACAGGGGGAGGAGAGCTCTACCACTGGCTGGTGGCTTGTAGAACCCCCATGTTTAAAGGCAGTCTATCTTCGTCGTGAAGGTCCTTGTTACATCCTCTCCTATTTGCTTCCTTCTGTTCCAAGATCTTTCACAGTCTTCTCAATGGTAACCTTGGGCGTTCTCTGTGGCCCGGATCCACCTTGAATATCCCTGCACGTCCACATCTGGGACATTTTCCAGGCTTGCACCTGCATCATCCTACACTATAGCTCTGCCCTGGCTGGCCCTTATACCTGGAACCCAATCCTCAACACTTCAACCCCCTATTGCTCCCTTGTTACACCACCTTTGCTATGTAGAGATTATTCCTTCCTTCCTTCCTTCCTTCCTTCCTTCCTTCCTTCCTTCCTTCCTTCCCTCCCTCCCTCCCTCCCCCTCCCTCTCTCTCTTTCTTTGCTTTATATCCCACCTTTCTTCCTAAAAAGACCTAAAGGGGGTTTTGAGCCCCCATCCCTGACTGTAACTTAAGTTAAGCTTGTGAAATGGAAACGGTGCCGTATTCTTCCAAGCCAAATATTCAGTTTTAAAGTCTCTTGGGTTTGTCAATAAAAAGTTTTGTGCTTTACAAAGAAGTGATCAACTGATCTGAAGGGTCTTTCTCCCTCTGTTTTTCCCCAGGCCGAAGGGAGCAACAGCAGCATCGGGATGAGAGCATCCACCAGCAGGTAGGTTTCTGGATTGTGAGACTTGTGGGATTGTGGCTCGAGAAGGAAAATGTTGTCCAACCGGTTCTAAGCAAATTGAGATGGAACTTTAAAAATATTGCTTCTTTTGCTCCACCTGGACTGGTCATGGGGGAAAGGCCAGGTTCTGAGCCGGGTTGGGCTGGGTGAGCTTCTTGGACTCTTCCATGCCTGGCCTGCACTTTCTCCCGGACATTCAGCTTGACGTCTGTGGTCCTCAGTGTGCCTCGGGGTATGTGCCAGGGCTGGATCCTGTCATTGGAGTTCTTCGTTTTTCATTCTGTGAACTTTTGGTTGGAAAGTGATATATAAATACAGTTGATTTGATTGGCAGCCCATCTATTGGGTGGGTTGGCTGGCAGCTTTTGGCGCTGGGTTGCCAGGGTTCGGGAGCTGGGCACCGGAGCTCTGCCTGACCATTGAAAGATGGATTCCATTTTTTTGAATGAGGTCCCTCAAGCCTCTCCAAATATGGTTTGTGAAGTAGGTACGGCTTGCATTTAGGGTAGGAAAAGCAGAAAGGTTGCTGGGAGGTCTCTGAGGCTGTGGGGAAAATATCTGGGAGAATTTGGCCTGTGCCTCTCTGAGCTTCCTATATATATTTTTTATTTTTTAATAAATGCAAGCTCAGCAGGGCAGGGTGAGTTAGGTTTTACGCTGCAGGTACATGTACAACCCATCACTCTTCTTACTTCTGTTTTCTAGACTGTTCCATCTTGTTCTTGTTTATCCCTGCATTATGTACAGCCACACATCAATTTATTGACTGTGTCTTCAGACCGTATCAATACTCTATGCACACCCACTAAAATTATTTTGGCCTTGTCATGCAAACTCCAGAATTAATCTTTGCAATGCACCAGAAAAGGAAAATAGCCGTCTCTTGTATCTTTGAATGCCACATGCTGGCAGCTCAGAGCATCTCATGTCTGACTCCACCATGGCTGGGTCTGGCGCAACCCCGGTGCAGAGTTGTGGGGTGGCTGGGCACAGACAGCCGCCTGGGTTTCAAAGCCCAACTTGCGCAAGCTGTAAATGCAGCAACGCTGCACCGTCAGGGGAGAGGAAGGTAGGAAATAATTAACTCCAACATTTATTTATTCAAGACATTTTATTCCTGCCTCTCCCACAACTCCAGGTGGCTCACATCTTAAAATCACACCAAACAGCCTCTCCATGTCTCTGGCTGGCATCTAGTATCTGATCTCAGCACGCCTACAAAGGCAGCAAGCTATGGGAATGCAAGCTATACAGCGCATGGAGGCACAGGCCACTGAATCGGGCCCTGAAGGCATCCCTCTCTGTAATGCCTGCACTGACGAGCGGCAGCTCCTGAAGGCCGTTCCTGTCATTTGGTTGCTGAAGTCCCTTTAACAGAAGGCATTCTGCCCAGGAAAACTGCTAGGAATTCAGCCCAGGACACTCTATGGCACCCATCTGGCACCCATGGGTGGAAAGCTTGCTTGGCTTCCTCTTCCAGCATGTGAACAGTTCCATGTTTTCAGAGGAATTGTGGCTCTGTGCCAGGCCATTGAGGAGAGAGACATGTTTAAGGACGGCCACTCCTCCCCCCCATTAATACTGCCTGTCCCCTAAAGCCACAGAGATGGCAGCAAGGTGCAGGGCCTTCTGAGTCGTGGCACCACGTCTGAAGAATTAGCCAACTGGAGGATACCCCCCTTGTTAAGTGGGTTCCAGTATGGCAGAGTCTCCTAGGAGCCTCCTTTTTACTCCTGTTGTTACGTCTCTGTAACTTGATCACCGTTTTAGATTTTAACCTTTGTTAATATTTTAACCGTGGTTAAGATCTGGCTCCAGGTAACTGGGTTCTGGGACCCCAGGAGAAACCAGTTCTCAATCTCAGTACAACAGAAGTGGCTTCATGGTTAAGGCCGGGGAGGGGGGTGGTTTAAACCCAAGTGGGGCAGGAATTTGGTGTGTGCCCTCCTCCCAGGGCATGGAACTGAAGAATGATTGTGGATCGTTTCCTCTCTTCCCACCAACTCAGGGAACGCTTGAAGAGGACCCAGAAAAGCATGAAGGCCGAGGGCTCCGATTCTGCAGCCTCCCAGTCCTCGCCGAGCGAGGAAACGGCGCCCATGACGGACGTGAAGGTGAAGACGGAGATCCCCGACGATTTCATCCAGGAGGTGATCTGGCAGGACGACCCCAAAGAGTCCAAGAAGAACATGAAGGACGGGGTGGGAGAGGTGCCGGCCGAGATCTGCGTGGTGATTGGCGGGGTCCGCAACCAGCAGACGCTTGGTAAGCTAGGTCGGTGGTTGCTTGGCTTAACCTTTTCGTGGAAATGGGGTGAGGTGGGGCAAAGCTGGGCAAAGGGGGCTTTGCAAGCAGCTGGGGGCCTGAACCTGTCTCCGTTCTATCCTGGCCACACTTCTAGGAGCTTGTAATAGAGAACAGCCTGTGCGCATGCGTACAGAGGTCCCGTTTTTTGTGGGAACGCTCATGCCAGGGGCTTGGGACTGATGCGTTCCCAAAAGCTGTCTGAGAGCCCCCTCTCCTGGCCATGCGCTGGAGATGCAGAGTTGGAGAGAACCGTCATCTACTCTGTTCTCTGTCTTATCACTGCAAGAGATTGGTGTTCCTTTTAGAAAATTCTCCATTTTTTGGTGCTGTCGTCTAGTTTTTTCCTACTCCCTCCCCAAATAGTTGTAATACTTTTTTGGAAAGGATTTTTTAAATCACCCCCTTTATTAACATTCAATAAGGGGCACCTAATATTAAAATGTTCAGTATTAGTAGAGCTGCAATCCTAGCTTGGTTCGTCTGGCCTGAGCCTCAGCTTAACTCCTGTGCTGAGTGCAGAAGACGCTTGTGCGCCACTCCTGGGGGAGGGTTAGGCCAGTGCACAGCCATGTACTTGCCTCCGTACCTCACCACAGGAGCAGGAAGACCCATGAATTGTGCCGACCTAGGTTAGGATTGCATCCCAGATGGCATCATCTTCATCCCTTCACTAAAGGGATCAGATATTATATCCCTCCAGACATTATAGAATTCCCTTATATGGCTACAGATGCAACAGCCGGATGGACTTCTTGGGGCATCTCTGGTTGGGCTTAAATAGGACGTAGGATGTGATACCTGAGAGTGAAGTGTCACTTTCTTAACACCCCTCAAATCTTAAATGCACCCTGTTTGTGCTTCTGCTTCAGGATCTTACGAATGCGGAATATGTGGGAAGAAATACAAGTATTACAACTGCTTCCAGACTCACGTGCGAGCACACCGAGGTATGGTGGAGGGCCTTGCGTGGGTATTTGAACTGAGGATCTGTTGTTGTTCTCTGTGAACTCTGCACTTGCCCCCAAAAGGTGGATTTCCAATCTAGATAAACCCTAAAAATTCACCTTCTCAGCATAATTCCTTCCTAGTGAGCCAAGCTGTTGCTTGTGAAATCACACTGTTTTAGTAAATGTACAATATTTTCTTCACTGTCTCCCCATCGTATCTATCCATCTATTAACCTAATCCAGTGGTTCTCAATCTTATAAAGGCCGTGACCCCTTTATAAGTTCCTCATGTTGTGGGGACCCCAACCATAAAATTATTTTCGTTGCTACTTTATAACTGCAATTTTGTTTCTGTTATGAATCGTAATGTAAATATCCGATATTCGGGATGTATTTTCATTGCTACAAATGAAATGTGTGTTCTCTGCACACAGTGAACACAATGGGATTTATTTCAGAGTAGGCATGCAGAGGATTGGGCCCTGAGGCTGCAATACTATCCACATTTACATGGGAGTAAAAGCCCCCCTGACTATAATGGGATTTATTTCAGAATAGGCATGCATAGGATTGAGCCCTGAGGCTGCAATCCTATCCACATTTACATGGGAGTAAAGGCCCCCCTGACTATTAATGGGATTTATTTCAGAGTAGGCATGCATAGGATTGGGCCCTGAGGCTGCAATGCTATCCACATTTACATGGAAGTAAAAGCCCCCCTGACTTTAATGGGATTTATTTCAGAGTAGGCATGCATAGGATTGGGCCCTGAGGCTGCAATCCTATCCACATTTACATGGAAGTAAAAGCCCCCCTGACTTTAATGGGATTTATTTCAGAGTAGGCATGCATAAGATTGGGCCCTGAGGCTGCAATCCTATCCACGTTTACATGGAAGTAAAAGCCCCCCTGACTTTAATGGGATTTGTTTCAGAGTAGGCATGCATAGGATTGGGCCCTGAGGCTGTCAGTCAGCCCCAGTGCTTGCGTAGCTACAGCCGGAGGTCTGGCAAGCCTGACCTGGCCCCCTGCACCAGGGGTTATAGGCGACCCCCAGGAAAGCTCTAGGCGACCCACAAAGGAGTCCCGACCCCCACTTTGAGAAACTCTGATCTAATCTAAACCAATCCATCCTGTTTGTCCGTCCATCTGTCCACCCCATTCTGTACATTCCATCAATCCTGCCTATCTCGTCTTTCCATTAAAAAAGCTGCCTTCAACGCAGCCCACAGCTTATTAAATTCAAGGCAGTGTTGAGGAGTGGTTGGAGTTGGGTCAGAAGGTCCCAGGTTTTAATCCCTGCTGGGCAGTGAAGTGTACCAGATGACTCTAGGGCCAGTTGTGTATATCTCGGCCTAACCAACCTCACAGGGTCGCTGTGAGGACATCATGATGGGAAGGAATCAAGTACAACCATCCTGAGTTGCATGGAGGAAGGATGGAAGGAATGTGAAATTAATGGAAGTTGGCAAAACTGATTGATTGATTGATTGATTGATTGATTGATTGATTGATTGACAGTCAGTCTCCCTGAACAAAAGCACATCGTTGCCTGCATGGCACTGGTTAAAATGTCCACATCCTCCACAGCCAGGAAAGCAGCTAAAGAGGCTGTGCATTTCAAATCTGGGGAAATAAGAGGTCTGGAGGGGATGGGTGGGGAGTATGGTGGAGGGAGGGATGGTGGGGGGGGGCTTGGCTGTAAAAGTTGTGCAGCACATGAGACTCTGGGCAGGGCCAGCTATGAACAGACTGCTGTTGAATTTTTGATGCAGCTTCTAAAGTGGGGCTTTCTCTCTGCGCAGACACGGAAGCCACATCGGGTGAAGGAGCCTCCCAAGGCAGTGAGTATGAAGGGGTTTTCCAGATGTGTTGAGGGGTTGGGGGGGCTGGGGCTCCAGGTAGGGTCATTGCTTTGCAGCTGGAAGTTCCCAGACAGAATCTCCAGAGACCTGGGGTTAAAAGTGAGGGGGGGTGTTGAGGGGTAGAGAAGGAGGGATTTTGGGGGTGGAAACACCACTGCCTGCTCCCGATGCTGGTCTCCCGGTGACAATCATGATGCAGTTGTTTTTGGGAAATAGGGTGCAGTACCGGTGTGGGGATGTATAAGTGGGGGCAGCTTCCAGAGGCCAGGGACATGAGGGACCTCTTTTAAAAAATCTCTTGGCTCCCCCCCCCCCCCCCGCAAGGGATTCTCAACCCTTGTGTTTTCTCTTCCCTTGGCAGACAATTTTCGGTACACGTGTGACATCTGTGGGAAGAAGTACAAATACTACAGCTGTTTCCAAGAGCATCGAGACCTGCATGCAGTGGATGGTGAGTGGGAGGGATGGGGGGCTGGTTGGGTCGGGGGCTCCCGTGCCCTTCAGGCACACCCCTCTGTGTACTCTGTGAAGCTCGTGAAGGTGCTCCCTACTGTTCCTCTGGCCTCCAGCTGCCTTGCATGTAACCGGTGAAGGTGGGAAGTATGTTGAGCGGGACTCAGTAGTCGTTTGCTGTATCTTTTGCAGGGGGGGCTCCTCCTCCAAGTGGCTGTCAGTCCTCCCCCCTTTCCCCAGGAGTATTGCATTGAGCATGGTTTGCAGCAAGTATGGGATGGCCGACAGCCAGCCAGAGACCATCAGAGAGCCTGGGTTGTGGGTGGCTTAGTGGAACCTCAACCCCACCATTCTCCCAGAATAGGGTTGCCATATGACCCAGAAAAGCAGGACTGTCCCAGTTTTGGGGATTGCATTCACATACTGGCAAGTTTGACAAGGGGTCCTGTCCCAATTATGCCAACCCTAGCCCAGAATACTTTCTGGCTTTGCTAGATGATGGACAGCAGAGAGAACTTAAATCTGGGGACCTCAAACCTTCTCTTCTTTTCTTGCTTCCCCCCCCCCCCGCCCCCCGCAGACCCCTACGACCAAGCAATCATTGCGAAGGACGAGGTGAAGGAAGAGGAGCCCGAGCCATTTCAGAAGATTGGTCCAAGTATGACTTACAGAGTTTGCAACTTAAGTAATTAACCCGCTTTCAACATCGTATGGTGCAGTTAACCGCTGGACTCTTGCCAAAAGAGACCCCCCCCCAACCTCCCGCCACCCCTTATGCTAACCTGGGCTGCCCCAGCCATCCAGTCCTAGATTTTAACATGCTCATGTGGGTGAGATAAGCTGGAATCAAGATGCCTAGCCAAGGTTTAGAGCAGGGATGTCCAAATTGGGGTCCTGGGGCCAGATGTGGCCCTTGGCAAGCCCCTTGGGCAAGCCCTGTGATCCTCCAGAGGTGAAGGAAGCTCTTCTCCTGCACCTTCAGAGGGGATTCTGAGCGCCTCCTCTCTTTGGGCATGAAAGTGCTTCGGAACTGGTTTGATGCTCACCCCCTCTCTGTGTGTTCGAAAGTGTTTATCAAGTGATTTGAAATTCATTTCATTCCAGTTCTGTTTTTAATATATTTATTTATGTAAATTTCTTTAAATTCTTTTTTCTGGTCCCCAACACAGTGTCAGAGAGATGATGTGGCCCTTTTTTCCAGAAAGCTTGGACACCCTTGGTCAAGAGCAGTGAACTCTGGTGAAAGTTATGAAACCCACTCCAGAAAGCCCCACAATTTTTTGTACCCCAAGGCATAGTATAGAGATAGGAACCCCTGGTGTAGAGACAGTCTGGGGTCCCTAACAAAAGGGTGTTTGGCTCACAATGTCCTTGTCCCAGCATGGGTGGTCTGTAGCTGCCCCCAAGGAGATTGAGTCCTCCCCCCAGGTTGCCCCACCAAGGACTCCTCTTTCTCTCCAGATGAAATCTGAGCACTCCTGACCAAGCCTCTTGCTTGTCTTTTGCAGAAACCGGGAACTACACGTGTGAATTCTGCGGCAAGCAGTACAAATATTACACTCCCTACCAGGAGCACGTCGCTCTTCACGCCCCCATCAGTGAGTATCCAGCCATGATGTTGCGTGGGATCAGGGTGGGGGGAGGCTCTCCTTGCAAGCTGGGAATCCAGCATCCTTTGTGGGTCTAGTATTGCAAGCAACGATGAGCTGACCAAAAGCAGCCATTGACACAGTTTGGTCAACGTTGATTTGGCAAGCAAGTGGGCTCATTTCAGGGGTTCCTCTGCTTAATACCTCAGGCTTTTCTGTATTTTGGCTGGGGTGTGCCACAGGGAGGGTCTCGGGTCAGCAACGTCTCCCCTCCCTGCTGGTGAAACATAGTTTATGGTCAAGCTGCAGAATTCTGCAAAGGGGGCACGGTGGCATTTTCTGAGGGTTGGGAATCTGCCAGCATAGCAGCACCCCAGATTCAGACCTTGATGACCAGGGTCCGACTTGGCACTATGGGGTGTGCACGTAGTGCCTGGGGACAGGCCTGAGCTCATTGCCCCTTCGACAACATCTCCGACAGCAAAACTAGGGAAAGACCCTTCTCTGTCTGAAACCCTGATGAGCTCCTGCCAGTCAGTCTGGGCGCTAGAGAGATAGGTGGGCTGAGGGCCTGACTTGGGAGGCAGCTTCTTGCATCCATAACTGGTCCGCTCCTGTCACAATCTGTGAGACTCTCCCAGCTGTCAGAACTTGAAGGTGATCTCCTGGGGCTGACCATATATGTTGGGGGGATGTTGGAGGTTTCTGCTGCGTGGGTGGGGGCAGTCTGTGAGTGAATAAGGGAGGGGGCAGGATGTGTTAGCAGGGGAGCAAAGCCCCGGCATGTGCAGATTCTGGGCATTGACTTGTCTATCCCGGCACTAGTTCTTAGTGTTCACATCCAGAGTACTCTCGATCTCCACTCTTCGTGGCGGTGAAGAGCCAGGCTGGCCAGGCGGGCAAAAAAACACCGGCGTCCATAATCCGTTGCTCCACCCTTCTCCACCGCACACCCTCTGGCGTCCCTCCGGTAACCCAGTCACAGATGTTCCGCGCACCAAATTCTGGATCCCCAGGAAGCAAGGCCACCACAGGTACCACCCCATTGTTGGCTAATGGTGTCACTGCCCTTGGGAGCCCTCTGGGATTCTCCCCTCCTGCCCCGGTCACCTGCCCTCTCCTGGGCTCTTTGCCGCCTGTGGCATTGCCGCAAGGTCTCCTCGGCCTTTGAGGGGAGCTGCTTTCCAGTGAGGAAGACCCACTTCTCCAGGAAGAGCAATTCTCTAGAGTTTCCAGCAAAGAAGGGTCTTCCCCAGTCCCACCTCAAGATGCTCCCGGGAGATGGTTGTTCTCCCACCAATCCTCAGTCTGGTGTGCAGGTGGTGGGTGGAGGGGTGAGCGAGATCCTTCTTGCATGTTTATGAGATGATCTATTTGAGGCTATTGGGGTTGCACCAGAGATCGTCACCAAGAGAAGCCAGCATGAGTCTGGTCCAGCATCTCCATGCCCCAGAGTCTAATCCCTTATTGCTCTAGGATATACATTACCTCTTGATATGGAAATACTGTGTAGCTGTATTTCCACAGCCATAGCTGTTGAGAGGTGCCCCTGATCGGTGCCAGGTGTTGCAGCCACCAGGGTCCTCCTTGGGGTGGGGGAGGCCTTGCAGGCCTGGCCCCTTGAGAAGCAGATGAGGCATGGCCCAGATCCAGCAGAAACCCCATGCGGCTCACCCATCCCCTGCAGGGCCTTGTGTGTATCTGTTCTTACCAGGGCTTCTGTATCCCCTTCTCCCCTCCCCAGCAGAAAGTGCTTTCAGCCGGAGAGTGGAAGGCAAGGCGCAGAATAACTTTGAAGAGACCAACAGCAGCTCCCAGAACTCCAGTGGTGAGTATGTGTAGCAGCCCCTTCCAATGCCTGACCATTTCATGTGCCGTTTCTAGAAGGGGCCACCTTTGTGCTGGTGAACCAGGCTTGCCTGCGCCTGTCTCTTCTTGCGTATGTTCAGGCCGGCAGGTTTAGGTGGCGACTAAATTTCATGGTGGGTTTCACTTTCCGAGCCCCTCTGTGCACCCTCACTCAGGTGGTCGGTGCAGCCGTTCCCTTCCTCTCCCCCAGAACTAGGTTCCTGCTGGAGACCTTCAAAAAATCCATGAAATCTGTAGCCCTCCTTGGAATGCAAGTGGGAAAGAAAGGCACGTGCGAATCAAAGGAAAACGCTCTGTGCTTAGAGAAGCTGGCATTTCTGGGAGAATTGTGTGGTCCTGGATTTGGATATGATACAGGTGGGGGGGGGGTTGTACCATGCACAGATAATCTCTGCATAGTGCTCATTCCATGAACCGGACTGCAGCCATGGACAGATGTGGCTTGACAGAGGTGCCCTTCTATTGAGATTCACAATTGATGCAGCCCAGTGGGTGATCCCTTGGAGTCCCTTGGCACAACCCAGTTTGCCCAAGGAGAATCCTAGAGTTGGAAGGGACCTAGTAGGTCATCTAGTCCAACCCCTGCCTGCAGCAGGAAATCCCCCTAGAGCATCCCTGACAGGTGCTGGTGGAGCCTCTGCTTGAAGATCTCTAGTGAGGGAGAGTCCACCACCTCCCTTGGCAATCTCTTCCACTGCCAAACCACCCTGTTCCATTGCCGAACAATGAGGGGTACCTCATTGGGAGTGTTGTTCATAGGTGGGTAGGATTGTGTATGGAAGAGGGGGGTTGAAGGGGGGCACGGAACGTGGGAGGCATCGTCTCCTTTTCTTCGTAGAGGCTTAAGATTGGCATTGCTCCAGTAGAGACGTTACTGTTCTAGCTAAAGAACTGGTAGCTCAGGGATTTTCAGCCTTTTTCATCTCGCCGCGCACTGATAAGGCACTAAAATGGTCAAGGCACACCATTGACAGTTTTTTGACCATTGACAAGGCACACCGGCTGCAGGAAGGAGGCAGATCCCAAGGCGCATCTGTGGACTATCCATGGCAAACCAGTGTGCCACGATGATGCTTCTGTGCGGGGGCAGAGAGGGGTTGCCAGTTACATTGTAAGGCTAGAATAATTTGCCTTATTATTGGGGATCTGCTGAGGGGGATCTTGAATTTCTCCCCATTGATGAACTGATGTATCAAATCAAAGCTGATCAGCTGGACTGTCAAGAAGCCAGAGGGAGAGGAGGCAGGTCTGCGGAGAGTTGAGAGTGTGTGTGTGATGAAGCAACAGATATTGCCCTGGGGGGGGGGAGGAATATTTGCTGTTTCCTGCCCATGGTTCGACCCCATTCCAGAGTCTCCAGCCCAAGCGGTCCATGCAGCTGTCTAAAAGGGTTTTGTTTCCCTTAGGGCCATATTTGTGGGACTGGGGGTGGAGGCAAGCTTCAGAAAGGGGGGGAGGGAGATGGATAGTTCAATGGCAAACAGTGTGCTTTACAGAGAAGTCATTCTGAGTTTGGTCCCTGGCAGCATCTCCAGGACTGGGAAAGATGTACACAGGCCCCTCTTCCAAGCCCAGGATTGAGCAACAGCCTTGCAGTGTAGGCCTGCTTCAGCTTCTGGGTGCAAGTCTACCCACCCCTTTGTCCTGTCCATCCACTCCGTTTCTGGAGTGTCACCCACTTTCATGCTTCTCCCCTTCTTCCGCTGCTTCCCTCCCGCTCGGTGTCAACTCTTTCCCCCCGCCAGTCTTGCTGCAGTTGTGTGTTGGGTCCCCCCAAAGCCCTTGATGGCAACAGGAGAGAGGCTGAATTCCCCACATGTCCCCCCATAGAAGGCAGGGGGCGCATAACACAGCCTCATCAGTGACTCCTTCTCAACCTGCTGTGGAGACACTTAGATCTCTCTTTCCACACAGTGCCTGCCTCTCACATCCCCCCCAGTGCAGAGAAGAAACAGGGCCCCAGCTCCGGTGTGGGGCTCAGGGTTTCTCCTTTGTCTCAATGTCTGAATCTCTTTCTTTTTTGCAGAAACCGCCAGTCCGCTGGTTTCAAATCCTTTCCCGCTTTTGCAAAGTAAGTGTGACGGCCGACTGTGGTGTTGTGTCTAAGACGGCCGTCTTTCTGTCCAGCTCCTCTTAAGCCCCACCCAGCCTCCTGCCCTCCCTAAATGCTCCCATTCCTGCGATGTCCCATATCAGGTCCACTTGTGTGGTTTAAGAGGCCTCCTGCAGGCTGTGTCCAAGCAGTCCTTTAGGAATCTGGTTCTTTTTTAAGTGGAGAAAGTGGTTTTTGTTGTCCTGACAAACGTGAGTGCCATTGCTATCGGCAGGGGGTAGGACTAGATGACCTCCTGGGTCCCTTCCAACTCTATGATTCTTTGATTGTGTGGCAGAGAGATGTGGCTGTGACTGTGGAGTACATTGCAGCTGAGTATGGTGCATAGCTGAGGAAAGGAAGGGCTTGTCCACATCCTTGTGTTCCGTCACATGTGAAATGTTTGCGTTGTTGTGTTCCTGTGCTTTGCGTAACCCCTTGTACGTTCCTTCTCTTGGATGTTGTTGGTTATGAATCTCAAACCAGTTCTTGGAATTTTGGGGTCCTCCTGAATTGGTGCCCTGAACAGTTATTGCAGCCCCCCCAAAAAAAGTTTAATGTTTCCTGCAAATGAGATGTCCATTCCACAGTCCAAGTGGCTGGAGAGCGAGGGTGACACTGTGGCACATCCTTAGCCGCTTCTCCCCCCAAGAGCTTTTCATTCCAACTACATAAAGTTGTGGTTTTTCACACCTCAGTTCTGCATCCTGGCATGGCAATCTATTAGTGGCAGAAAAGGACGCTGCCAGGATTACATGTCCAAAGTTTGTTCCCCCCCCCCATGTTTGGGGGGGGGGGGTCTCATCCTGAGTCAGACTCTTGGTCCAGTGGTGTCATCTGCAGAGGCTGGTGGAGGAGTTTCACATTCAGGGCTTTTTCCCAGCCCTGCCTGAAGATGCTGCCAGGAACTCCCCCCCCCCACTGAGCCCAGTGCCCCCAAACTGGTAGCTCTTCATTAGAGGAAAGGCTGATGGTTTGGGGTCTGCACAAACTTGCCACATTTTGCAGGCACATCTAGCTCTTTCCTTCAGTGCCTCTTAGGAAAAGCGGCAGAGCTAATCTATGGTAGAAAGAGCTGGAGATGGGGTGCTATCCTGGGGCGTATACTTGTTGTTAGGGTGGGGACAAAGCTGGATATTTGAGGCTCCAGTTTTCAGGTGCTCGGGCAATCGTTCCTTTTGGGATGGGGGGATTCAGAGAGGAAGGAGGTTCTCGGCTGGAGTGGAAGGAAGAGGTAGAGATGGGATTCCAGAGGGACTCTGGATGTGCCCAGCATATGGGGCTATAAGGGGGACATAGGAGGACAGTAGAAAGAAACTGTCCTCCTGTGTTGGGGAGGTTGGAAATCTGGAAATGGGGACAGTTGGGGAGAATCTGGAAATGGCAATCCAAACAAGCTCACAGAGTTGCAAGGTCCTGAGTAATGGGAAACACACACACACAGAGTAGTCCCAGTTTATTGCTTCTGTCCAAGGTTTCTTTAGGATTGGAGCCCTTCTCGATGGAGCCAATGCTGCGCCCCTTTGCACAACCAAATGGGAATCCTGAGGATGGAGTAGAGAAAGCTGTCGCCCAACCCTCCCACCTGGGATTCCAGGCACTTCTGCTCCCCCCGGGAACAGGGAAGCTGTCATTCTACTGAGTCAGAGCCTTGGTTCTCCTCCTTCACGCTGCTGTTGCTGCTGCTGCTGCTGCTGCTGCTCGGCGGTGGCCAACCAGGGTTCAGGCAGGGCCCTTTCCCAGGCTGGTGCTGCTGGGGACTAAACTAGACTGGGAAATATCTGCATGCAAGGCAGGGACTATACTGCGGAGCCCTTTCCTTTGGTTGTGCGAACTGGCCAGGGTGGGGGGCAAAGGCAGATGTGAGGCCACCTCAGTGTGGCATTTCCATTTGGAGCTGGCCTTGCACCTGTGGCCCATGAACAGCCAAGAGGGTTGTGCAGAGACCCCCATCCCATCCCCACAGTGGACATGCTGTTTCTGAACAGGATGTCTGACCCTCTCGTTCTGCCCTCCCTTTCAGAGCCGTACACCTGCGGGGCCTGCGGGATCCAGTTCCAGTTCTACAACAACCTCCTGGAACATATGCAGTCCCATGCAGGTGAGTCCCCGGGTTGCTCTTGTGGGTCCACAGGCGCAGCAGCAGCATCCTCAGTCAGAGCCCCCAGTCCCTCTCTACCGGTCAGTTATGTTTGGCCATTTGGGGCCAGAGCTCTGCTCTGGGTCCCACCTCAGGCAGAATTTTCAGGCCAGCCTGTGGTACCTCCTTCTCTGCCTGTAGAACTGGACTCAGCAGTGCTGAACAAGGTGCACCAAGGCTCTGACTCGGTGAAGGGCTTGGGGTGGGGGGCACGGCTCAGCAGTAGAGTCACTTGCGTGCAAGAATGCCAGGGTCACCTGCAGGTAGGACTGGGAAAGACCCCTGGGTCAGGAACCTGGAAGAGGGGCTGCTGGTCAGAGCTGTCCACACTGCGGCAGGGAGGCCAAGGCTCTGACTTGGTGGGAAGCTCCTTCCTCGGTTCCCATTTCACAAGACATATGATCTTGGTTCAGAATCAAAGCTGGAGCCTGTCTTTCTGTCTGTCCCTCTCTGTGCGTGTCTCTCTCTCTTTCTTGTTCTTCTTTGCTTTTATATTGATTTAATTGTAGATTACAGGTTTCGTGTTATAAGGGGTGCATTTTGTGGGAGAAGAGGGGTTCCCAAAGCTGGGAGGATAGTATCGTAAATCACAGCATGTTGAAAGGCTACCAGTGATGAATGTGAACGACAGGCCCCTCTGAAGGAACATGTTGGGGCGTGACAGTGAAATGGGATTTTTGTGAATGGCAAAGCCGTGGACAAGGAGGGAAGACCTGCCGGGCCCCAAGTCTTTCCCCCTTTCAAGGCTTCAGAGATGTCGGGTATTGGGATTTGGCTGGCCACCCTTTCCATTCATGTTACACGAACTAGGACTGTTGGTTTCTGGACTTGCCTGCTCTCAAGCCTTTTCTGGAGCAGGTGGAATCATTTGGAAAGATCATGGCATCGACCAGAAAACTGTGCCATGGGGAGTAGCAATCAGGACAGGCAAGGGAGGCCGAGACCCAGAACGGCAGAGAAAGGTGCCCTGTGGATTAGAACAGCAGTGGAATTATTCAGCATTTATATCCCTTTGGGGCACCACGTTCTAGTCTGGTGCCAGCATTATCAGGATGGTTTTGGCTGGTAGACAAGACGATGGCGAGGTGGAACCTGCTTGGAGGATTTGGAGCAAGGCAGAGGCATTCATAAGTGAAGTGTGGCTTGTGGCTCGGCTGATCAAAAGGAAAGAGGTTCAGAATGGGTTTCACATTCCTTCTGATGCCCCAGGAGTATCCTGTGAGGTACTGTCTCCCTCCTCCCCTGTGTTGTGATGAAGGAAGGTTGCTCACCTCCAAAGTGGAATGTTCTCATTGCATCCATTGCAACCATCCTGCTTTCACACACACAATAGCCAAGTAGGCTGTTTTCATGCTGACCTTTCCAAATGTGGTTCTTTTAAGGAGTTATTACAGTCTGTAGATGTGTTGTGTGAAGCATTCCAGGGATAAAGCAGGGCAGTCACTGCATATCTTGACTTAGAACCTCTTCAGCGTGCAAGACTGAAGGGACCTTTTTCTTTAAAAAATGCTCCTAAAAGAAGCCAAGGCAAAGGCTTCTCCAGCAGTTCAGGGAGCCCCAATTTGCACACCAGAAGTCCCAGGCTCAGTTCCTGGCGTGTCCAAGCAGGGCTGGATAAGATCCTGCCCCTGGAGTACATTTCCCAGTTGGACTAGTCAAGACTGAGCTGGATGGACCAAGAGAGAAGGAGGCTGTTGGTTCTGAATTTTATTTGTCAACTAGCAAAAGCATACCTGTGTTGCGGGAGTAAAATTCCCCATATGACATCCCCCCCCCCTGTGCATCAACCCTCCCCATGTGGATCAGTCCCCCCATCAGCAGCATCCTCCCCAGTGCAACCCGTTCCCCCAAACAACATCTCTAGGCACCAAGCACCAAATTGGCTGGATGTTGGTCATGTGAACGTCTACCGTGTTAAGCATAGGACAAAAATACATTGCACCCCTTTTCAGCCCCTCAAGGGTTAAATTTCTCCACATCAGTTCTTGGTGGGTGTTCATGTGTCAGAAGGAACTCCCTCCCCAAATTTCATGCTTCTAGTTCTGGGTGTTGAGGCAGAGCATCCATCAGTCACCAATTCTTCAATGCAAAATATAGGGAGGAAAAAGCATTGCGCCCCATTTCACCCCCTTCCGATTGGAATTTCGGAAAACCGGTTCTTAGTGACTCCCTCTGTCATGGAAGGAAAATCCACCCCAAATTTCACACTTTTTGGGTTTTGGCAGGGCGGTTTTGGCGGGGCGTTGATCAGTCAGTCAGTCAGCGAGTGACTTTATTTTTTGTGAATTTTTGTTTTGTGAATTTTTGTTGGTCAGTTGCCAGTTTTCTCCCCTGCTGAGGAAGCCTTTTTTTGCCCCACAGCTGACAACGAGAACAGTATTGCCTCCAACCAGCCCAGGTCCCCTCCAACAGTGGTGGAAGAAAAGTGGAAGCCCCAACCCCCCAAAAACAATGCCAACAACAGTATGTACCTGTAAGCGTTGTGTGTGTGTGTGTGGGAAGGAGCCCCATAGGGTAGGAATGGGCAGCTGGTGGCCCTTGGGGCTTTCCCTCCTCCCCTTATAGTACTGGATCCTGATCCTGACTGGATCCTGACTTTCGGTGCATGTTGGTGCCATCTTTTCTGCACCCCTGGGCAAAGGGATCTTCTTAAACCTCTTCCCTGGTGCAACAGGTGACACTCAGCCATTGTAGGGGCCTCAACTGAGCACTGTCAGAACTTGTATGGTGGGAAAGGGGGACACTGGTGTGCCCAGGGAGTGGTGAGTGTTGATGGTGCCACCCTAAGTTTCAAAAGGATTGGTGCTCGAGATGGGTTTCAAATGCCTTCAGATGCCCCAGCGGTATTCTGTGAGGGGCTCACTCCCTTGAAGGAAGTTTGAAGGAAGCACTCCTTGGATTGGGAAAAAGGGGGGTAAAAAATAATTCCCAGTTTTTTGAAATTTACTCCCTGTCTCTTTCCCCGCAGCTTCCACCAGCAGCTCCATTGCAAACAACAGTATCATCCCCGAGAAGGAGAGGCAGATCATTGCCGAGAGGCTGCTGCGGGTGATGTGCGCTGACCTGGGGTCACTAAGCGTGATCAGTGGCAAGGAGTTCATAAAGCTGGCTCAGACCCTGGTTGACAGTGGGGCCCGCTATGGCGCCTTCTCTGTCACGGAGATTCTTGGCAACTTTAACACCCTGGCCCTCAAGCACTTGCCCCGGATGTACAACCAGGTAAAAGTAAAGGTCACCTGTGCCCTGGGCAGCAACGCATGTCTCGGCATTGGGGTCACCTGTCACTCGCAGAGTGTCGGCCCAGACTCCTGCTACATCCTGACAGCGTATCAAGCGGAAGGAAACAGCATCAAAAGCTATGTCCTGGGAATCAAGGGGGTGGACATCCGAGACAACGGGGACCTGGTCCATCATTGGGTCCAGAATGTGCTGTCAGAGTTTGTGATGTCGGAGATCCGGACGGTGTATGTCACCGACTGCAAAGTCAACTCCTCGGCGTTCTCCAAGGCCGGCATGTGTTTGCGCTGCTCAGCGTGTGCCTTGAACTCAGTGGTGCAGAGTGTGCTCAGCAAGCGGACACTGCAGGCCCGAAACATGCATGAAGTCATTGAGCTGCTAAACGTCTGTGAGGACCTGGCCGGCTCGACAGGCATTTCCAAGGAGACTTTCGGCTCCCTCGAGGAGACGTCGCCCCCACCCTGCTGGAACTCGGTGACGGACTCCCTCTTGCTCGTCCACGAGCGCTACGAGCAGATTTGCGAGTTCTACAGCAGGGCCAAGAAGATGAGCCTCATCCAGAACCTCAACAAGCACCTGCTCAGCAACCTGGCGGCCATTTTGGCCCCTGTGAAACAAGCCGTCATCGAGCTGAGCAATGAGAGCTGGCCGACGCTGCAGTTAGTGTTGCCCACCTACGTGAAGCTGGAGAAGCTCTTCACGTCCAAGGCAAACGACGCGGGCATCGTCAGCAAGCTGTGCCACCTTTTCCTGGAAGCGCTGAAGGAGAACTTCAAGGTCCATTCGGCCCACAAGGTGGCCATGATCCTGGACCCCCAGCAGAAGCTACGCCCAGTTCCGCCATACCAACACGAGGAGATCATCGGCAAGGTCTGTGAGCTGATGAACGAGGTGAAGGAGTCTTGGGCTGAGGATCCGGAATTTGAGCCTTCCACCAAAAAACCACGGACATCGAGCGAAAGCTCACCGACTCAGGAAGATGACCGGTCGGGCAAAAGTGAAGTCTATGACTACTTGCAGGAGCCCCTTTTCCAAGCACCCCCAGACCTCTTTCAGTACTGGTCCTGCGTCACTCAGAAGCATACCAAGCTGGCCAAGCTGGCCTTCTGGCTCCTGGCTGTGCCGGCCGTCGGGGCCAGGAGTGACTGTGTAAATATGTGTGAACAGGCCCTCCTGATCAAGCGGCGACGGCTGCTCAGTCCGGAGGATATGAACAAACTCATGTTCTTGAAGTCCAACATGCTTTAGGACTCTGTGTGTGGGTGGGGGTGGGTGGGCGGGCTGGGCAAATGAAATCCTCCAAAGCAGACCCTTCCCTCCCCCCTCCCCGCGCATGCAAAACACTGTTTCGAAACCCAGAACCCTGCATTCAAACCCTCAACACTGTGGACCTCATAACAGGATGCCCTGGGAAGGCAGAGTGCTTTTTATACAGGCGTCGAAATATTCCCTCTAAGAATATGTATATAAAAAGCAATGTTGGTCAAGGACAGGGAGGGAACAGACCTCTGCTGAAGTTCAGGTTCCTCCTCTGAGCCCGAATCCGAGAAACCTCGTCCCCCCTGGGCAAACCCACCAGACACTCCCCCTCCCCACCTCTTTCGGCAGCTGAGCGCGACAACAACTTGCAAGGTTGTGTGTTGATTATGGTTCTTTCCCCCTTTTGTTTCTCCTGTCTCTCCCGTTTCCCGGCCAGCCTCTCTCCTTGGCCCTCCTGCAGGAACAACCAGACCTGCTCCCTCCGCCAGCCCCGATCCACACTGGACTTGACTCCTCGGAGTAACTGTACATCACGAGGGCATTTTTGTCTCGCCTTTGGAACCTCATGTTGCAAGTTCGCAAGGCAGCTGTTTCCCAAACACCCCTCTTTCTCTCTCTCCCCCGCTCTCTCTTAAAATCAGAAAGGGAGACTTGAAGGAATTTTGTGTGCTTTTGAGTAGGAATTTATTTTTTGCCCCTGAAAAAAAGACACTACCTTTTTTCTATCTCAGTTTGTCTTTTTCAGTTTCATAATAGCTGGCAAACTTACTGTTTTTTACAACCAAGTTTTTAATTTTAAACCCTGGGAGAATTTATTATGGCACAAAGAATGTCTGGTTTTGGGGTGGCTGTGGGGGGGAGGTACTTTTATGGTTTTTGTTTACGCACGCAAACCTCTCCCTCCTTCCCCCTTTCAAGTTCCGCGGTACATGGCGAGCTCGTTGCACTGGAAATGGGTGTGTGGACAGAGTCCATTGCCCAGGAGAACAGTGTGTGCAGCAGGCAGTCTGTGTCGCCGTCTCGGTCAGTGTGGAAGATGTTCCCATGGCCAAGTCTTACTGTAGAGGTGTCCAAAGACCTCCCTTCTCTGTGTGACCTCCAAACGTGTCTGAGACTTGAGACCTCCTGCTCTTATATTCCGCAAGCCTTCCTGGTCCAGTAGCCACATTCAGAGCAATAGTTGCCCCTCTCCAGGAGGATCTTTGTCCTCCATGGGAACAGGGGTCTTCTGGTTTTACACATCTCGGGGAGGCGACTGAAAATAAGGTCTGGCTGCAGGCCTCCTCCAGAGTAGCTTCATGTCGCTGTGCTGCCAACGTGACGGGTTAAAAGATGCCGTTTGCAGGCTCCCTTCCCAACCATCGATGCTGTGAAATCTCAGCAGAAGCGTTTCTGCCCTTGTGACGTGTGGCTTGGACAGGGATTTGGGACCTAAAGTTCCTCATGGATAGAGGTTTTTCCAATGAGTAAGTTAGGATAACAGCCCAAGTCTGGCTGAGCACAACAGGCTAAACAGCATTTTTCAAATACTTCTACTCATGGGGAAAGGAACTCCATGGGCCAGATCCTGAGAAAATTGCAGGTGGCACACTTAAGATGCTGGGGTGAAAGAACCCAGAGAGGAGGGGCGGCTGAAACCCAGCAAAGCCCAGGGATCCATTGAAAGTTCTTTTCCCCTCCCTTGTCCACGAAGGCTTCCGTCAGAGCCCCTGCTGTCAGTCACAAAGGCCTAGACACGAGGAGACTCTGTGCCAAGGGATGGGTATGTGTTCCAGTTCACTGCCAAAAGTCGCTGTGTTGTCAGTCCTGCCCCAAACTGAGTAACCTCTCTGTGGCTGGGGTGGTGGCTGGGATTGCTTCTTGCCTCCTCGCCCAGCCCCTGGCATGCTTTCTGTGATGTGGGGCAAGTTTGGGTCCTGCTGGAGGCTCACAGCAGGAAGCTGGAGCCTGGCTGGCTCTCATCCACCGGAGTTGCCTTGAGGGAGCCTCACTTGGTGTCTCCCCAAAGGCAGAAGCAAACTGGAGGATCTTCCCAGCCAGGGGGTCCCCTGCCTCAGGCCAAGAGGCTTCTGAGCTGGCCCCTCTGAGCCAACCACTTAGCCTTGGGAGGGTGCAGTACAGGTGCCTGGCTGACCCAAAGGGTACAGCTTACCCAGACACTGAACCTCAGGAGACCGGGGCAGCACGTTCACCCTTGCAGCTCGAGGCAGGAGGGAGTTGAAAGTGCAGGAGGGTCCCTGATCTTTCAAAGCCCACCAGTCCCCACTGGCAATTGCTACAGCCTTACCGATAAGGCCACTGTTCTGTCCTGAAACCAAACAAGTTAGGGAGAGGGAGAATTTGGACGCTCCGGTGCCACCGGAACTGCCAGGTTGTGGCTTGTGTGTGTTGCGTGCCGCTGAAGCGGATTCCTAAGAGCCACCCTCTGGCTCTGTCACAGGAGGTGAGAGAGCTGGCATCTCACACCAAGGCTGGGGAAGAGCCTGCCAGGTCTAGGAAGCATAGAGGTTTTTGTTTCTGGTTTACACCCTCAGTCTTACTGAACACAATAGGCTTACTTCTGAGTAAGGTCAATAACACTGTTTCTGGCAGCCAGCCCTTAACTTGGGGTTGCCATAGTTCTCTTCAGCAGGGCCCCCTGTCAAACCTGCCAGTATGTGAATGCAGTCCCCCAAAAGTGGGATTGTCCTGGTTTTCTAGTACATATGGCAAGCCTACCTTAACTGCTACATCACGGGTAGCCTGAGAGAGGGAAGGAGGTCTGCCTATAGCTGCTTCTGTGTAGGGACGTGTTCCTGCCCGATCTGCTGGAGCTCAGGGCTCGGCCTCTGCGTCAAACAGTGAGAAGGGGCTGTACTGCTGGGCAGAGGCTCCACCACCGCAGCACCAAAGGTCTCCTTGTGCATCCTGACCAGCATCAGTCAGGTTAATGTGTCCACTTGTTGAAATCTTGGTTCTGCCTTTTAGTGGGAAAAGAATTCTGGTTGCCTTCTGGCAATTGATGCCCTTCAATGAGAGGCTTTCCTGAAGGCTTCTTGGGATGACAGCACTGTCACAGGGCTTTCCTCTTGAAGCCTTGCAGTTGTGGGTGGTGGGCAACTGGCCAGAAGCCAGGATGGGCTCCTTCAGAAGGGGCTGGACCAGGCCTGCCTTTGCAAAGCCTCTGCTTGCCCACTGTAGCTTTCTGAGTGATGGAGATGAACAGAGTTGTTGATCCAAAGCCATCTTGTCTCTCCCCCCAAACCTGTGTGAATGTGGACTGCGGGTGTTATTTTGTCCGCAGGGGAGAAAGAGGCACATGCACAGTGGATCTGGCCCAGCACAAGTTGCAAATAGTCCTTTGGACTGAGAAGCATGAATGGATTGGTTATCTTCATGGTTGATTGTCCATCCCCAGGGGATGGACAGTGTCCCCCCTCTCCTGGGGCATCAGAACTGTCGCCCTCCTCTCTGGTTGTACATACAAAGAACTTGCTTCTAAGCAAGGTGGGGAGAAGGAGACTAGTTTCTGGGGCAGAAATAGGTCCCCATCTTTCCCCTAGTGCTGTGTGTTCATCCCCTCTGTTGTAGGTCAGTGTTCAGGCAATACCAAGGGATGCATTGAGTTTGTGTCTCTCTCTACCTGCGTTATGGAAATCCTCTCATCTTAAAAAAAGTTACAGAAAAATTTAAAAATATACAAAAAATATTTTTTAGGGCAAAGTTTTCTACAGGTATTAATGAATATTTTTCTTAATCCTTATAAGTTTTACTGTGTTTAATATTAATACCGGTAGCATTAATTTATACTTTTGTAGCAACACACTATTTTTATAAAATAAAGAGTGCCACCACTGGCTAGTCTTCACATTGGGATGGGTGGGGGGGAAGGAAGGAATTGTATGAGGGCAACCAGTCCTCCTGCTGAACAATGTACTGTATTTAAAAAAGAGAAAGATTTATCTACTGTCACGCTTGCTGTGTGTTAATAAACCAGAAAAAAGCCCAACCAACCTCTGTGCCAAAGTGTCCTGCGTCATCAGGCCTCTCGGGGCATCCTTTGCATACAGTGATCAGCTAGCATGTGCCCTGGCAACACCAAAGTAATTCCTGTAGCTGTTGGGGAGGATTCTCCTTTGCAGGTAGTATTTAGGGAAAAGGTAAAGGTATCCCCACAGGTTAACTGCCAGTTGTGTCCAACTAGGTTGCGATGCTCATCCCCGTTTCCAAGTCTTTAGAGCCATCGTTGTCCAAAGACACCTCTGTGGTCATGGGGCCGGCCCAGGCGCAGGGAATACTGTTACCTTTCCCACCAAGGTGGTACCTATTTATCTACTTGCATTTACATGCTTTTGAACTGCTAGGTTGGCAGGAGCTGGGCTAAGGGCAGGAGCTCACCCTGTCTTGTAGGATCTGGGTCTCGAACTCTGGCCTGCTGGTTAACAGGCACAGTGTCTTAACCACTTCTGCCCCCACAGCCCACGCAGGTAGTATTTATGATCCAGCAAATCGGGATCTTTGGAAACTTGGCCCACGTTGCCCCTCTCCATAAAGAACAGGATGCTCAACCCTTCCCACAAAAGGCAAAATTAACACAAAAAATATTTTAAAAATATCCCAGACAAGAGTACGGGCTGGAGCATTGCATAGTTAATGGGAATGGGGCTGCTGTCTGTCAAGGCTCAGAGGCTAATCCTGCTATCTACCCCCTGCCCCCAAGGTGAAGAGGAGGGGAACTGGGTTCCTGGCCTTTGAGGGGTTCACACAGCACCTCTGGAATTTATAAGGAAGTGCATATGCCCAAATGCAGGTCCAGCAAGCCAGCCAAGGGAGGAGGCAAACCAACTGACTGGACAGCAAGGAACACTGTCCTTGAACAACACTTGTGTCTCCCAAGAGTGCAGATGAAGAAACGGGTCTCGCTCCCTTTTAGTTTGCAAGTGTCCTGACTGGGGCATTCCAGGGAAATGGGGGGGAGTCCTTTGATAATGCAATCTAAAAGTAGTAAGAGGCCAGTGCTTTGGAAACATGGGGAGATAGCAGTTCACCCCCAGTTCCCCCTGCTAACTGGGCAAGATGCACTTTTTCAAGTGGGGGCTCCTCTTTCCTTCAACAGGGGAAGAGTAACTGGCTCTTTTACCCCAGCAGTGTCTTTTCTAGTGGCTTCTGATGATGATGAAGAGGCACTTTTTGGGAACCTTTTGTTTTAAAAAGCGGTATATAAATACTGTTAACAATAACATCATGTGTTTGTTCTGGATCCGTCCTTGATTCAGAACCGTCCTTGATCCAGGTTTCCCAATCAATGCTTGCAACTAGAATGGTCTAAAGATGCAAAAGACAGATGGCCTGAGAATTCATTGCCCCTTATTCAGCCTGGCCTGGCTGGAGGAACGAGTCTGAGATGCCTTCACCAGTCCAATGACTTCTTGGGACTTGTGAGTCTGGGGCTGTTCTCACTGTAGAACTGGGAGAACCAGCGCCTGTGTTTCTGGATGGGGCCGTCCTCTTTCACCAGGAGTGGCTTGGTGGTGAAGCGCTTGTTGTTCCAGACCATAATATCCCGCTCAAACTGGGGAGGCAGAAAAAGACAAGGCAGACCTCAGGTGCATTATACAGTCACACATTTATTTCCTAGTGATGATGAAACCCACCTACGGACCACCTGAATTTCTCGCTCCCCGCTTTCATGGTCCTATAGCCAGTGGTATTCTGTGCTGTTGTGGATTAAGACACACAGACAGCCCAGAAGGTTGTCCAGCTCAAGACCAAGTCATGCAGATGTATAAAAGTCACAATCCACAGCTGGAGCAGAACATAGGCCATTTGAAACTTCAAATACGTCTTTGAGCCTCATTTCCTTTCTCAACCTGACATTTTCTCATCAAGTTTATTAAGCTGTTCTAGGCTGCAATCCTATTCTCCAGACAGAACAGCCTAAGCCCCGGCACAAGTCCTCTGAAGAACTAGAGGTGTCACAGAAGTGCCATGAGACACTTTCTTTGCCACTCCTGGAGGGCTAGGCCAGTGCACAGGCATATGCTGACCTCCCCACACCACCATGGGAAGATACACCAGCTTTGTTAAGCCAGTCTAAATTAATTAGGATTGCACCCCTAGTTAGCAATTTGTTAATGAACTGCATCTCTTTACTTATATACAGTATTTAATCCCTGCTAACTGGGAAAGAAGCACTTTTTCAAGAGTTGCTCCTCCTTTATTTAGCAGGGGGGAAAGTGGCCCTTCTCACCCCAGCAATGACTTTTCTAGTGAATTTTGCATCTTTTGAGTTCCATTAGTTTTTATGGCAGGCTGTACAGAAGGCTCCAACTCAGCACATCAGGACAATATGTGCCTTGGAGGCCCCACTGTTGACCAGTGCAGGAGTGCTGGATCCAAACCAGCCTTGCACCCCCAATTGGTAGGAAGCAGTTGTTTCAGTCCTTCCCTCAGCATAACATACTCACCTGGACAGATTCTGCCCACAACAAAAACTTGGGGATGAGAGCTGGGATGTTCCTCTGGTAGTATATTCGGTGGATTACGTGCTGCTGGAGAGGCTCTATGGGTGTTAAGCTTTGAATGATAACACCATGGCCCAAGTGACCACTGTGGAAGGTCATGAAAACCAGTCCGGGTCCCACCTGGTGTATATAGGAGAGAATGAACAGGCTTAATGGGTATGACTGCAACCTTACAAGGTGTCATCTGTAGAACTGTCCAGCATGCCTACCTGCCTGGCTGAGACAGCGACGTCCAGCAGGGGGGACTGTTTGCCGAAGATTGTTATACTGTGCTTCACCTTCAGGAGGGAACAGTGGGAGCTGGGCCCAGGTTCTGGCTGCCACTCTGCCTAGGAAGGAGAGGCCAAGAATTAAAATAAAAAGGGATCAACCAGGGGCTCTCCTGCTCCTGGCACAGCCTGAGCTGAGAATAACCAGCAGTCCTTTGCAAAGCTGTTCTCTGCCTCTACTACAGCTTCTCGCAAAATGCCGACAGAGATAGTCCAGGTGCAGGAAAAATGCAGACACTTCCTTATGGCCCAGCCTACAATCCAGAGTAGAGGAAAGAACCACCATCAAGGAGCCACCTTTCTCAGAAGATTCCAGGTATGCAGCATTCCTGGAGCAGAAGGCTATTGGATTGTGCTGTTACTCAAGGATAGGGCACCTTTCAAATATTACAGCTCATGGGATTTCGTACAGCCGGCGGGTGCCAAAAGGAAGGTGTTCCCAGTTATTGATAATGGTGCAGGGTCATTCCATGTCATCACACTTCATAATATTCTTCTACCTCATGTTCTTAAGCTTTGATAAAACTTGTCAAGAGCACAATCCTGACCATTGTGTTCAATGGGTCTTTCTGCCAGGAAAGTGTCTTTAGGATTGCAGCTTTAATAATCCTATGATGTTATTGAAGAAATGCATTTTTAAACAGACAACCTCATGCATATTAATTTCATGTGGTTAACTTAAATACTATGGCTACAACCCTAAAGACACTTTCCTGGGCATAAGAACCATTGAACATAATGGGCCTTACTTTTGAGTAGACATGGTTAGGATTCTGCTGTAATTTAATATATTTAATCTATATATAAAACTGCCCCAAACCCTAGAGCTAGAAGCTTAAATTCAGGGAGGGTGTTCCTTCTGTAACATGAACACCCACCAAGAATCAATGTTGAGAAATTTAACCCTTAAGAGGATGAAAAGGGATGCAACGTGTTTTTAAGTGTCCCATACTTGATTAACATGGAAGACTGACTGATCAACATCCAGCCAGTTTTGTGCCCTGTCCCTGATGTACTGGGAGGGAGGGTGGGTGCGCATGGGTGAATGGTGCACATGGGGGAAGTGGTGCGCATGGAGGAATGGTACACATGAGTGGTGGTGGTGGTGCATGGTAGTGCGCATGGTGGGGTGCATGGGGGGGTGGAGCACTGGGGGTGTGTTGCAGGGGTTTGGGGACTAGCACTGCACAGGAGGTGTGTTGCATGGGTAGAGGGTGTGTGTTGCACAGGGGGTCAAGTTAGAAATATTCTAGAAATTTTACTCCCGCAATGTGGGTACATTTCACTATAATACGTATATTAGTATGTAGTATAATTTATTACATACAATTTATTAATTTCAAGAAGCTGCTTTGAGGGGAGCCTGAGACAGGAAGGAAGGAACGACCCCCAGTGCATCCCATTCCACCCCCTCCCAGAAACCCCAAACCTAGGCAGGCACAAAGAGAAAGTGTAAGGGAACACACAGAAGGTAGGGAGAAGCTGCTCTTACTCATTCCTTTCCTATGTAGTTGAGCCCAAAGACCCTTAGTAATGCCCCCTCCTCTCCCTGCAGCCACCTGCTTCAAAGGCCTTTGAATGCACCGCAGGAGGAGTTCCATGCCCAGGACAGGAGCCACCCCTTGCCGGTGATATGATCAGGACTAGGTCTTATTTTCAGGGAAACGGTGCACAAAAAATGGATTTACATAGCTAACATTTCACATAATGAACATAGGCCACTAAAGGTTGGAACTTTACTTATACCATAGGACCTTGCTGGAAGAGGGTCCCATTACCTGCCAGGTATGCCTCAAAAAGCCCCAGAGATTAGAGTTGGTGTATCGCAGGTCCACACCGCTCAGGACAGAGGGAGTATGGAGAAAGGAGAGATGGGCTGTGTCTGCAGCATTCTCAGGAATCTCCTAGTGTGGGATGAGAGGAAAGCAGTTAATCAAATGGTTGAGGAACCACAGTCGTGGTCTCTTCCCACAGCCATAAGATGGCCCCAGACACAAGTGTCAGAGAGATTATGTGGACCTCCTGCCACAAAGTTTGCATGCTCCTACTCTACACAATAATTAAAGGTCCAGAAGCCTGAACGTTTGGCCACCCTTTTGAGGCAAGTACCTCTTTCTGCACACTCTCCTGTTGGCCAGATGCATACCTGAATGTGTGCGTTGACAAAGTGCTCTGTGACACCGCGGAACACCCAGTCATGCGAAGCCATCTCTTTCTGTTCTGGGATTTGCCATGAGGGGTCAAGGCCATCACAGTGGTACCAGACAGCAATCATGCCAGCGACTTCACAGGACGGCCAGACCTTTATCTTGGCACAGTCAGGCACTGGAGAAGGGTGTGAGATTCATTGGTCATTCATTGTCACCAACCCTGGGAAAGCCCTCCCAACCCAGGGAGAAAAGAGGATGCTCGGGAGTAAGGGCTGCAAAGATGGTCTAGAGTTGCAATCATTCCCCACCCCTTAGCAAGTCACCTGTACCCACAAAATGAAAATCACCTTTTTCAGCATACGGGATTCTGGTGCACTTGCCATCCTCCCCATCAAATTGCCAGCCATGAAAGGGGCATTCAATGCAGCTTCTTCCCACCACCTTGCCACCTACAGCAAGATTGGCACCAAGGTGAGGGCAGTAGGCATCAACCACGTACGCCTTTCCATCCATCCCCCGGAACACGGCAAAGTGTTCCCCTGCAGGACAGAGAAGAAGGACGAAAGTTAGCTCTGAGTTGCCAAAGACTTGGCAAGAGATGAGAGAGTTTTAGACTGTAATTAAATTGTCTGTGTTCAGGAATGGACAAGTCATGCTCTCTAGGCATGATTGTCAACAATGCTGGGTGCTTGGCAGGACCGGATTACCTGGAATGCAACTACTACTAGTCTTACAGTAGATCAACACCAGTTTATGCCAACCTTCAGCTCAGGGTTGTGCATTTATTTTTATGTGTGTGTACTTCACAAACAGTCATCAAGGCTGCAGAGAAAACTCTCCAAAGAATCATGGCCAAGTCTGATCTCTGAACTGGGAGCAGGGGCAGCAGAATGAAAAGGGGTCAGGGTATAAATAGCTAATACTATCATCCCATTGTATAAATTGGCATTGGTACAGATGTGGTACAGCCACATCTAGAATATTGTGTTCAGGCAAATGTATTGGAGTTTTTCAGTCTAGAACAGGGGCCTCCTCATGTTTAGGGCCAAAGGGCCACATCATCTCTCTGACATTGTTGGAGGCTGGGGGGGGGGGGGGTGAATTCATTTGCATTTCTAATTTGAATTTACATAAATTAATGCAGGAGAGACAGAATTTATATGAATGTTAAGAAAAATTCATAATAAAAATACAATTTACTGTACAAATACACATGAAAATTAGAATACAGCCCTAAAACACATGAGAACTATGAACCTAAATATGTCCTGACCAGGACAAAAACCTACAGACAAAGCCAGAAACAAGTTACTGGACTCTTAAGGAAGAATGACTGCCCCAATGCACACTCAAGAGTCCCCCCCCCCATGTGTGTCTACTCTGAAATAACCCGTTATACTCAATGGGGCTTACTCCCAGGAAGGTGCAGATATGATTGCAGCCCCAGACATACCATAAGTGGTCAGAAACAGGGTGGATGTACCTGACATTTTGCAATTGCACACACATTTTGCAAAGAAAAAGGAAGCAAAGGCAAGGTTCACACAGGAAAACAAGCAAACCCAATTTCTCCACTTCAGCAGCTGCCCATCACAGGAAGCAGGTTCCACCCCACTGAAAATGCCTGCAATCTTCTCCCTCTCCCCAACCCTGCCCATCAAAAATTACCTTGATCTTCTCTGCCCAGTGCCTGTCCTAAACCACCCAAACCCCAAACTCCACTGAACTTATCCCCTTGGCACCCTTGTCCAGGGTGACCATGAGCCATAACCAAAAAAGAGGACATGGTCCCCCAAATTGTAGGACATCCAAGAAAAATGTAGGACATGATAAAATAAAAGAATGATTCCATGTGCTTAATTTAAACACCTCTGGGTGGGATCTGGGTGGGATTTAAGGGCTGTGGGTGTCGCAAGTGGTTAAGACGCTGTGCCTGTTAACCAGCAGGCCAGGGTTTGAGACCGGGGTCGGCCCCACAAGACAGGGTGAGCTCCTGTCCTTAGCCCAGCTCTGCGACGCAGCTGGATCCAATCGTATTGGCTCTGCCTTTCCATTGGACTAATTCAGTGGCGTGGAGAGGGGGATTTGCTGCTTGGGGAACAGCCTATCCTCCATAACAATCCAACCCAGGCTTTCATGCTTCGCATGCAGCGTATGCAGCACCGAGCACGATACCATATCCTTTCAAGACTGATGGAAGCCTGGGTGGGATCCCAGAGGTGACAAATCAGATCAGCTATCACATGCCACCCCCATCCCTAAAGAGAATGATAAGGGGGGGGGGAAAGCAGGCAGGGTAAAGGGAATCGAAATCTGCCTGTCTTTTGGGGAGACCTCAGGGATTCCCCCCATAATCCAGGGGAGGGGGTGTCAGAGTCTGCATAGCTACCCCTTACCAGGCAGGGAGAGGTTCAGGAAGTGAAGATTCTATGGTGAGGACCACCCCTAATTCTGCAGTTGGGGCCTCCTAACAGGGTCTCAATCTCTTTAGGCTTCACCTTGCAACATTCACCCACTCTTGCTGGCAGGGAGCAGGGAGCTTTGCCTGCAGTCTTGGGTCATGGCTGGACATCTGGAATCCCTCCCAGAAGTCAAGCGCAGAGAAGAGGAAGCGGGTTCAGGCCATAGCCAGAGGCAGAAAGTAAGTATCTGCACATCACACATCAACACATTTTTCATGAGCGAACAATGTATTGAAATGCGCCCAAGGAGTAAAAACACACAACACCGCCATTGGCAAGTTGATCAAAACATTGGGGGGGAAGGGGAAGGGA
Source organism: Cryptoblepharus egeriae (assembly GCA_030015325.1). NCBI lineage: Eukaryota > Metazoa > Chordata > Lepidosauria > Squamata > Scincidae > Cryptoblepharus > Cryptoblepharus egeriae. Next base: position 789,771 of record JAREYC010000012.1, on the reverse strand, counting down.
TGCTCCCCCCTTGGCAGTCTGACTGAATGCACAATCCAGAGTAACTACGGGAGCCCTTACGTCAACATAAGAAAAATTTACTCTGGATTGCTCTAAGAATTTCCCATAGGTCTCCACTAGGTGGTGCCGTAACTACGTTGACATAAATGTCTCTTAAGAGCTCCCGTAGTTACTCTGGATTGTGCACTTACTCTGATTAAGTCTGACAGACAGGCATAAGATTAGGGTATCACATTCAGAAAATAATCAGGAAAGGTGGTGATGTTGATGAACTTTTTTAACACGTGGGCTTAGTGGGAAGTGAACTATAGAAAATAATGGCGCTGATGTTTATTAGTAGAAGCAGCAGAGGAGCGGAAGAGATCCGTGAATTCTTGACAAGTTCAGTCAAGTTCAAGAGACAAGTTCATTCTTGTTTTTGTTTGCATCAAACAACATGGCATGTCCTTGGCAGCTACATTTCTATATTGTGTTCAGGTTGAATAAAGATTGCTGAAAACGGTCATGACGAGAGACGCTTGAGACATAAAAGACGTCTTTACAAATAAAATTAAACACACTGTTGCAAATTAAAACACACTTTGGAGCCATAGCTGTTGATGTGTTCTTGTCATCATCTATATATATAAAAGAGAAAAGTCACTCACTGACTGACTCACTGACTGACTGACTGACTGACTGATCACCACCCTGCCAAAACCGCTGGGCCTAGAAGCGTGAAATTTGGGGTGGGTGTTCCTTCCATGACCGAGGGGTGCACTAAGAACCGGTTTTTGGAAATTCCAACCGGAAGGGGGTGAAAAGGGCCGCAACGCGTTTTCCTCCCTATACTTTACATTGAGAATTGCTGACTCAGCAACATTCCGCCCCAACTGCTGGGCCTGAAGCATGGAATTCTGGGAGTTCCTTCTGTCCCCTGAACACCCACCAAGAACCATCTGGAGGAATTAACCCTTCAGGGGCTGAAAAGGGGGCAACGGGTTTCTGTCCTATACTTAACATGGGAGACAAACCAACATCCAGCCAATTTATTTATTTATTTTAAAAATTTATATCCCACCTTTCTCGGGCCAATAACCCGACTCAAGGCGGCTAACATAAAACATAGTTAAAAACATAAATAGTACAATTAATAAAAACAATTAAAACATCCAGGCTAAAAACATATATGTTAAAAACAATAAAACAACAGCCCCCCCCCCCACCTCTTTTTTGGCCCATTAAAAAGCTTTTTTGAAATGGCATAATTCAAAGACAATCAGAGACTAAGAGCACAATCCTAACCATGTCTACTCAGATGTAAGCCCCATTGCACACACATTTTGCAATTGCACACACATTTTGCAAAGAAAAAGGAAGCAAAGGCAAGGTTCACACAGGAAAACAAGCAAACCCAATTTCTCCACTTCAGCAGCTGAAGCCTAAGGCTTCAATCGTAAAGACACTTTCCTGGGAGTAAGACCCATTAAACACATTGGGGCTTACTTTTGAGTAGCCTAAGGCTTCAATCGTAAAGACACTTTCCTGGGAGTAAGACCCATTAAACACAATGGGGCTTACTTTTGAGTAAACATGGTTAGGATTGTGAACTAAGTAATCCATAGCAGTTACGGGTCCACACAATTACATCACCCTCTAGTGTTATGGAAAGTCATCTTAACTGCTCGCGAGCAAGGGGCTGAGTTTCACTTTAGGACATTGGCCTAATACAGGCAAAACTACAGCTGAACTAATATAATGGGCAAGCCTCTCTGTTCCCCTGGTTAACTGGGAGAGGAAAGAAGGTACACAGATTTGGTGCTCGGTGCCTGGTGCACTGGGTGGATGTTGTTCGAAGGAAGCGGTTGCACTGGTGAAGATGCTGTGCATGGGGGGATGCTGCGCATGGGGGAAGTGGCGTGGTGGGGGGGAAGTGGCGTGGTGGGGGGGAAGTGGCGTGGTGGGGGGGAAGTGGCGCGGTGGGGGGAAGTGGCGCGGTGGGGGGAAGTGGCGCGGTGGGGGGGATGTCGTAGGGGGAAATGTTACTCCCGCAACGCGGGTACGCTTTTCACTAGTTGACCCATAACTCTGCAACAAATCCCACTGCAATAAATAAGCAGATGGAGGTACCTGTAGAACCCCTCCCAAAATAACACCCTTACACATGATGGTTTGGATAAGCAGTGGGGGTACCTGCGGAACCCCTGACCTGAACACTGGCCTGGTGTGAAAACATATTTACACCGGTTGGGGAGCCTGCAGACCCCTCGCACCTGGTGTTTTGGTACCTGCAAAAGTGCACCCCTGGTGCTAGTTTAGACACTTTTACACCAAAAAGGTGGTTACCATGAGATGCTTGGAGAGTCCATAATTAATCTGGAACAAGTCCCACCTGGGACAGTCCCTTGCTCTGCTCCTCTTTTCCCTTTAAGGGTTTCATAATCCACTGAGGGAAGAAACCATATTGCTCAGGTGAGAGGGGTTGGCTCCCTCCTGCCCCAGGGGCAGCTCTCCTAAGAGGGGACAAGAGGGGCTGATGCCGCTGTTGGGAATAGGGGAATGTGGGAACTGCTTGTAGGGTGCTCCCTGCTGCTAACAGGTCTAGTTTTGTTTGTGCTCCCTTGTCTCAAATGGGAAGGCTGTTCTGCCCCATTCCCCTCTGACCCCTCCTTGGGCACCCACTTCTTTCAGTTTCTTACCCTTTCAAACTTCTGCCCTATCCCACTGAGGTGAGATTCCTATCTAATGTCCCTTTTCAGCCTGGCCTTGAAAATGGGCTCCAAATCTTGAGTAGTGATTATTTCAGTCTATCTACAGTATTTCTATACCACTTTTCAACTAAAAAGTTCACAAAGCAGTTTACAAAGAAAATGAAAAAATTGGCTAATAATAGCTAATGTGTATTTATAAATACCCATTAAATTAAATGGCTATTTCAATCAAGCTTGGACCTGGGAGATGTATCGTGACCTCTTAGAAGCTCATCAAGATCCTATGACTCTTCTGAAATCTAGGAATAGGAGAAACAGTTACTCCATTTTATTTGTCATAAGCCTGCTGAACTGCCCACCTTTTTTCTAAACCTAGAGAAATCCTAGGCTGATAATCCCAGAGAAGGGCTGCAATCCTCTGCACGGCCCAGGAAGAGGCTGGTGTCCTCTGGCCTGCATTGGAGGGAGTTGGCTGTACCGTTGCCTACCAACACTGTTTAACTTAAATGCATGCGGTGTGGCAGAGCGTGTGACAGAATTCAGCCATTCTGTGTTCAGTCCTGGACTGATGATAAGAGGGAGATACCAGGAATGCTGCTGAGCAAACTGGCCTGCAAGCTGACCTTCAGGCAGCTAGACCTCCTCTGGGGGTGGAATCTGGTAGAACCAGGCTGAAATCAGGACAAGATCAGGTTCGGTGTCCATCCACTAAACATCCATTCAGTGCTCATGGGGGATGGCAGCAGCCATGAGGATGAGCCACTGGGTGGCATCCGAGTTGCAGGAATTTGTGTACCCTGATCCCCAGCGCCCCCCCCCCCCCGCTTCCCTGTGGTAAAGCTAGGTGGGTTCTGACTGTTGTTGAAAAATGGGTCCCAGGCTTGAAGGTTGCTCTGTTGTGATGAACTGGACTCCTTTGACCAGAGACTACCCTTCTAAAGCATCCTGGAAGAGGAAAACTGCATGCAAGCATTGCTGGGCTGAGGGAGCCTTGCAAGCAATGCCTGAGGAACAGGGAAAGCCTGTACAGTAGGGCCACTTACAGAAAAACAATGTGCAACTTGAAAAAATGACATGTTATTCTCCTAACACCTTTCAGTCTCCAGGGCTAAGAGACAGGAAGACTTTCCCTGTTTGACTCTCATCCCTGCCTTCTGCGCAGGAGGAAACCTTAGGAAAGCCTGTCTTGCTCTTCCCCCTTGAACTAGGCCAGGGGTCTCTAAACATTTTGGCGCAAAGGCGACACTATCTTTCTGATACATTGTCAGTGGCTGGAAGAAAAAAAAAGAATTGATTTAAATTTCAGTTTTGAATAAATTTACATAAATGAATATATTAGTGACAGAACGAACGAATGAATTCAAATCAGTTCAAAAACTTTTTTCAGCACAGAGAGAGGGTGATCTTCAAACCTGTTCACAAGCACTTTCATACTGAAGGGAGATTTCCCCAATCCTCAAAATACCTTCCAAAGGTGTGGAGAGCAGAGTTCCTTAGTAGGTTTACAGGGCTTGCCCAAGAGTTGAACAGAGGCTCGCCAAGGACTGCTTCCCTGAACCAGAGAATTGCATGCCTCAAGTAGGACACAGTGGGTGCAATCCTAAACATGTCTATTCAGAAGTAAATCCCATTTCTCAGGAAAATGTGTATAGGATTGCAGCCATAGTCTGTCTCTAGAATTACAAACCTAGGATTTCTCTTGGATTACAATAAATAATTGGCTGGACATCTGCATTGGCCACATATTGGACAGACTTCTCTTCCTCTCAGATAGTGAGAGGTAGGGGGCAATTCTGCCCCTTTTGGACAAGTGATTGTGCCAAGAAAAGACAAATGGCTGCATAAGCTGTGACCAAGTGTCTTGCAGAGTGGTTTCTCCCTAGAACTAGATCTTGGGGTCAAGCCAGGCAGGGGGCAAAGAACACTTCCCAGAAACAGACTTCTTTAACAAGGCCAGATTTCATCAGGTACTCCTTGCCCTGACCCCAGGAAGGCGCTCCAGAAGCCCAACATTACCAGCACACTGGCTCCCTTTGGAAAAAGGACCAGGAGTCTTTGTAATACTGGCTCTGTTTCCATAAATACAAGTCTGAACACTGCCTGGGCTCCTGGAGTTAATGTGGGCCACAGGGCTGTTGCGGCTCAGCTGCCAGCAACAGCCAGCTTCTACCTCCTTCCTGGATAAAGGAAGCCCAGGCTTCCTTCTACCAGGATGTGGCTGGCATAACAGCAGCCCATCAGGACAGTGCCACAAAACACTCTTGGGACAAGTCATGGAGGGCTCTAACCCAAGAGTCAATCAAACCACTGCTCCAGCCAGTCTCCACCAGGGGAGGGGGATCAAAAATGTTTTATACCGGGGGGGGGGGGGGAAACAACATTCACAATGCCTACAGAAAGCTGAATGTCATGAAACAGCAGATGAAAGCCAGAATAAAGGACTTTTTCTCACTTAGGAATTCATTCATTAAAACGACAGAAGAGAAATTGCCAAATCTTGATCATATTTTTAAGATATGGGAGAGCCCAATTATGGCAGGAACTGGGAGAGCCAAAATGCTGCATAAAGAGCTTCTGGGGGACTATATTGCTCCACAGGTCATATGTTTGACACCCCTGGTCTACAATAACTTGGCACAGTCTTCCCAAAACCTACTGGAACACTGATTTTCAACCAGTGTGCCATGGCACACTCGTGTGCCGCAGATAGTTCTCAGATGTGCCATGGGAATTTGGAGACTGGCAGTCATTAACAGGAAAATTAGGGGATTGAACAGTCTGGTGTGCTTTGTCAATGGTAAAAACAACTGATGGTGTGCCTTGACAACTTAAGTCAATTTAAGTTAAGTAAATAGTGGGCCCTGAGATGAAAAAGGTTGAAAATCACTGTACAAGAGATACTGGTAGAGCCCAAACCAGGGTCCTTCTTCATGCTAAGCCATGTACGCTCCAATACCTTGGAGCACACCAGAGGGCCAAATTAACTGCAATTCAAATGGCCCACAATTAGTGTAGTTTGGCTAAGAGAGACACAAAATCTTACTGGCAAAGTTATTTACTAGCCAAACCTCTGCTCTGACTCCAGTATAGCTCCACACTGTCTGTCACCCTCCTCTGTATCCCAGGGAAGTTGCAAGCAAAGTACAGCTGCCTACATCCCTGGGGCCCTCCATTTATCCTAGTACAAACTACCCCAAATGTTGCAGAGAACACTATCCTCAGTTCCCCAATGCTGGTGGTTCTTCAGCGGGATTTTGAAGCCTCACTAAGAGAAGTGGCTTGTCTCCCCCAGATGCTGCTTCCTGTTCAAGAACCAGCTCACTTACTGCATACTTCTAATATGAGAGGGTTCCAACTGGAGGGAAATAAAAGGAAGGAAAGGTGTTTGTGGTACAACACAGACAACAGAACAGTGCCGGGGGTGCCCAAAGCACCCAGGCACCCTTGGTACCAGGGAAAAATGCTCAACAGATGCCATTGGATTCAACAATGAGTCTCTGCCCAGAATTACTCAGAGCACCTCAAACAGGGAAGCCAGATCCTCCCAAATGCTTGAGGCTATCTGTTTCTCTTGAAAGCTGATCCTGTTTAATGCTGCAGTCGTGTGGATGCCATGGGCTACTTGTGGTTTTTTTAATCAGCTGCCATGAACATTCCTGTTAAAGACGTCAAATAACCAGGACAGTAGGGATCACAGACTTGCCAAATCACCAACAAATAACCAAGGGCTCCGAGATTTGGCATGCGGGGACTCCAGGACCTCCCTCCCCATTTTTAAAAAACATTGGGTCACAGTACAGTAACCTCAGTAACCCTAACCACAAATAGTTAAGAAGGTTACACACAGAGCTAAAATTTGACGTACATTAACATTAGACAACATGCAGGAATGGATCGTTCTTAGACTAATCAGTCAGAACTCAAGGAAGAATTCTAAAAGAATCCAATATCATACAGCGACTTAAGCCAAACGGGAGACAGAGTATTGGGGTCACACTGTTTCTTTAAGCTTAAATTGGAGGAAGTGCTTCAGATCTGTCCAGGAAGGTCTACTCCACAGGTGCAAGACAGTTGCCCGGTGATCACAGGCCTTCAATCTATACTCCCTGCCAGAAATCACAGATATGACCCAAGCTGTACAAGAGTGAATGAGGAGGCCCTCATGTCACACTCTAACATGCCACTGGTGTCCCCGACCAGCTTTTCAGGTTCTGCCTTGGGGCAAGGAACTGGAGAAAGGGTTACCAAACCTGCTGACAGCTCTGCAGAGGAGGGGCACCAGGCTGCTCCTTCACAGGGAGGCAACGGAGGAGCCTGAAAGCAGCAGGTGCAAGCCACTTTCACAGCAAGAGGAGAGGCCAAATGGAGAGGCCCCAGTTCCTGGATAAGGACAAACCAGTTCAAGCCAAAATGCAAACATCACTGAAGTGTACAGTGCTTAGGCTGTGCAAAACACAGGGGTCACTGGGCTCCTCTGGGAAGTTAGGGAGTGAAAGCAACTGAGAAACCTCTCACTACCTGGTAATAAAACTATTCCTTCCCAAGCACACAATGTTGTACCTATAAAGTCTGGCCTTTGAAGTCCAAATTGGAACCTAACTTCAAGCTTGGAATCAGCACTCTGATGCCAACTGCAGGGTTAAGGTGTCACTTTCCTATTGCCTGCCTTCTTTGTAAAAAGCCTTGATTACAATTCAGAGAAAGAGAGAGACAGACTCTCACTTTCTCAATCATTATTCTTGTATTCATTGTATAGGAGTCAAACCACAAGGAGGAGGTTTGCAATTACTCTGCATGAGGTTCCTGTAAAACAATTCAAAGTGCCTACGCAGGGAGAGTTCAAATACAAACAAACCTGAACAAGAATCTAAACTGCTAACCGTTCAACAACCTGGTGCTTTGCACCACCCAAGAATAAATATACCTTTTTTCCACTGAAGGATAAGCACAAGTCAGCTCTACGTTTTCAAATACAATATACCATCACATCATTTTATAATAATACTATCATAAATAATTTGATATGGAATTTCATACAGAAAGCAGTGAAACAAACTCTGTTGAAATATCTGTATTCTGTCAAACATTATGGCCAAATAACAAAGGAACACACAACTGCCTGATGTCAGAAAAGCACATTTTCCCTTCTCAAAATTGACTAGTGAGACTGATAGCTCCAACACTGTACCAGTGTTTCTTCCACTTTTCAGTACTCTTGCACTGCAACCAGACATCCAGTTTTTGCAGCCTATGGTTCTCAAGTTCCTCTGCAAGCATCAGGCTCCAGTCTAAATCAGCACCTCCGTGACCTTAAAAGAAACATGGGGAGATCAAGTTTCCTCTCTCAGAAGAGCCCAACCTGCTGCATGATTTCACTGTGCCAAGGGAAAAACTCATGGATCCTGCTACACCCATTATTAACGGAACAGCGAAGCTCTCTTCCTACCAGCTCCCATCTGAATTGGATCCATGGATCCATCCTCAAGTGCCAGTTTGGCTCCAGCTTTATCAGAGATCCAAGAAATTAGACTAGTTTAGTGTCAATATCAGTGTCAGAGTGCCCTACAGCGGAGCTGTGGCGAAGAAGTCTATTGACTGGCAGTGTGCATGAAGGAGAAAAAATAAAGTTGCACTGAAGAGATTCTAACACAAAGAAACTCTTTTTACATATATATATTTTACACAGCAGTCAATTTAGAATCATAAGACATAAGAGATGCCAGACAAATCTGATCTCCGTTTTTGATCAGGTCACGAGCTTACTGGACAATAGCAATGCTGAGGATGTCATTGATCTTGACTTCAGCAAAGCATTTGACGAGGTCCCACATGACATCTTAATTGGGAAGTTGGAAAATTATGGCCTAGACGGGGCAATCATTAGGTGGATCCGCAACCGGCTCGACGGCCACACTCAAAGAATTTTAGTAAATAGTTCTGTGTCAACCTGGAGGTCAGTTTCAAGTGGGGTGCCCCAGGGTTCTGTCTTGGGCACAGTCCTCTTTGCCATTTTCATCAATGACTTGGAGGAAGGGATACGGGGGAGCCTGATCAAATTTGCGGATGACACCAAGCTGGGAGGAGTAGCAAACACATCAGAAGAAGGAGAAACCTCCAGGAGGATCTGGATAAACTAGAATCCTGGGCTGTAGCAACAGAATGAATTTCAACAGGGAGAAGTGGAAGGTTCTGCACTTAGGAAATAAAAACCAAAAATACAGGTATAAAATGGGGGATACTTGGCTTGGCAGCACAACATGTGAGCAGGATCTTGGAGTCGCCACCGTGGATCACAAGGTGAACATGAGTCAGCATGTGATGTGTCTGCAAAGAAGGCAAAGGCCATTTGAGGCTGCATTAAGAGGACTGGTGAAGTTCTAGTTCCTCTTTATTCTGCATTGGTCAGACCTCACCTTGAGTCCTGTGTTCAGTTCTGGGCTCCTCACTTGAAGAAAGATGCCGCCAAACTGGAGCAAGTCCAGAGGAGAGCGACAAGAATGATCAGTGGGATGGAAGGGAAGCCCTACGAGGAAAGGTTAGGGGAACTTGGGATGTTCAGCCTGGAGAAGAGGAGGCTGAGGGGAGACATGATTGCCCTCTTCAGATACCTGAAGGGCTGTCATAGGGAGGAACGTTTGTTCATGGCTGCTTCTGAAAGCAGGACTAGAACCAATGGGTACAAACTGCAAGAAAGGAGATTCCGGAGATATCCAAAAAAAATTCCTGATGGTTCAGGCAGTTCAGCAGTGGAAGAGATTGCCAAGGGAGGTGGTGGACTCTCCCTCACTGGGGATCTTCAAGCAGAGGCTCCACCAGCACCTTTCAGAGATGCTCTAGGAGGATTTCCTGCTGCAGGCAGGGGGTTGGACTAGATGACCTACCAGGTCCCTTCCAACGCTAGGATTCTATGATTCTAAGAGCATAGTCATAAGTCCAGTCCAAATGTCAATTTCCACAGGTCACCAGTCCACCACGGGTCCACAGCTACAGTGAGATCTCCACTCGCTACCTTATCTGAGGTAACTCAGACTTGCACTGAGGTAACTCAGATTCCAAGGTAAAATTACCTCAGGAATGGGGGACTTTTGTTAATCAGTCAGAACCATTGCTCTTACGTCTGATGTCTTCTGCACGTGTTCTGTTGGTATCACTGAGCTGTTCTTGTATCCTGCCTTTCTTCCCTAACCAAAGGGAACCCAAGGTGGCTAACAACAATAAAATACCATTAAAACTAGATACAGTTAAAACACAATTAAAATCTATCAGTTTCACCTCAGCTAAGGCTAGACAGGCAATTACTTGCCTCACATAAAAGCTGAGAATCAGAGATCCAATAACCCACCACCATGGAGCAGGAGGGCGCAATTAACCTATTTAAGATCCCTTCCAAGTCTTGCTTCCAGAATAATTTGATATGTCCATTTCCACTGAAAATCTCTGGCTCCTTTCAAAGAGCATCCCAAACTAGAACTGATCATCATGACTGCTTTGCAACCTGGAGCAGCCAGAGAGAATTTAGCATTGCCCCAAGGGGAGAGGTGCAGGAACTCCTTGAGACATCCATCCCCAAATGTCGTGTCTAGCCTGGTTAATTGCTCTTGGCAGCACAAACAATGCTGAGCTCTGTGCGGATAAGCAGTGGCATCCATCTGTCTCAAAAGACTATGGATGACTTGACTGTCCTCTCCAGAGCACGAAGGTCTGGGTAGATTAATATGGGGGGTAGGCTGTTACCCAAGCAGCAAATCCCCCCTCTCCACGTCACTGAAATAGTCCAATGGAACGGCAGAACCGACACGATTGGTTCCAGCTGCATCACAGGAGTCACCAGAACATGATTGTACACAGTCACAAACTGCTTCCAGTAGTATTTATCTACTTGCATTTACATGTTTTCAAACTGCTAGGTAGGCAGGAGCTGGGCTAAGGACAGGAGCTCCCCCTGTCTTGTGTGGACCCGGGTCTTGAACCCTGGCCTGCTGGTTAACAGGCACAGTGTCTCAACCACTTGCTCCACCACAGCCTACATGCAGATAAGCAAGTTTACAAGATTCAATTGTGAAGGGCAGAGAAGAAGGTGAGGTTTGAGATGATGAGTTTATGGGCTTCTGGGTGGGTCAAAGTATAGCCAATAATAAAAAAAGGCCAACAGGTGAATATGATCTGTTCAAGTATCCCAAGATTAGCAGGGACAGGAATAAGGCATCAGCTTCAGGTCCCCAGAAGATCAGAGGTGGTAGAACTTAATTGTTAAGCCAAGTTGCCCTTTAATTCCAGTCATGCTGCTTGAAACAGGCTGCAGTTGTTTGGTGGGGAGCAAAGACACTCTGTACATGAAGCACAGCTGTGTTTCTCAAACCATGGCTGGGTCTTGAGCCAGTTTCAGGAGGAATATGCATTCATTTCAATGCATATTTTACCTTTAATAGATTGGACTTGATAGTATATGACAATCTTTGTACAACTGACAAGACACACAATGCTACTGATAGGGAACCCTATGAATAAATGAAACTTATTTAATAAATAAATAATTTTGTCAAACTCTCCACACACACTGTTTAAAAATCACTGGCCTAGAGACAGGGTGAAACATGGCTGCCACATGAACCATTTTTGGACACGCAGGCATGAGCACAGGAGATACCAAAACAAACCATCCAACTCTGTCTACAATTCAAACCGTCCTCACAAATCCTAACTGAATGTGTTTTTCTGCCAAATCTGTGGGATTTATTGTGGGAGGTGGGCGTAGAGCCACCAAAGCCCTGATGTATCATGTCAAAGATCTATCAAGTCTGGTGCCCCCCTACTCACCCTCCAACCCCAGCTGCCATCCCCAGGCCTCTAGGAAGCCCCTGAGGATGCCTGAAGCCAGCACCCCTCTCTTGCTGTGCATCAGAGGCCTGCTGCTTTCAGCCAGGGAGGTTCCACTCTGCAGTGCCAGCCATGAACTTCTCCTTTGGCAAAATCCCCTTCAAATCAGCCAAGGACAGACAGAACCGCAGCCTCAGTCCAGAGTTCAAGCAACAGAGTATCATATACACAGAATGAGGGTTTGGGGGGCCATTGAGTCCAGGAGCCACATTTGTGCCATTTCCATGAAAAAGCAAGCCAAGGGCAGTTAAAACATAGCCATGCCACTGAGAAGACCAGATAAGAGATTTGTCAGCCGGACCAAAAGTACAAGCTTCAAAATCCTTGAGCAGCCCAGGGTAGGATGCCAGCAAACTCCATGCCAGTGTAATCCAGACACTGAGGCTTGTGTTGGCTGGGCTGTCCCCAACTCAGAGTAGGGCAATGCCACGTGGCACCATGTCCCACCCAGCTTTCCAGTGGTGATGCAGCCGGGCCACAGTATGTATTGCTGCAGTGGAACGAAAGTCATGGAGGCCTCCTCAAGGCAAAGGAGTGTTTGTTCCTGGGGTTGCATTCTTGATGGAAAGTTGGCCCTTACACTGTGCCACCATGTGCCCACAGAAACCAATGGAGAGCAGAGTGCACCCTCCCATATGCCCACCCACATTGCTATAGTCGAACAACAATACAGGATGTTCTGAATTCCACAGCGCTCGTCCCTGCTTTGAGTCATAGGCCTAGCTCCAAGCCATGCTTCTTCATATCACATACACTGGCGCGGGAACTATGAGAAGAGGTGCTGCACAAGGGAGAAACACTTTGCATAAACAGGTGGCAGCCCTCGGAACATCAATAGGAAAAGATCTGGACAGACTTTATCTTCTGATGGCTGGCAGGGCACTGTTGTCTCACCTTCAGCCCCCACATCACACCTTGCTGATTTGCTGCTGTTTGCGGGAAGCATACCTGATGAGGAAATCTCCTCCTCCCTTGTAGCAAGAGCATAGCTCAGATCTGAACCTGTGCCAACGCTAGCTGTTATTCAATGGGCAGATACCCATTGAATGGGTAACATGCCTCCTGAAAAACTCTGTGCAGGCGTCCTGTTGGTGAGCACCTCCAGGACCGTCTCAAGGCCTTCCTTGTGTTGGCATCACTGTGTCTTGTGTGCTCAGTGTCTTGTGTGCTCATCTTCAGTGCCTAGCCCATGTGGGGCATTTCTGGCATGCGGTCTTATGGTTGGTACAAGTGAAGACGCCAGATCCTGGTACAGAAAGTTCTATAGCCTCTAGGCTTCTCCAGTTTTCCAGCACTGATGCAGCCCCAAAATAAGGGAATTAATATCTTCACTATTATATTAATGTTCCCTTAATTTAGGACTGTGGCCCTCATCACAGGACATGGTGTTTGCCCCGTTGTCGCTGTCAAGCTGGAGAGGATCTGATTCCAAGTGCAACAGTCTGACAGATTCTCACCACTCCAAGCTCAGATGCAGATGACCATTGGTGATAAGGTGTTGTTAGTGCCACCTTGTCTACCTGGTCATTCAGACCAAGGCTGAAAGTTGCCCTGACTGTGAGCAGGACCCAGAAACCAGCCTGGCACCTGCAAAACTGCTTGGGACAGAAGGGGCAAATCTACCCCACTGTACCAAGCAAAAGAAGGGTGTAGCTTGCCAGGCACCTGAGCTCAAAGGCTGCCTAGAGATTCAACAATGCAGCAGAGGACCTACTCTGCACATGCTCAACAGTGCTGTCACTTTGACAATGCTCAACGGTACTGAATACCCCTTGAAATTCCTAGAATGATCACCCTCTGAGGCCAAGCCTAGTCAGAGCCTTGCCTGAGCCCCCCACCCACCCATTTTAGTTTGTAAGAAGCATCAGGTCACCTTCACTCTCCCCCCCCCCCCCCCCCCACTGAAGCTGGAGAAACGGGTTTCGGCATCCTTACTTCTCCTTCTTGACCATACAGCTAGATGACTCTGTGTGAATTCAGACCACTTTCTAAAGTGGGCTGTGGGTGGCGCAAGTGGCTAAGGCACTGTGCCTGTTAACCAGCAGGCCCAGGTTCCAGACAAGTCAGGTGACAAGTCAGGGTGAGTGAGCTCCTGTCCTTAGCCCAGCTCTGCGACACAGCTGGATCCAATCGTATGGGCTCTGCCTTTCCATTGGACTAATTCAGTGGCCTGGAGAGGGGGATTTGCTGCTTGGGTAACAGCCTATCCTCCATAACAATCTAACCCAGGCTTTCGTGCTTCGCATGCAGCATATGCAGCACCGAGCACGATACCATAGTCTTCCAAGACTGACAGAGGCCTGCTTTTTTTTCTAAATCAAGGCTACACCAAACTCCAGACATTTCTGTCCAAGACTTTTGTTTTCAAAACATTTTGGTTTTCTTTGGAAAAATTTTGTTTTTTACAGTGTGACACTGGAAGGTCTCCTGCTTTACCCACATGCAGTTCAGGCTGCACGCTTGGTTCTCTACTCAGGGTTGCGCAAACCCAGTATGACCTAAATAGACCAAAGAAGTAAGTATATTGGTGTCACACTACACATAGGTGTGGGTGATAGCAAAAGATCAATCAATCAATAGGATTTATAGATGCAGCCATATCAAGACACAACATTTCTCACAGTATATGTGCAGTTATTCCAAAATCTAGACAATTCAGAAATCCAGACATGTTCCTGACCCACGAAGCCCAGATAAGGGGCCGACTGGCCGACATTCATTTATTTCCAACCCATTTGCAGAGATGAGCAGAAAAAATCCAAACATGCATTTCAGCGTTTTTTGTGCAGGCTGATCAGATGGCAAAAGGTGATCTTATATCTTTGCTCTTATATTAATGTTCCCTTAATTTAGGGCTGTGACTCTCACCACTGGTGCGCAGGGTGACCAAGCAGCAAAAGAAGACAGGATCCCCACCACAAAAATGTAGGACACCCAAGAAAAATGTAGGACATGACAAATTAAAAGCTCAAAATGCTCATGTTCACTGCTTTCCTGGGCTTAATTTAAATACAGTAATAAGGATTTGCTGTGTGGGTAACAGCCTATCCTCCATATCAAATCTACCCAGGCCTTTGTGCTTCGCATGTGGTGTCAGGCACGATACCATCGTCTTTCAAGACTGATGGATGCCAAGTAGTAAGTAATTATAATAACGATTCCAATATTCTTATGATTCTTATCATCAGTTATTAAACTATTACATTACATACAAATAATTAATTAACAGCAAAAACTTTCCCTGCTGCCTGCTTGATGTTGAAACAGTGAAACACCCAAGAACTGAACACTGAAACATTGAAGAAACATTGTGTTATTTTTTCCAAGGCTGAAAAAGAGGACGAGTCCTGGGGAAAGAAGAGAAAGGAGCCAGTGGCGGGGAGTTCCGCGGGCCACTCACTCACCCAGGGCGGCCACGTGGCGCACGGCTCCGGGGCGCAGCTGGTCGGAGTGGAGGAGGCAGAACCATCCGTTGGGGAAGACGGGGGGCACCTGGCCGGGGTGGCGGCTCCTGCGCTGCCTGCTGGCCGCCTGGGCGCGGGTCCAGCCGGGCTCCGGGAAGTAGCCCACGTCCTGGGGCAGCCGCAGGAGGCGGAGGGGGCGGCCGACCAGCAGCAGCAGCCCCAGCGCGCCCCCCAGCAGCAGCGCCCCGCGCAGGGACAGCAACAGCAGCAGCAGGAGGAGGAGGCACAGCAGCCCCGTGCAGAAGCCCCGCAGCAGTGCGCCCCAGCCCGGCCCCATCGTCGCTCCTCTGCCGGGGCAGGGCCGCCGCTACCCCCTCTTATACACCCGCTGCGGGGCGGGGACGGGACGGGAAGGGCAGCCGGTGCTCCGCTGGAGACAGGCAGGGAGGCGCCCTCCAGCCCCGCGCCTGGCTGCGCCCCTCCACTCAGCTACACCCACACCTGCCTGCTCCTTTCCCCGGGGCATGTGCAGAGTGCCACCAGAAATGCCCTGCTGGAGCAAGCCAGGCGCGGTCCCCTTTTGCCCGGACATGTCCTGGATTTTACCCTCCTCCCCTGGAAAAAGTATCTACTTTGTCCTCCTTCTCCTAATTTCAATATATTGAAATGAATATATCATGAAACTGTTCTTGAAATTCCTAAGTCCTGGGGCTGGAGGGCGAGTGACAACCAGTCACTCACTCAGAGACTGTTGGGGTTTGTGCCTCTGGACCAGCAGAAAGAACCCGCCGTCGCAGGAGTAAAATTTCCAGAATTTTTTGGGCTCCAGGGTGACACTGCTGGGCACCGGGCACCAGCAGGCACTGGACGCTGACAGGCTCTGGGCACCAAATGGTACCCAGGGCAGTGGTGGGCAGCAGCAAGCACCAGCGGGGACTGGACATCTCTACAGGCACCATTGGGCACCAGTGGGCACTGGGCATCCCTATTGGTCACTGGGCAGCCTTACCACCACTGGGCATTGGACACCACTATTCAGTGGGCAGTAGGCACCACTGGGCATCCCTACTGGGCACCAGCAAGCAGCATGGGCAGCAGCAGTCAGTGGGCACGACCATGCATCAGTGGACAATGGGCATCACCAGGCACCACTTGGCACCTCTACTGAGCACTGGGAATCCCTGCCAAGCACCAGACATCGAGCACCACTGGGCACTCAGCACCAGTGGGCAACACCAGGTAGCTGTGCACTGGGCACCAAGTTGAGTCTTAGTGAATCCCCACATCACAAAAGGAATGCCCTCCTCAAATTTCATGCTTCTAGGTCCAGGGGTTGGGCCTGGGTGTTGTTCAGTCAGTCTTCAATGTTAAGTATAGGATGAGAACACATCGCACCCCTTTCTATTTGAATTTCCCAAAATTGGTTCTTAGTGGGTTCCTAGTCACAGAAGGAAGACCTTCCCAAATTTCACACTTCTAGGTCCAGCGGTGAGTGAGTGAGTGATTCTTAGAAGGTTTCATTCATTCATTCATTCATTTACAGGAGGACCAGTGTGGATGAAAGAGGGGAGCAGAAGGCAACACTGACTTGCACAGGAAGGGGAAACTGAAACAACCTCATTGGACACAGATACGAACTTTCTCCTGCAGGGATCCCAGCCGGGCCTGTATCTCTGGCAGCCACTAGAGGTGCTGAATGTCATGGAATGTTTCCTTGCATTCCATCGCATGACACTCAGCACCTCTCAGGGCAACAGGTGAGCAGCTCTTCACAAACCAAGGGCTGCTATGGAGGCAGAGGAACATGACCCACATGTATGATGGAACAACCACATTGTGAGCTCTTACACACACGCGCGCACACGCACACGCACACACAACTTGTGATTAAGGAGGTGGCTGGCACTTGAGGGAGAGCTTTCTCAGATCACCTGATAATGATTTTCAACCTTTTTCATCTCACAGCACTCTAACAAGGCACTGAAACTGTCAAGGCACAACATCCATTATTTTTACCATTGACAAGGCACACCAGGCTGTTCAAATCCCACAAATTTCCTATTTATTAATGAATTAATGACCCTACCCAATTTCCCATAACACACTGGTTGAAAATCACTGACCTAAGAGAATGAGCTGGAATTGAAAAACAGGAGAAGTGGATGTGAGCACAGACAGTACTGTAGTTTTCCAGTCAAAAACCACCATCAGGTTGGAACTTGTGAGGACTGTTGAGGCTGAGCACCCATTGGTGGCCTCCCTTCCTAGGGCTGGGGGGCTAAATAATTCATGAATGGAGCCCCCAGCCTGGAAGATGCCTGGAACCAATGGACTGTCTTTACTGTGATGTTGGGAAGTCTGGATTTAGGGTGTGTGACGAGTCCGGATGACTCTGCAGCCCTCCTGGGTGGGGGTTTTCCAGAGGCCAGGCCTCTCCCCATTCTGCTTCCAGACAACTGGGGAGGAAAAGGCAATTGGAATGCGGTCTGCAGTGAGGTGAGAAAGGATCTCCCCTTTTCTCCCCAGCAACAGCTGCAGAACAGCACACCAGCACAGAACTGTGCCTGCAGTGTTTCTGCACTGTGGCTCACAGCAGTGCCAGGGGGTGATTTACACTGGGAATTAGAGGCCAAGAACCTCCTCTCCTCTCTGTCAGACACACATACCACATCCAAATCAGGCCTTGGAGCATTCCCAAGCCAGCTCTCATTTACTGGGGTGTGCTGTATGTTGGGGTCAGTATGGTGATCTGTGGCCTCTGAGCACAAGGCCCGGAGCCCTTCTCCCTATGGCCCCGCTCCCCAAGCAAGTCCTGCCTGCAGGTGTTGCCAGAGGGGTACCACCAAAGCAGCACAAAACGGAGTCAGATGGGACAAGGGAACATGACACGGGAATGCTGAAGTGCAGCCTTTTCCATTTTTCCGCATTTTCAATGCCGGGGGGCCGTTCCCTCCCCCGGCCTTTGGAGATCCGGCCTGTGGCTGAGCCCCAGCTCTGCCACAGATGCCCTGCTGGAGGGAGGCCGGGTTTGGAGAATGTGGGCCACCTCACTGCTGTTGCCATGGCAACATGCACTTTTTCCAGACGTCAGCAGGACCAGTGTGCATGGATGGAGGGGGATGATGGCAGAGAGAGAGAGAGAGAGAGAGAGAGAGAGGAATAATCTCCAGTTCCTTTTTCGGGGAGGAACAGAGTGGGCTTTGCAAAACTGGGGAACAGAAAGGCAGAAAGATATTTCGAGACACCCACCCACCAGCCACTGGAGTGCCAGTCCGGCTCAGAATAAAACCTTCCTTTCTGTGCCTGATCTGCAAAACCTTTTAATTTGCTGGGGGTGATGAAAGCTGCCAAGCTCCAATGCTGCTTGGCTTCCACGCAGAGGCCTTTGCACCCCAGAGCACTGGGGTAATGCTGGCAACGCATTTTCCACCACCATGTCTGTGGTTGGCCTCTTATGAATTCTGACTTGGGGGTCAATATAACAGCCAGGACCCAGTGTGGTCACCAAAAAGGGGCCCATGCAAAGATAAGGCAGGGAGGGTTCACATTCCAGGACTGCAGAAATATCGCCGGAAATATATTAAATATATTAAAATTAATTAGGGGAGTTGAGGACACAGTCTGCTCAGTGGCCTGCAAAGCTGTCCATTGAAGGGGTGGCCGTGGCTTTTTGATATCTAAGGCTTGATGGCGTCCTGGAGGGCAGGATTAAAGGCAGTGGGTAGATCAGTGCCTCAAAATTTCAAAAGCTTCCTGCGTCATATGAATAGGTTTTTGGGAAGGGGGGAGGAAAGACCACCTGTTTCTTTCCCCTCTCCAGAAATATCTTCCCTGCTGCTTGGCAATATTAGGCTATTTGGGAACAAGGGGCCAGATCCAACCCCAGCCCCTGCAGCACTACAGCACAGCTGGGAGTATAGGAGGTGGGGGTAAGAAAATCTGCTCTTGGCATCTCCTTCCTGCTACTGATGAAAGACTGCGTAACCACCACCACCACTGCAAAGACACCACCGCAAACAGAAGGCTTCCATTTTTCCAAGCCCTGCTGTGGGCTTCCTCGCAGGAAAGAGCAGCAGATCAATGTTGAATTAAATGGGCTTCAGAGAGATGATAACAGGAGGGCTCCCTCCGATTCTGTTTTGCTTTCGCAGCTTTGAATGGTGGCATCTTCCTGTTCCCTTCCTCCACTTGGCTTCCTGTTTTAATGACACTCACATCACATCACATCACATCACATCACATGTATGGATCTCCAGCACACACCAGCTCCAGGGCCGAGCATGACCTGGAGCATGGATGCACCCAGCCTGCAGCCCAGTTCCTGTGCATTGGGAACAACTTGGCGGAGGCCAGGTGGGACTGACCATCTTGAAGGGTCTGGCTCTGCTCACCTAGCCAAGCCTGAGAGACTCCCCACTGACAGGGGGACTGATCCTACAGGGCTCTCCCCCTTTCTGAGATTTTCAACCTTTTTCAGCAGAGGGCACACCGACAAGTTTTTGCCAAGTTTGAAATTGCTGAAGTTGCCAAGTTTTTGATTGACAAGAGAGGCATAACATACTGCTGGGACGGGGTTCAAATCCCGCAATTGCAGTACTAATAAATAAGCAGTGGCACACCTGCAGACCATCTATGGCACACCATGACACCAAGGTTGAAAATCACTGGAATAGGGGACACACAAGTGCCTGGGAATCGGGATTCTCTGGTCTTGGGGATGGCAGAGTGACCATATAGAATGGAGGACAGATTGTCTCCATATAGAATGGAGGACAGATTGCCATATAGAATGGAGGACAGATTGCATAGAGGAGGGAATTGAGGCAGGCTCAACTCAACATGGAAGGGTTTCCAAGCAGTACCTGCCAAAATCCCCTCTTCTATACAATGCTTAAAGGTAGTGGCACCTCTGACCTCCATCCTATATGGTCACCTTGGGGTGTCCTGATCAGGGCTGTGCATTCATTCTATGTGGTTCTCCATGCTGCCCCCCAAAGAGCTCCCCAAGAAATACCCCGTTTGGGTGTCTTTGGACAGCCATTCCAGGGAGAAGAGATGGTCTTGGATAGTGATGGCTCAAGGCTTAGGGTGACCATGGCTGCAATCCTAAACAGTTTTCTGGCAGTAAGACCCATGGAAGAGAATGAGGCTTACTTTTGAACAGACATGGTTAGAATTGTGCTCTAAATGTCATAACCAAAAAAAGAGGACAAGGACACCCAAAATGTACAACATCCAAGAAAATGGAGGAGATGACAGAATAAAAGCTTTAAAACACTCATATATGCGCTTCATTGAAACACTATATTATTATTAAATTTAAATCAATTACATATAATTTATTGCACAAAGCCTGTTAGTTACAAGAAGGTGACATGCCGCCCACGTACGAGGAAAAATGGGGACAAGGAAGATTTTTCCCAAGGCTAAGATCCAGGACATGTCAAGGCAGCACATATGGTCACCTTGTCAAGGCTGGACCGTCGGAGGGGCTCCAAAGAAGTTGGGGGGGGGACTTTCATGCACACGGTGTTCCGAAGGGAGCCTGCTCTCTCTCTCTCTCTCTCTCTCTCTCTCTCTCTCTCTCTCTTCCCCCCCCCCCCCGCGGCTTCCTGGTTTCAGAGCCAGAAAAACCCAAGCCAGAAGGCAGGAGGAAGTCCAGAGCCAGCCGTCCCGATCCACCCCCGTCCCCTTCCTCCCCCCGTTCCCCTTCTCTGCCTGTCCAGTGGACCGGAGGGACAGCTCTGCGGCTCTCCCCGTCTGCCTCCATCCCTCCACCGTCCCTGCCCTCCTCCTTTCGAGCTGGGGGGCCCATCGAGCAACAGCAGCGGCAGCAGCAGCAGCACCTGCCCCCCGCCCCACCTGCTGAGAAGTGGGGTGTCACCTCTGGAGGAGGGAGGTTTGGGGGGCACCGTCGGGGGAAGGGGCTGCATGGGGGGCTGAAGGGTGGCCGGGAGGGGCTGGGACTGGTTGTGGGGAGGCACCCGGCGGCGTTCCCACCCTCGCCCACCGCCCCCGCCCGGAGAGGAGGCGCTGGCTGGGCTGTGCGGGGTTGGGCTGGGCTGGGCTGGGGTTGGGCTGGCTGCGCCTCCGCGCTCCTCCGCCGTCCTCCGGCTGGTTCAGCACCAGGGAGAGCTCCTGCCCGGCGCCCGATGAGCGCGATGCGGCCGCTGCTGCTGGCGCTGCTGGTGTCCTTCTCGTGGGCGCGGGCGGGCTGCGAGCCCAAGATCGTCAACATCGGAGCGGTGCTGAGCACCAAGAAGCACGAGGCCGTCTTCAGGGAGGCCATCGCCCAGGCCAACAAGCGCCACGGCGCCTGGAAGCTCCAGCTCAATGCCACCTCCGTCACCCACAAGCCCAACGCCATCCAGATGGCCCTCTCCGTCTGCGAGGACCTCATCTCCAGCCAGGTGCGTGCCTGCCAGGGCCCTTTGCCCTCCCCGGGCTGCCTCCCCGGGCTGCCTCCCCAGGCTGCCCTCTCCTGCCATGCCATGCCATGCCAGGCTGGCTCCGCAAGAGCCCCTTCCCCTCCCCTGCCCTCCTGCCCTCTCCTCCCCTGCCATGCCATGCCTGGCTGGCTCCGAAAGAGCCCCTTCCCTTCCCCTGCCCTCCTGCCCTCTCCTGCCCTCCCCTGCCATGCCAGGCTGGCTCCGCAAGAGCCCCTTCCCTTCCCCTGCCCTCTCCTGCCCTCCCCTGCCATGCCATGCCTGGCTGGCTCCGCAAGAGCCCCTTCCCTTCCCCTGCCCTCTCCTGCCCTCCCCTGCCATGCCATGCCCCGCTGACTCTGCAAGAGCCCCTTACTCTCCCCTCCAATGCACTGGCTGACTCTGCAAGCTGCGCTGCGTGAATCGGGACCCCGAAAGGGATCTGTGCAGGGCTCCTTCCCTCCCCCGTCATGCCAAGCTCTGGCTGGCTCTGCCCTGGAGCGCCACTCCAGCCATCTCCAATTTCCTCCTGCAGTGGCATAGCTAGGGGGGGATTTGGAGGGAGCCTCATCTTCCCTATGGCTGCCCCCCTCTGGAATGACTGCTCCTCCCCCACCAGCTACCCCACTCCTGCATTGCTCTCCTCCCTTCCGAGCCTGAGATGGGGCTCACTTAGCCCCCCTCCCCCCGAGTCTCCATTCCCGGTTCCAGCAGTGGTGCAGATGGGGGGTTTGATGGGTGCCTTTGGCTCCGCCGTCCGGGAGGCTCCCTCCAAAACTGTCTGCTACGCCCCCTCCAGCTATGCCATCGTCCCCTCCCCAGGCGAGAGTGGATGAGAATGCAAGGGTGGGATAAATGAGAGCCCCCAAATTTGGCCAAGCTGATTTAGTGGCAGGGAGTTCCACAGACTAATCATGAGGGGGTGGAAGGGAGAGGTTCTTGTGGGGCATGGCATGTGTGGATGGCGCAGAGCAGCGCAGCTGGCTCATGTTGCAGACGTGTGCCTGGCAGGAGCGCTTTGCAGTAGCTTCGCAGGGCATATGGGGAGGGGGGCTGCCTTCCCACCCACCCTGTCCCAAGGCCCTCAATCTGCATCCCCTAACAGCACAGGGCACGTGAGGGGCATAACCTGTTGGGGAGAAGAGGAGTTGCAGGTGGACTGGCAAGACAGGCCTCCCCCCACCATTGCCCACCCTGCCATCTCCCTTCCACCGCACTGCAGACCTTTTATGTAAGAGCAACCAGGTTCCCAGAGAAATGGAGGAGGCAGGAAAAGCTGGCAAGGGATGGGGGGGAGAATCCCTCCTTTCCTGGGCTCCACCAGGCAGGAGAGGAAGATCAGCCGCAAAAAGCTGTCAGCCAGCCCTGCACCTCTCATTTTCCAGATGGACACACATCGCCACCTTCAGAATTGTGGCCCATGATGGCAGGCCTGGCCAGGCACTCCCCTCCCCTCCCCTCCACAGGCTGGGCAAGTCAGAAAACTGGACTAGATGGGCCTTTGGCCTTCTTTTGTGAAGGCAGACAGACAAGGTGGCTTCCTGGAGATCCTGTTGGGAGGAAGGCACTTTCTCACACCAGGGTTGGGGCAGAGAAGAGGTAGCAGGGCCTTCATTCAACCATTAGATCAGGGGTCTCCAAAGCCAGATATCCGGCCCACAGCCAGCCTCTGGTTCCCTGCAAGCTTCTGGTCTGCTTGACCAAACACAACTGGAAGATGCTCTGATCATTGTCCGGAGAATGTTCCCAGGGCCTAAAAAATATCATTTCCTGCTTTTCCCAAAAACCAAAAGCAATTTTTTGTGCCACCTGAAAGCCTTAGAAAGTGTTTGGGGGTTGGGGAAATAAGGATCAGGGCCTTATTTAGGATCAGGGCACAAATAAGGATTTGTGTTTTATTTCTTTGATGAGTGTTAATGCTTGGAGAAATAAAAAAAATAGAGCCCATTCATTTTCATTTATTCATTCATTCTTCTAGGTTTCTGTATTTATTTCAATTCTATTATTTAATTTTTTCTGGCCCTCAACATCATGCCAGGTATTTGATGTGGCTGTTCTGGCTGAACGGTTTAGAGACCCCTGCATTGGATAACAAGATAATTAAAGAGATGGCACTGAAGCAACCTGTGTTGCCTGATGAACCATGAACCTGAGCAGATCTTCTCAAGAAGGGGGTCTGACAGCCCAATCCCATGCAAGTCTACTTAGAAGTCAGTCCCCTTGACTTCAGCCTCATATAGTCAGATAGCCTCAGTCACACAGAAGTGGGGATGTTACAGAATGTATTACTGACAAATTAAAGTTAGCATCCACCCCAAGGTCTGAAGGATCTCCTAGTAGCAATTGCTGATCTTCCAACTAAAAGGCCTTTAGGGGCCCTTTGCTTCTCTGATTGCTCAGAATTTCATATGATCATAATTTCTACAAATTACAATATATAAAACAATACAGGCTTATATAAAATAGTCATCACACAAACTTTGCCCAGGAAATTTTCAGTAGCTCTGTATCTTGGGTCTTGGGGTGCTCTGCAAAGAAATGGTACCTATAAAAAATACACTAAAATAGGAGCATTGAAACCAATCAACATTTACAACATTGGGAAGAGCTCGCTTGCGAAAAAGGTTTTGGGGTCTATTTGGGGAGGGAGTCGTCAGTCTTCAGAGACTATGCAATCGTGCTCGGTGCTGCATACGCTGGGTTGGATTGTTATGGAGGAGAGGCTGTGACCCAAGCAGCAGATCCCCCCTCTCCACACCACTGAATTAGTCCAATGGAGAGGCAGAGCCAATATGATTGAATCTAGCTGCGTAAGGACAGGAGCTCACCCTGTCTTGTGGGGCCAACCCGGGTCTCAAACCCTGGCCTGCTGGTTAACAGGCACAGTGTCTTAGCCACTTGCACCACCCACAGAACTGTAATGCCAGAACAGAACTGTAATGCCATCATAGAAAAGGTCCCTCAGCTTGTTGTTCCCAATAGCCAGATGCGGGGAGGGGAGAGAACAAGGCTTGATGCCAAATTCTGATGCACGCTATAGGCTAAGGTGGAAGAATTTGAGAAGGTTCTGTTGCCATGACTAGCAGATGGGGCTGAGAGGAAATCCAGGCAGGGAGTGGGTGGAGAAGACAAAGTACTGTGTAATTACTGTTTGCCAGAAGAGTGGCAAATGGTGGCAGGCCCATAAATAGCATTTTATGCAAATTGCTCATGACTGCAGCATTGGTTATGTGGTGAGGCAATTCAAGTCTGATTTGCACACCCCATACATGCACACCCCATGCTGCCCCCCTTTGGCCTGCTGCATGGGTGGTTATGTGGCCCTGCAGTGAGTCTGCCTGGAGACGCATGAGTTTTTCTAAAAGGAGTTGAATAAAAATGTTCTAGCACCACTGGGCCCTTTAAATGAGCACACACCCCATGGCAGCCATATTTCAAAGGCAGAGCACATAGTGCACGTATAGAAGAAGGTCCTTGTTTCAAACCTGGATAAAAAGATCAGAAAACCCTTCCTCTGCCTGAAACACGAAGAGCTACCTCTGGACAGGTATACTGTATAATTCTGTGGTCTATGGTCTATCAGTGGGGCTGGTTCCATATAGGACAACCTCATCGCTGAATAAGTGCCACTGATATCAATTAACCAAGATCTTCTTCAGTCCCATTCATTTTAGTTCATCAGTGTTCTCTGAATTGGAGGCAAGTTCTTTCACAGGCTTACTCTGCCTCCTCCTTCATTTATTCCATGCCAGTGAGGTTTAATCTTATACTTCTGTATATTTTCTCTTCCCCCCCTTTCCCCCTCCTTCTCATGCCCAGGCTCTCAACAGACCATTTGATCTGAAACAGTCCTTAGAGAGACATTACACTTATGTATTAAATGTGCGGTTAAATAAATCACATTATCTGGCAAGCCTGTTCTGCGGAGGTTTCTGTTGACCTTGCAGATGCAGCAGGAGAGAGACTAACATCACTCAGGCCAATTCCTTTCATGTGAATAGTTTGTGTGCTGGAGGAGGGGGGTCTGGGTCAAATGCAGATTAAGAAGTACTGGGTGACCTGTAGAAGAGCAACAAGGTTGTTGGACAATGGGTTGCATCCTGTAACCCTTAGATGGCCAACTGGATTTTTTGTCTGGCAATTATAATTTATGCAAATTAGGCTATTTTTAGATGGTCATCTAATTCATCTGCAATTCTATCTGCCTTTACCTGGGAGTAAAGTTAATTTGTTTTAATGGAACTTACTTTTGAGTAGGCATGCATAGACTTGGGCTCTTATTCACCTTGTCCATTGTCAAGTATCTCAGGAGTTCTCCAGCTATAAAAGAGATTTGATGCTTAAAAACACACAACAGACTGCTTTTGAAAAACACCAAGCAAAATACTGTAAACATTTATCTGCAGTGACTAGTCTTGTACAAAGCAGTTATTATTAGGCTGCAATCCTAAAGGCACTTTCTTGTGAGTAAGACCCATGATTGAACACAATGGGGCTTACTTTTGAGTAAACATGGTTAGGATTGTGCTCTTAGTCAATTTCAGTTATCTCCACCTGTAAAATGGGAGTATTAAAGGGTTGCCTTTGACTAGGGAAGCAACTCTGTGAGTCCAGGGGGACTATATAGGACAGAGTAACTCTACATTTAATCATTGTATAGGAATTGAGCTTTTTAAATTCTTCTATGATGAGCCAAACCTGCCTCAATTCCATCTTCTATGCAATGTTTAAAGGTAGAGGCTCTCCGTCTATATGGTCACCCTGTGTGGGCCAGTTTGAAAGTTCTCTAATTGAAACTCTGATCTGTTCTGAACTTTATGATAGATTTGTGCCCATCCCTGCTAGTCATCTCAGTATTTAGAGTGTAGTTATTGGTTAACTGGAGAAGATCAAGGGTAGTTGCAGGGCTCTAGAAGCAGCTGCATCCTGTATTTGTCCAGCATACAAATTCTGAAAAGAAAACGGTTATGCTTTTTTGAACTGGAAACATCTGCCTACAAGTGGCAGAAATTGGCAAGCGCCAGTGATGTAATGAATCTATAGTGTAAGATAAGGAAACCTTTTACAGGTTTCCCTGCTAGCTGTCATTGGTCATAGGGTGCGGCACTCATCTCGGTTTCTGTGGTCAAAGAACCAGCATTGTCCAAAGATGTTTCCATGGTCATGTACAGGTTTAAAGATAAAAAACTTTTTTGTTTAAGCAAGGTGAAGCAAGAATAGATAAATTGATGATCTTAGGGCTGCAATTCTAACCACACTTTTGTGGTTATTAAACCACAGTTGAATACAATTAAGCCCCATTGAATACAACAGGACTTCTGAGTAGAAATGCATCGGATTGTGCCCTAAATGTTGCAATTTAAGCATGCACCTTTTTCCCAAGGTGAACAGCCCACCCAATAAACCTGAGGACCAAACCAACTCTGGAATCACCAGTGTGTATGCCTGTCATGTAAACTGAAAGGTCAGGGCAAGACGGGGCTCATGGTGCAAATAAGGAACTGAACAATTCTATTAAGCTTTTGCCTTCACCTACAGAAGCCAGAAACTGAGTTACTGTTGGTATCCTCCATCCTATAGGTCTATGCCATCTTAGTGAGTCACCCACCAGCTCCAAATGACCACCTTACACCAACACCTGTGTCCTACACAGCTGGATTCTACAGGATCCCTGTCATTGGGCTGACAACACGCATGTCTATATATTCAGATAAGGTAAGTGAGTCAATGAAGTCAATATAATAGCTCCTGTTGCTCCGGTCCCAAAAGCCAACAAAACCTGAAAGATTCCCCTCTTCCCTTCTACAGTAAAACCAGTTGCAAAGAGGAGAAGACAGTCACTTAATCTAGGCGTATTCCTAAATCCCTCCTTCTTTGCTCCTCAGAAATTTTCAAGGTCTCCTGCTTTGCATTCACTACTCAAGACTATTAGTGCATGATAGACCAGTCCTGCCCCAGCTATCACCATGTTTTGTGGCAGCCAATTCCACAGACCTGTGGAATCATGTGAAGGAATTTCCTCTGTCAGTTGAAGTTCTGAACATGAGGTCTAGTCTTTGGAGAGAAATGTCCCTCTGTCCCTAGGTTTTTTTAAATTTAATTAAAAATGTAATTTAATTTTATAAATGACTATCATGAGAGTCTCAGAGGCCTGTGGTCAATTCAAAGGCCTTGTCAAAATCCATGTCAGTCTAGGAGCAAACAAAGCTCAGAGCAACCAGAAGCGGGGGGGGGGGGGGGGTCTTCTCAAGTCTCTAAAACCAGAGGTTTTGGGGTGGGGAGGCAAGACAAGGAGGGGTAAAATCTGCCTGATTGTTGTTCTGGCACTTTTCAGAGAGTCTGAATCCCTTATCTAGAGGTAACTGGGCAAGAAGCACTCATGGGCGTTCCTTTTTTATTTAGCAGGGTGACTGACCCTCCTTGACCCAGCAATGTCTGTTATAGTGGTTTCTGCTGGTGGTTTTTTTTTTTTAGGGGGGAGGCATTTTAGATTTTGAGCCCTTTGGGGACAGGGGCCCATTAGCCATAACTGGGATTAAATGAAATACAGTGGTACCTTGATTTACAAGCATAATTCATTCTTAAACATGCTTGTAATAATGGAAATTGTGATTGGTTTCACAGTCCAAAAATATTTATATAAAATATTAACTCTATATAAAAATTATTACAAAACACTAATATAATACAAAACACTGTTATAAAGAAAATACTGTACAGTACTGAACTGTACTGTACCTTTGAAAACCTTCATGTCTGGTGTGAAGGAGACAAGAGAGAGGAGGGATTTTGTAGGATGACTTTCACTATCACTAACAGAGTCACTGCTGTCCATTGGCGCAATGGAATCTTTCTCTTTTTGTGCATCTCTGACAATTTCTTGCTGCTGGTGGGGAGCAGCATTGCAACATTGATAAGGCACACCTTCTACACTGCCACACACACCTGGCTCAGGCTGCTCCCCCCAGATCCCCTCTATGAGATCCCCATGAGATCCCCAGATCCCCTCTATTCCCTGGCCATGGAAGTTTGTTCCAAACTTTGTTTGTCCCAGCACAAGCTACCCCTCTTAGTCCCATCCCGTCCCCCATAAGTTTCCTGGCCATGAAAGTTCCTTGGAAGTGCTCTTCTTTCCAAACAATGCTCTTAAACCAAGTCAAAATTTCTGAGAAAATTTTGCTCTTAATCCAGTGAAACCAAGCCACTCTTAAGCTAAGCTGCTACTGTAAATAAATACCCCCAAACAAATAAATGGCTTCCAGCTGCTTTGGCCCCTTCCTCATTCAGACTGCTTGTTCTTCCCAGAGTATCCACTTGTCCTTCTTGCGCACCGTCCCACCCTACTCCCACCAGTCCAATGTCTGGTTTGAGATGATGCGCTTTTACAAATGGAACCATATTATCCTCATTGTCAGCGATGACCATGAAGGCCGGGCTGCGCAAAAGAAGCTGGAGACCCTCTTGGAGGAGAAAGAATCCAAGGTCAGTACCCCACCCGTCATACTGTATAACATGTTGTTGACAATGGTGAGACCTTTTAAAGTCTCTCAGGCTTGTATGTATGTATGTAGATTTCTGTATGTAAAACACCTTCTTTCTTCCCATTGTTAACATAACTAACATTATGCTTTAAGCATCAACAGTGTCTCTTGAGTAGTACCTGACAAAAGTTTGTATTCTTATTCATTTCACTTGCTTTGCCATGGTCGAAATCTCCTACATTAAAAAAAAAACCAACCAGCTACAACAACTGTGAAAGAAATGAGGGGAAGAATAACCTGGAGCTCTGCAAATCCCCAGAATAACCAAGAAGGAAGCCAAACTAGTTTGCTAAAAGTCCGGCTTTCAGGAGTACCACTGGTCTCTGGTCAGGTGTCCGCTGATGTGTAGCAATCAACTCAGGACCGCAGTAGTCGGAGTTCCAGCCCAGCTCCATGCCCTCAAGGTATCCTATCAATCCCTCCAGGCCTGGCCAGATACTAATGAGATAGGCTGAGTTTTTGCCTGGGCATTCAGGCCTTGTCTGGATGTCTTCCAAGTACGGTATCTGCAATTTTGACCTTCCTCTGTCTAGCTGCCTAGTTTGGCCTGAACCTCTGCAAGTTCCTTCTCTGATCTCCCATTCTGTTGGGATTCCATCCTCTAGTACCTTACACTCCTGACACGAGACATTCCTCCTGACATTAAATTATACAAATAAATAAATATACTGATTTTGTGAAAGCCAACAAATTGCATACACCTGCCCTTGTTTTGCACGGCAGAGCTGCTCCTATTTAGTTGGCACAAGGGCTTTTTATCACTCTGGTTAGCAAAGGGGCTTCTGCCAAGCTTATAAAATGGCAAATGACTACATGGATCTTATGAAGGAAATAGAGAAGTTTGTCTCCCATTCTTGTTGTACTACAGGTTAGGGGTCATCTCATGATTGGCAGTCGGATTTCTTTAACCAGTGCCAGGGGGCCCAAATATCATAACCAAAAAACAGGACAATGTCCCTCCTAAATGTAGGACACCCAAGAAAAATGTAGGACATGACAATATAAAAGCTAAAAACAGTCATATATTTTGCTTTCAGGTGGTTAATTTAAACTCTATATTGCTTATTATTAAATTTAAAACTATTATATGTAGTTTATTCCCATCTATTTTATGAATTACAAGAAGGCTATAAGTTGCATACTCATGAGAAAATAAAGGACAAGGGAGATTTTTCCAGGACACCAGGCTAAAATCCAGGATATGTCCTGGAAAAAGGAGACATAACTCACATGGTCACCCTGTCCAGTGCCCAATTAATCTATAGAATTCAGTGCCATGAAGTCTGGCAATTCCCTGCCAAGATCTTATCTGGCCTTAAAAAGGGGGCTCAATAAAGCAATAGAGAGGTTGATCTTAGACTAAGGACACAATCCAGAGTAACTATGGGGAGTCCTTGCTCTGGTGTAAGAACAACTTACTCTGGATTCTAATATGAATTTCCCATAGGTTTTAACTAAGTGGTGCAGTAACTATGGGTGCACGTAAAGTCTCTTACATGCTCCCGTAGTTACTCTGGATTTTGGGGTTATTGTTACAGTGACTATATAGAAGTTCCACAATATGAGTTAGGATGCCATTGAATCCTGGAGAGTGGCAATGTCACCTTCGTACCTGGCTTGTGGACTTCCTGGAAGCATCTGGTTGGCCACTGCTGGGAATGAGAAGCTTACTCATCTAGTCTTCTGGAGAGTGGATTTATATGAAGCTCTCCAGGCTGTTAACAAAACACTCAAAAGCATCATCTGCTAAGTCAACATTCAGACATCAGGCAGGAAAATAATATCCAATTCACATGTGCAAAAGAACCTCCTTTCCCTGGACATAGTACCATTCACCCTGTAGGTGTGTGGTATGTGTGCGGGAAGGAATCCCATGTCAGAATGCACCTTCACACAAAAAGAAGTCCTTCCTGAACCCAGAAAACTAGGCATGAGATGAAAAGTGAGCATAAAGACCTTTCTGAAATGCTATATTTTTGTGTGCAAGGAGTTGGGTTACTGCTTTTAAATGGAGGGGGGCTTTCAAATTGGCCACCCCAGTGCTTTTCAACCTGTGATATTCCAAAATATGCCAGGTGGTAGGAGAACCACAAGTCAAAAAGCACGGCACCACCCTTTGCCCAGGACTCCTGAAAGCACAGACCTTCTGCAAAGTAATGATGAGATGGGGATAATAAGGAGCCAGCTTGGCCTCTCCTTGCAGGCCCATCAAGTTTACAGTCTAGTGCTTGTCCTGTTGGGCTCAGTGCTGGCCTGCTGCTGAAAACTAAGATGTAGTGTGGGGGTATCGGAAGCTGTGTGTGTGTGTGTGTGTGTGTGTGATCAGTACAAGGGACATAGCTTTGCACAGTGGGCTACAAATCATTGGTAAAATGCAATTGTGAATAACTCAGTGAACACATAATGTATAATAATGAGCCATTAATCAGAGATGCAACTGTATAATAACAAAGTTTCTTAAAATTCTTCTTTGCCCAGTCTCTCTCCCAACAGAGATTCTTCCTTCCAACCTCCTCTCTGGATCACTCTCTTCCCTCCTCTCCTATGTAGGGTGGCATCAGTGGTAGACTCACTGGGCACTGATCAAATCCCGCACACACTGAAGAGTCCACTTGGAGAGGCCAACCTGTCAACACTTACTGTTGGTGGCAATTCCCAAGACACCATTGCAGGGAGAGTCTAGAGATGCTAGAGCTCCAGTTTTCTGCCTCTTAGGGATGGTCTGGGACTTAAATTTGGAGGGTCTCCTCCTCTGTGTCCCCCTCCCTAGGGACAAAATGGTTACAGGGATTTCCCAGAAGCCAGAAAATAGGGAGTGTTTTTGATAAATAGGAACAGCTGGTGCATATGCTAATAAAAAGTATTGGAAAAGGCTGAGAGGTCATCTAGTCCAACCTTCTACTCAGAGGAGATAAATGCCAGTGGCCATTTCTAACAGAAGATGACACTCTGTCCACTTGGTTACATTCCCTGGTCAGTGTGTCCAGGATTTCAGCTTTAAGATCAATGAATCCCATTTGCGAATGTACTCAAACACTGCAATTGGTTGTTCAAAGTAAGGGTTCTCTTGAAGATCTTTCCCTTTTCATTCCCCAATTGCAGAAAATCACAGTGATCAAAATGCCCTTGAAATAAATAGGTACAGTCCTAATCCTCAATCCCTCTGATTAAAACCCACTCTCTCTACTGAATCAGTTGGATGATCCTATATGTTTAATCATAAGTAATAAGTAAGTAAATCCTAGGTAACATTGGACTGTGCATGGGGTTCTAAAATAAAGTGATTAATACCAATTTAAAGCTTGTACTCCAAATCAAAATATTTAGGACCAACACAGTATTTTTCTTTGGGTCAAAAGAACCACAAAACCAACCATGTTACAGAGACAGTCAGTGCGTAAATGGAGAGAATCAGGGGCGTGGGCTAATTACATGCTAATTACAGAGATTCCACCTTCTTAACTGGACATTGACTGCCCAAAGGCCTGCCCAGTTCTCCCTCTAATTGCTGCTTTCCAAATATTTTCCCAAAAAAGGCTCACACTTTTTAAAGATTTACAGTGGCCCTTTTGATCCCATTGTGTTCTGAGGCAAATCGCAGATCTGGGTTATAGGCTGTGCTTCCCAATTGGACAGAGACCTGTACAGAGCACTGATTCATGCTGGGAAGCAGCAAGCTGGCTCTTCTGGAGGTGGTGATAATTCTGTCCCGGCATAGCTATTGAAAGATCCACTCACATTGAAAGCAGCAAAAGGACCTGTCCAAAAGATTGGAAGATCCACTCACACTTAAAGCAGCAAAAAGACCTGTCACTTGCCCAGGCTGCTTAGAAGAAAGCAAGGTTAGAAAAAGTAGATACTTCAGGAAAACAGTGAGCAACTTCCTGTTTCAAAGGTTCAGTTTGGTCTTAAATCTGACCATTAGTGAGGGTGGCGCAAGTGGCTAAAACACTGTGCCTGTTAACCAGCAGGCCAGGGTTTGAGACCCGGGTCGGCCCCACAAGACAGGGTGAGCTCCTGTCCTTAGCCCAGCTCTGCCACGCCAGCTGGATCCAATCGTATTGGCTCTGCCTTTCCATTGGACTCATTCAGTGGTGTGGAGAGGGGGGATTTGCTGCCTATCTTCCATAACAATCCAACCCAGGCTTTCGTGCTTCACATGCAGCATATGCAGCACCAAGCACAATACCATAGTCTTTCAAGACTGACGGAGGCCTGCTTTTAGTGATTCACCTGCTTTGCATGGAAAAGATTCTGATAACTACAGGTAGGGAGTCCCAACTGGAAGCCCAGAGAGCATTGCCAGACAGAAATTTTTATACAGTACCAGGCAACTGTCTACAAAGATTTCTCAACATATAACATGCTTCCTTCATTTTCACCACTGAAGTACACAATCAACACAGCCTTCCAAATTTCCAGGGTACAAAACAAGTCAGAGCCATGTGCAAATCATAGGATGCACACAACCACAATAATCATGCGATAAATGCAGGGGAGGGGGAATCACCTGCATAAAGACTCCTCACAGAACACACACCAAGGGTGCAATCCTAAGCTCCAGTTAGGCCAGCCTAAGCCTTGGCATAAGTCCTGTGCTGACCTGGGTGTGTCACCAAAGTGCCATAAGACACCCCTGCGCCACTCCTGGGGAAATGCACTTGCCTCCCTACATCACCACAAGAACGGAAGACCGATGAGTTGTGCCGGCCTAGGTTAGGACTGGACACTAAGAAAACCAGAGGCCAAACACAAGGCAAGTCTCAAAAGTGATCCTGGGACTGGAGTCATCATCAGGGTTGCCGATGGCCAACCTTGCCAAAACAGTTCCATGTCAGTACAGTCAGTGCACACCCCACCATACTCCCTCCGGGTTTTGCGTGCTCCAGTGTTATCAAGTCCCCTTTTCGCGAACAGTGGAGAGAAAATAGTTGGATATTGGGTTGCTTTACTACACGTCATTTTTTTTCAACTGTTTATAATATTCTTCTGTGTCTACATATTTTTTCTGTGCACATTATTCATCAGAGTAAAAAAAGGAACTATGAAAACCTCGAACAACTATCCTATGACAACAAGCGAGGACCCAAGGTATATTTGCATGGACAATGCACGCCGCCCACGAACCTAACTAGCCAAAATGCTGAAAATAGCCACAGGCACCCAAAAAAATTAAAATTAAAATTCTTTAAAAAAATAAAAAAGAAAAGAAATTTTAAAAATGAAAAATCAAATCTATTTCTCTGTAAATCAAACAAGCGAGCAAACTCCATGTTTTTGGTAGCACGTTCTTTTTATGTTGAGATAAGTTTGGTTTGATCTTGAGAATGGAAATGTAGCAAGCTGACCCTGACAATGTTTCTGTTGGAGACATGCATGTGAAGCAATAATTAACTTGCAAGTTTTGTTTTTCTTTCTTGGAGAACTGAACCAACCCTTTCCTGCTGTCCCCTCCTGCCTCTTCTCCATCCCTCCCACCCCAAAAGGAAACGATTCCTTGGTGTGAAATGCTCACTTTGATTCCCCCTCCCTGCCCTCCTGGAGGTGAACCTTTGTGACTTATTTCTTTCATTTTTTTTAATTTTAACTTTTCAGTTCCCGTGGTTTTTTTGTTTCTGAAAAACAACACTGGTTTGAGTTTTCAATTGCATTGCAAAATCAAATAATTATATATCAATATATATATATATGCGCCTTTTTTCTCCTTCCTGTATAAATGCACGCCTCTCCTTTGGGTCTTGAGTGAATTCAGTTTGCATGCAGAGTGCAAAACATTTTTTTAAGGAAATAAAAGATTTAGACAAAAAATACAAAAGAAAGGGGGCAAATAACAAAATAACAATAATAATAATAAACCTAAGAGAAAAAGAAAAGAATGGAAAAAAGAGAAACAAAAAGGAAAAAAAAACAACTTAGCTACCCTTCCTTTCCATACTTAGCAGTGCTTTGAAAGATCTCTTTCCTAGATCGCATGGCTCTCACCTCCAGGGACTCCTTTACCCCACTAACCTGCCTTGCTCACGTGAATTACAGGCAGAGAAAGTGCTTCAGTTTGAACCTGGGACAAAAAATGTGACTTCGCTGTTGTTGGAAGCCAAAGAACTGGAAGCCCGAGTGATCATCCTCTCTGCAAGGTGAGCTCTGCAAGACTGAAGCCCTGGACTGAGTGCTTGAATTTAGTAAATCATTTTGATTTACTAGTCCTGTTTTCAGGAGGGAAGTCAAGTTGCCTCCCCCAAACCTCCCCCCAACAACCTCTTTGCTGACGTTAGAACAACCTGCTAGAACATGCTAGAACAACCATTTTAGCTTCTGAATTGGGGTGTGCGTGCATTGATTTCAGAATAGGGCCGTCAACCTTTCAGGAAGCTCAGCATCAACCTCCAAGTGACTACCCAAAATTATGGGATTTTAACAGCTCTCCACTGGACTCAAAACAAAATCAAGTTGCCAAGTCAAGACCCTGAGATGGCTTTTTTGTTTTTAAGAGACCAATGGGTAGGAAAGCGCTAACACTGCTTGTTGCTTTCACTACCTTTTGCAACAAGAGCTTGGGAAAAGCCATACTGCCAGGTTTAGGTACAAGAGCTATTGAAGAGGGGGTGCCAGAGGTATATCTGCACCCATGGCATGCCATGGTGTCATAACATCCTGTGCAATCTGCATCCTGTGTATCTTGTGCAATCTGCACCCATGGCATGCCATGGTGTCATAACATCCTGTGCAATCTGCATCCTGTGCATCTTGTGCAATCTGCACACATGGCATGCCATGGTGTCATAACATCATGTCATTATGCCATAATGCGCATGCACCATGGAAGCATATGTGCACTGCAACAACTCTTCCCTCGCTGGCAATCTGTTGCTCCCAACTGGCTGTGGACAGCACATGCACGTCCCAGCCAGGGCACATGCACCCTCCAGAGTCAGCCAGGCAGCAGAACCTAACCAACTTCAGGGGACACCTGAGCTCTCCCTGGACTTCCCCTGGGACCTCTTCTCCTTGTGGTGCCCATGGCTCCAGCCATGGTGCCCTGCAGATACCAAAAGTTGCTGGGGGGTACCTTCCCTGCCATCAGAAGAATGCAGCTGATAACCATCAAGAAGCCAATAGAGCACAGAGGAAGTGCCAAAATATTTTTGAAGGCTACAGAGATTTTTTTCAGAGGCTTGAGGAACTCAGAATGGCACATTAATTGCAATTAATCCACTGACCATTTTAATAGAGTCCGTGTCAGTTCCCTGAAGCCTCCAGAAGGTTCCTGGAGATAACCAAATAACTAGGACAGATGTGCAGATAAGGAAAGGGTAGCAATTCTGCCCCTTGCGGATAAGCAGATTTGCTTATAAAGAGAATTAATTGTATGTGGTCAGGAGATGGAAGTGAATGCTCTTGCACAATCAAATTCTAGGATGTACTGCTACTCTGGCAGAAGGCTGGGTTCTGATAGTTGGTGAAGTAGGAGGACAGGGCAAGGTGATTAGCTGCTGGGCTAAAGCAACAGCCATTTAAAGCCCCTACTAGTTCCTGAAGCCATCTGGCCTGGTTGGGCAAAAGAGCAGCA
This sequence comes from Cryptoblepharus egeriae, assembly GCA_030015325.1. Taxonomy (NCBI): domain Eukaryota; kingdom Metazoa; phylum Chordata; class Lepidosauria; order Squamata; family Scincidae; genus Cryptoblepharus; species Cryptoblepharus egeriae. The sequence goes on along the minus strand of JAREYC010000012.1, from coordinate 753,267 downwards.
GCCCATAGAATCCGAGAGTTGGAAGGGACCCAGTAGGTCATGTAGTCCAACCCCCTGCATGTAGCAGGAAATCCTACTAGAACATCTTTAGGCCACTGCAGAACAGTCCTCAACTTTAGACCTATCAAGATGTGAACATCCCTGCATGATACAAATGTCCCTGCAAGATACAAATCTTTTCATTCTTTTTAATGTGAAAAAATGCACTGGAGTCAATGGTGTTGGACTTAATGAACATTTCATCTTACGAACAAGATATTGGAACAGAATTCATTTTTTAGTCAAGGACTTACTGTAACTCCCAGCAGCACGAGAAGAAAGGAAGAAGCCCAGGCTGGCAACTGGAGCCCTAGCTTGAGATACTCTGGCATCTTATACAATAGAGTTGTTTGTTTCCAGTGAGTAAGATAGGATTACAGCCCAAGTCTTACTGGACACTTAATGGGCTTACTTCAGAGTAACATATATAACACCATTTTCAAATACCTGTATACATCTTGTCACAAAAATCTCCAGACAAGGCTCCCTTTGAGGCAAAACTCCTAGGAGTGACATGGGACACCCCTGTGATTTGCTCTTGTGTTCTTCCCCAGTGAGGATGATGCAACAACAGTATACACAGCAGCAGCTAAAGAGAACATGACGGGCCCGGGCTACGTGTGGCTGGTGGGAGAAAGAGAGATCTCGGGCAATGCCTTGCGCCATGCACCAGAGGGTATGTGGTCTCCTTGCCAGCTGTTGACTTGAGATTGCTCTGCCTACACCTTGAAGTAATTCTACTCCTGTTTTCCACTGTGCTGTACTACGCATCAATCCTATCCTCCTGTCTCTTCTTAGAACCTCTGTAAATGCTGATTTTTTTTTGGGGGGGGATTGCATGCCAGCTAGTGGTGGGGAGGGTAAGCCATGCTGTGCTATGAAGAGGATGCTGTGAAGCAGTGCTCACCTGTAACTATTTGTGGATGTGACAATGACCACAATCAAAATTGGACTCATAACATCGATCAATTGTGAAAAAGCCATAATAGCAAAAATTACACAAGCAGAAATTAGACTCATAGCATCTACCTATCAATGGTGAAAAGCCATAATAGTTCATGAGAGAGAGAGAGAGGCATACTGGGAGGTCCAGGTGCTAGAGTTATGGAAGAGAAAGTTGCAGAAGAGAAAGTTGCCTTCACCGACAACTGGAGGGACCCTCTTGCCTTCATAATTAATAGATACTGACAGTCATCCTCCTCCACTAGTTTGCCTGATACCCTTTTACAGCCATCTAAGCTGGTGGCCAGCGCCACTGCTTGTGAGCTCCTATAGCAGGAATTATGGATTATAGCAAGAGGGGTGTTGCTTTGTCTGTCCTGAATGTTTTGGTGATGATGGAATTGTCTTCATCTTGGAAGGGGGCTGTTGGGAAGCAAAGTGTTGGACAGACTGTGATGACTGACCCAACCAGACATTTCATACATTACATCCTTCCTCTTCCAGGCCTGATTGGTTTGCAGCTGATGAATGGAAAGAATGAGTCAGCTCATATCAGAGATGCCGTGGCTGTGGTGGCCCAGGCAGTTCACGACTTGTTTGAGAAGGAGAACATTACAGACCCACCCAGGGGTTGTGTGGGGAACACCAATATCTGGAAGACGGGGCCGTTGTTCAAGAGGTAACACCTTTCCTGGCTTTCTACTTAGGCTCCACACAATCCACAAATGAAATAAAGCACTTCCCATTCTCAGAATGCTACCCTTCCTCTCCCAGGACAGAAGGAAGATAGAGGCAGCCTAGGTCGGCTGAGAAGAGAAAAACCAAAGTTTGTTTTCATTTGAAATAAGTAGGACACATCCTTGGCTCTCTAGTCTAAGTGCAAAATCTGCCCCCAGGACTATTAGGTGCTGAGATCTGAAACTTTGATGCAACCTCATTTTAATTAAAATAACTATAGTACTTTCAACAATTTGATTAACTCATGGATGCCTGAGCACATATGGAACACAATGGAGCACCATGGAACACTAGGCATAAATGGGTTAATGCAAAATAGTGCTGAGGGCTGAATGCGCTCTGTGGGTTCAGAATTGCTGCCTCTTTGGTTTTCAGAACTAAAATGAGCTCAGATAATGAGCTGGTCACATACTCAGAAACATTTTCTGAGCTGGAAAGCCTAGAAATGTATATGGTGTGTCTGAGGACTCAAACTGGAGATTCTGGAGGCAAAGCTCAAGTGGCATCATGACTGCTTGTAAGCAAAGGCCGTTGCTGGACTTGTCCCAGCTACACTGCATGGCCATAACTGCACATGGCTGAGAGTGGCAGTGCAACTTGCAACCAAGAAGTGGCACGAGGAGCCTAGATCTGGCTGTCTAAGGGTCTCTGGCTGCTTGGCTTCTCATTGTGAGCAATTGGTGGCTCTGGTCAGCGCCCAATGGCTGCTCTGTGTGCTTATCTGTTTGTGGGTCTTCCTGCTTGCTTACGCTTATTGTGGACTCCTACACAAGCCCCCATGATGCTAGCCACTTGCCTCCAGCTCTCGTTTCCCAACAATGCATTTTTTAAACTAAAAATAAAACCAAATGTTGCAGTCTGCTGAACCCCATCTTGCTTTGTCGCAAGGACACGCAGCAATCAGTTCTGAAACTGAAACGAGGACACTTCTTCCTAGGGTGCTAATGCAGACCAAGTATGCAGACGGCATAACTGGCAGAGTGGAGTTCAATGAAGATGGGGATAGGAAGTATGCCAACTACAGCGTCATGAACCTCCAGAACAACAAACTGGTGCAAGTTGGCGTATACAATGGGAGTCACGTACGTATGTCTCCAGGGAAAGGAAGTGCACAGCAAAGGCCAATGAGCTTTTGCATCTCTCAGACCTTTTATACTTAACAGTACCCATGAGAATGAGCCTTGTTTTTGGTTCTGTGCATGTATTTTGAGGGTGTACTCCCGGGTACAGAAGCTAGGAGATTGGGAGTAGACCAGCCCTTGTCTCTGGAGGTCCTAAAGGGAAAACAGAGTACACCATCAGCTCACAGGCAAGCTCACACTTGCCTTAACAAGAAACAACAAAACAATATGTACACTAATTCAAAGCAAGTTGGCAAGCAAGTTATTCTGACACTGCTAGCCATGGTGAATGGCATGGCACTGAAATCTTGCCCCCAGCCTTAGGAAACCCACTCCTCCAGGTTCTTGCACATTTTCAAGCTGTCTTGTCTTAAGAGCTGGATATTGCCAGTTTTTTTAAAAAAAATGAAAGCTGAATTCCACACCTTGTGCCCCACGCTGTTTTTCTTAGACAGACTGATAGTCATACAGTGGTGGGCTATTATGCAGTTATCTGTTGCACATCCTTCCTGGCCAGGTCAACCACAAGTGGGTTTGTAACTAATCCCCCTTGCCATGTCCATATCTCCACAGTTCCTACCCAATGACCGCAAGATCATCTGGCCTGGAGGAGAAACGGAGACACCACAGGGCTATGAAATGTCTACCAAACTAAAGGTAACAATTCCTGCATCCAGGATTTTGAACTGGACAGAGTATTACACAGAAAGGCTATTTGGGATTGATGGCAGAGCCTCACAGTCCAATGATGCAGGCTTGATTCAAAGCACCTTTTTCTTTTTGAAAGCGTGGGAGGCTCCATAAAGGGACTGTCTGCCTTGCTTCTCTTTCTGCAGATAGTCACGATTCACCAGGAGCCGTTCGTCTACGTCAAATCCACCTTGGCAGATGGGAAGTGCAAACCTCTCCTCAACAGCACAGGGGGGCTGGTGCAGCAGGTCCTCTGCACTGGGCCGAATGAAACCATGCCAGGTAATGTTTGGCAATCAAAAGCAAAAACACAGAGCAAAATGGGGGTGGGGAACATGTTTTACTTTTTAAAAAATGAACATTTGCCAGATTGTCCCATTTTTGCCACTCAAATTCCCATTTTAATTGGAACAACATATTTATAGAAAGCCAGTCTGACACAGTAGCTAAGGCCCCAATTCTATCCAAATTTCCTGTGCTGATGCAGCCATGTCAACGGGGTAAGTACTGCCCCCTGAGCTGGGGGAAATTATGAAGCCTCTTCGAGGTTGTTACCTGCGGGCTGCATTGCAACTGTATCTTAAACTTGGCATTCACCAGTCTTGAAAGACTATGGTATTGTGCTCGACACTGCATGCACGAAGGCCTGGGTAGATTGATATGGAGGATAGGCTGTTACCCAAGCAGCAAATCCCCCCTCTCCATACCACTGAAATAGTCCAATGGAAAGGCAGAGCCAATACAATTGGATCCAGCTGGTGTTGCAGAGCTGGGCTAAGGACAGGAGCTCACCCTGTCTTGTGGGGCCGACCCGGGTCTCGAACCCTGGCCTGCTGGTTAACAGGCACAGTGCCTTAACCACTTGAACCACCCACAGCTGTGGGTGCCAGAAATTTGAATAGGATTGCACTGTTGATCAGAATTGCACTGTTGATCTGAGCTGTTGATCAGAATTCCCCCAATGCAAACTTCACATCTGCTGCCAACTTCATGGGTAGCATTGCACAAACCACTTGCTTTAAATTGACCTCATCCTTTCCTAATTGACATATGGCTTTTTTTGGCAAGGATGGCAGCAAAACAATACATGTGAAGCTTTGCATGCTCAGAATGTGTGTCATCTGACTACTGCTAGACTAAGGCTAAAAATCCTCTCCATCCTTGGCCTCTTCTGACCAGACACCCATTAAAATTGACCATCACCCTTCAGTGTCCCCTCCCATGTGGCAGACAATCAAGCAATAAAGCAATACAATCAAAGCAAATTCTATTCAGAGGCAGTTAAAGCAGCAGCAATAAAGTGCCAGTAGAACCAGCTACTCAAGTTGCTGGAAAGGATAGGAAAATTTAAAGATGGATTTCAGGTCTGGAGTGCTTGATTCCAGTGCTGTCAGATTACAAAAACAAGCCACACTCTTCTGCATGATATGTTCAAATCAGCATCACAGCTTCTGCAGTAGTGTCCATGACACCTGAGGAAGCCAGCTTGCTGGCGTAGGAAGGAAGGAGAAGAGAAGAGAAAAAGAAAGATGCCAGTGTTCTCTCTCCATTTATTTGAAATAGGAACACAGTGGAGAAAGGAGGAAGTGATTCAGAGTGGAAAGCAGGGAGTGTAGGGCAGGCTCTGTCAAACTCTGCTCTTCCTCAATTTGCCCACATGGCTTCCTAAGGTAGAACTGGAAGAAGGGGCAGGATCTTAGCAACTGGGAAGAGAATTGTATCAGAACTGCAGAATTGTGTGGACATTAGAGGAAGCTGCTCCCAAAAACATGCATGTTGTGGAACCAGTAGGCAGGGTGTGATTCCAAATGGTAGGCCTCTGGATCACAGTGGATCAACCTTCACTCACTTGAATGAAGGTTGAACACTTTCACCCAGACTTGCCAAGTAAACAGCTTCTAAAGCGCTCTTGAACTTCCAAAGTTATGAGGATGCTGGCTGAGTTGCTGTGTTTGTTCAACTTGAACAAAAGAACGCTTGACACAAGAGTTCAGGAATAATTATTAATGCTGCATCATGAGGAGACGCCGGTATGTCTTTCAAAGATACTTGTACTTATGTATTTAGGCATGGTGTACATTCAGGTAACCATAGACAAGACCGTGTGTGCCTATTGCTAAACACACACATACACAAAACATTTTATGTCATAGTAACTCAAACAATTAACAAGCAGAATAAAATTAAAGCAATATAACAAGACTTCACCTTACTATAGAGCAGCATTGCAAAAACTGTGTTGTCCAAGACCCACTAGGTGGGCCGTGAACCAATTTCAGCTGGGTCATCATGTAGCTCAGCTGCCACTGAAAATACAGAGGTGAAAACATAACATCACTTCAAGGTTTGTTGCATTTCTTCCAGAGTGTCCTGAAAATCATTCTCAAACATGGGTCCTGGTACAAAAGTGTTAGAGGGCCCCTGCTGCAGTGAAACCAGGGGCAATGGGGAAGAGAAAACTTAGGAGTTTTTAGAAGCCTCCTTCTTGCCTTGCAGGGCGTCCCAGTGTGATGCTGTGTTGCTACGGCTTCTGCATTGACTTATTGATCAAGCTTGCAAAGACTATGAATTTCACCTACGAAGTTCACCTTGTGGGCGACGGTAAATTTGGCACTCAAGAGCGGGTAAGTGTTGGCAGCTGAAATCCTCTTCCCAAAATGCTTTGGGATTTGTAAACTTGGGCAAAAATCACAGGTGAGGTTAGCAATTTTCTAACATTGCTATAACAGGAGTTCCTGATGACCACTCTTGTCAAGCAGGGCATTCACAAGCAGGCCAACTGCACAATCCAGAATCTTTGTACTGCTTGCTGATACCAGCGGGTAATATCCACTGTCCCTGAAGAGGACATTGACATCTGATCAACCCAAATCACTTAAAGAACTAATTTAGAACTTGAGACATTAGTTCAAATGTTCAAACACAGGAACTCAGACACGAATGTGGGAAAGCTAAAAGGTTATGTCCCCTTGATGTGCTCTTCCAGTGCATTTTGGACCACATTTGTCACATGAAGTTATCCACAGGAAGCCTTCGCACCCTGATCCATTGGCCTGGATTGTTGTTGCAGGTGAACAACAGCAATAAGAAGGAGTGGAATGGGATGATGGGGGAACTGCTGAGTGGCCAGGCTGACATGATTGTGGCTCCACTGACCATCAACAATGAGCGGGCGCAGTACATTGAGTTCTCCAAGCCTTTCAAGTACCAGGGACTCACCATTCTGGTCAAAAAGGTAATGCACTCTTGGAGAAGTGCTGTCAGGACCAGCACTGTAATTTTCTGGAAACATAGAGAATTGTAGCAGCAACAACCACAAGGATTGTGCAATCTCAGGTGTTCTGCCTAAGGCTCAGGTTTCAGAGAGCCTCTCCGCTGCCTTCTTTCCATTCAATATTTAGTGTGAGCTGCTGCATGTGGAGAGTTTCCACCCATACAGGATTGGCCAGGAGCCTCCAGGAATTTCCAATATTACATCGTTAGGAAAAACAATCATTTAAAGACACTACCCGGAAAAGTATTTCAATCATCTTCTGAAAAAGAAAATGCTGCAATTTCTCCAACCTGAGAAAATTCCTCTCAAAAAATCCCAAATTCTCCATCAGGTTGCTTTGGTCCTAGATCTTTTCTCAGGTCAGAGACAGGGAGAGGTAATGCCTTCGTTTCCTCTTCGTGGGCATTTGGTTGACCACCATAGAAGACATGAGGGGTCTTTGAGACTGATCCAGCAAGGGTTCCTACAAGCCATGGTAGTTCGGAAAAGAGTCTGCCAGTTCAGAGGCAGTCTACCTGAGAACACCAGGTGATGGGGCCATCAAAGCAGGGTGGACATGTACCTTCATGGCTCAGGGACTTCCTGGAAGCATCTAATTGGCCTCCATAGGAAACAGAATGCTACACTAAGTAGGTTTTGGGGGTCAAATCCAGCTGGCTGCTTCCACTTATGCTTAACAGCTGTCCTATGCTTGAGTTGGTCTGTCCACCCATATCACCTCCTTGTTGCCAGAGAATTTGGTTGACCACCATAGAAGACTTGATAGACTATACTGAGCAGCAGGTCTCCTGACCTGATACCTGCTTGACTTGTTATCAGAATGTCAAGACAGAATGAAACTTACATTCATTATCATCAATTTGAAATAAAAGTCTTTTGGAATTTCACCTGGGAAATCTCCCTAACCAATTCTGGACTTGCTCTGCCCGTTGTCTATTATCCCCTTCTCTGCTGCTGTCTTCTAGGAAATTCCCCGCAGCACTCTGGACTCATTTATGCAGCCCTTCCAGAGCACTCTCTGGCTTTTGGTGGGACTTTCGGTGCATGTCGTGGCAGTGATGTTATATCTTCTTGACCGGTTCAGGTAACCACCCTTTTTGATGCAAAGTAGGGTCAACTTAGGGTGTGGAGAGCCACTTGAGATATAGAAGATCAAGGTCCAATCAGAATTTGAATTCAAACTCAGAATTAGAATTCAAATGGACAGGGGATCCATGTAGTCTGTATCCTGAGGGTAACAATAGGACAGGTGCTATTGGTGGTTGATAGGCCTTCTTGCTCTTTGGCAGCCCGTTTGGCCGCTTTAAAGTGAACAGTGAGGAAGAGGAAGAGGATGCCTTGACACTTTCATCTGCAATGTGGTTTTCCTGGGGAGTTCTGCTGAACTCAGGCATTGGAGAAGGTGAGCCCCATTCCTTCCTCTGTATTCAGGGTGTCGTTCTATGGCACGTTCCTGTCGGTCCTTGATGCTGTTCCCCTTTCTTGACCAGGTGCTCCCCGGAGTTTCTCTGCTCGAATCCTCGGCATGGTGTGGGCTGGATTTGCCATGATCATTGTGGCCTCATACACAGCCAACCTGGCTGCCTTCTTGGTGTTGGACAGGCCCGAGGAACGAATCACAGGCATCAATGACCCCAGGGTAATAGCTTTTTGAAAGAAGCAATTATTCTGTTTGCAGGGGAGGACGGAAACAAAGCTGCCTGAGAACTAACAGAGCTAGTATTTCGAGACATGGGAATGGGCTAACAATGAAAATATTCAGCACTCCTTTTCATCTTCCTTCTGTTCTCCTCCACACATTTCAGTTTGGCCCCAATGTTTCAAGCCCCTTTCTATCCACATCTTTTTTTCCAGTTGAGAAATCCTTCTGATAAATTCATTTATGCCACTGTGAAGCAGAGCTCTGTGGACATCTACTTCCGACGGCAGGTGGAACTGAGCACCATGTATCGACACATGGAAAAACACAATTATGAGAGTGCTGCTGAAGCAATTCAGGCAGTCCGGGACAAGTAAGTGAAAGGGCCTGAGTTTGGCTGGCTGGGGGGAGTCAGTCTGATAGAAGAACATGCATGACCAGAATGCAGCTCACCACTTAGTTAAAAGGCACCTGTGTTCCTCCAGTTGGAACAACCACATCTGATACCAGGGGTTGCTTCTGGGCCACATAAAATGGCAGAGGCCATGTTGGAGTGATAGATCCTCCCTGTGTGCCTAAGGCTGGCTTTCAAAGCAGTTCCTAAATGGCATTTCCTAAATGACATTTGCTTCTTAGCCCTTTACCGCAACCATTGCTGGAACCAACCATATCAGCTCTGCCTTTCCTTTGGACTATTTCAGTGGCATGGAGAGGGGGGATTTGCTGCTTGGGGAACAGCCTATCCTCCATATCAATCTAACCCAGGCCTTTGTGCTTCTCATGCAGCGTATGCAGCGCCTAGCACAATACCATAGTCTCTCAAGACTGATGGATGCCTGCTTTTTTTGTTGCAGCAAAGTGCATTGCTTGGTCCTGAGCTGGACAAGCCTGGGACGTCTCACAGGAGCCACGCCAGAGGCTGAAACTGTATCTCAGGGAAGCCCCACTGGGTCACCTGAGGACAGCTTAGTCAGCACTCAGCAGTACCAACATCCAAACTGCTGCATTGGTACTGGTGAAGCTGTTGCTTAGGTATCTCTACTCATATCACTGCTTCAAGACTACAATGACATTCTAGCATGTCAGGCTCTATAACACACTTAGGGTGCAATCCTAAATTAAGGCTGGCCTAATTCACCTGGCATATCTTCCCAAGCTGGTGTGGGGACAGGATTGCCATTTCCCTGGGAAATCTGGGTCATCATGTCCTGGCAGGGATCCAGGATCTAGCAACCCTGCTTGCAGCTGCAGCTTGCTTCCCACAGTTCCCCTGCCCAGCACCAAGCAACCCGAGGCCTGTGATTCTCTGCACAGGTGCTATCCTCACTAGTGCATATGCAGAGAGTCCAGGGGTCGGCACTGAGTCTGTGACCTTCTGCACTCCCTGCACCTGCGCTAGGAAAGCGGGCATATTGCAAGAGGTCCAGGCCCTGGATAGAACTGGGCAGAAGAAGAGTCATAGAATCATACAGAGAGTTGGAAAGGATCCAGTGGGTCACCTAGTCCAACCACCTGCCTATAGCAGGAATCCTCCTAGAGCAGTGGTTTTCAACCAGTGTGCCATGAAGAAGCCCCAGGTGTGCCGTGAGCTGGAGAGAACAGGCACAGCTGCATGTGGAAGGAGCAGCTGCCTCAGGCTCAAACAGGGCAAGAAGCGGCTTTGAGCCTTTGAGCTGTTAAAGTGGCAGGTGCTCCTAGACACCAGGCAGTCTACTCAGACGCAAGCCCCCTTATAGTCAATGGGCTTACTCCCAGGTCAGTGAGGATCGGGTTGCAGCCTGACCTTGAGCCTGCCTGGAAGCCAGAAGGAGTTCCCAGCAAGAGGAAGCTTCTTGATGGCTGAGAGTGGCACCCAGGAGGCAGGCAGGGTAAGAGGAAAGTGGAGAGGGAAGGATCCTGGGCCAGCCATGGAGAACTGGCTGCTGGAAAAGGGGGTGAGAGCCCCTCTTCTTTCTCCTGCAGCACCACAAGGCAAGGCCCCCTGCACTGCCTCACCAACACAGCACTTGCAGACTTAAAGCCTGCAGTGCAAAGCAGGGATCCATGCAAAAGCCCAACCCCAGGCAGACCTACTCAGAAGTAAGCCCCATAATAGCCAATAGGGTTCACTCTCCAGTAAGGGTGGGTAGGATTACAGCCTAGGCTGCACATTTCTCTCCTCCATCCCACTCCCTCCATATAAAAAAAATGTATTCCCTCTCTCTGAAAACTTCCTCCCCTCCCCTCTATGTCATAACCAAAAAGGAGGACAAGGCACCCCCAAAATAGCACCCTAATAAAATATATATGACATGATAAAATTAAAGATGTGTGTGCAATAAATTTTATGCAACAGGTTTAATAAGAAGGTTAATTATTATATTAATAACAATAAAGAGGTACTTAACTTAAACAGTACTTGCTTATTATTAAATTTTAAACTGTTGCATAAAAGTTATTACACATGGAGCACAATCCTAAGCATGTATACTCAAAAGTAAGCCCATTGTGTTCAATGGGTCTTACTCCCAGGAGTATGTCTTTAGGATTGCCATATATATATATAATTTTATAACACAGAATATAAAAATTATATACGGTATATAATTTTTCTTGTTACATAATTTATATAATTTAAATGAACTTGTAATAATTCAGTGTAAAAATCTGGTGGTAAAAATCTGGCCTCAGGATTTTTAGTGACATGGAAGGTGTGCCTTCATTTGAAAAAGGTTGAAAATCCCTGTCCTGAAGCATCTGCGACAGGTGCTTGTCGAGCCTCTGCTTGAAGATCCCACCAGAATCTCTTTTCTTGCAGTTTATACCCATTGGTTCTAGTTCTACCTTCAGAGACATCTAAGAACAAATTAGTCCCTTCCGCCTTGTGACAGCCCTTCAGGTATCTGAAGAGGGCAATCATGTCTCCCCTCAGCCTCCTCTTCTCCAGGCTGAACATCCCAAGTTCCCCCATCTTTCCTCGTAGGGCTTCCCTTCCATCCCACTGATCCTTCTTGTCGCTCTCCTCTGGACTTGCTCCAGTTTGGCTGCATCTTTCTTAAAGTGAGGTGCCCAGAACTGAACACAGTACTCAAGATGAGGTCTAACCAATGCAGAATAAAGAGGAACTTGAACTATGTGGGGAGATCAGCGTATGCCAGTGCACTGGCCTAGCACCAAGGAGTGGTGCAGAAGTGCATGATGTAGGGTTTCCATATGTTCTGGAAAACCAGGACTGTCTTGGTGTTGGGGGGATTGCTTTCATCTACTGGCAAGTTGGACAGGGGATCCTGTCCTAGTTTTGTGGAAGAGAGATATGGCAACCCAAGTTGTGAGCACTTTTGTGTCAGCCTCGGGGCAGTACAGGACTTATGCTGAGTCTTATGACAGCCTAACTACAGGTTAGGATTGCAGCCTTATTCTGGTATCTCCGTTTCTGCAAGTTAGTTCCTTGGTGAGTGGTTACAAAGCTGGCTGCCATAATCCAGGAAGGCTGGACTGACATGGTGCTCCCCTTTCTTTCCTCCACAGCAAGCTTCATGCGTTCATCTGGGACTCGGCTGTGCTGGAGTTTGAAGCCTCACAAAAGTGTGACCTGGTGACCACAGGGGAGCTTTTCTTCCGCTCCGGTTTTGGCATTGGGATGCGCAAGGATAGCCCCTGGAAGCAGAATGTCTCCTTGGCCATCCTCAAGTCTGTACCATCTCTCAGCTGAAATGCTGAATTTCCATAAACTGCATGGGGTGGTTGGGAAGGACAGCGGGTGGGAATTGTTCTAACGGGGGGGGGGGGGGGGGAAGGCTCTTGAGAAAGGTGCCCAAGAGAGGAGTATAGCGAACCTGAGAGTTCAGGCAAGAATATAAGATAATAATTCTGAAGCACACAAGTGTGCTGTGAAGGAATTTCCAGCTCATTATGACAAAACATTGCAATAACATTGCATTTTAAAATACATATTCAAGGAGGAATCTGCCTGCTGTCTCTCTGCATGACTCTGCATGACTCTGCTCTGGCCTCTCCTCCTTTCAATCAGCTTTCTCTGGGGGTAGGGACTTCCCTCATTGTCAGAATATGCCTTGCCTCTGACTGGATTCTTCCATCACAATACAGGAACACAAGGTCATTTGTCCCATCTCTGCCTGAGTCAGAGCTGAGGTTTGCCTCTGTCCATCTGGGGAGCCAAACCCAGAACAGTACCTAATCCCCCCCCAAAAAAAATTTGCTTACCAGGAGGGGAAGTAGGCTCCTACAAGGAAAGACAGCTCTTTCATTCTCAGTAAATCCTCTTTAAATCTTTAAAATTTAAAATACATGGCATGCTTCGCTCTTAAAAGTGAATGCCATGTATTTTAAATCTTAAAGATTTTCAGAAGTTGGGGAGCCTGCTTAAGTGACATGCACAAGTGGCCAATTGGTATATCAGCAAATTCATCCCCAAGCAGGCACCATCACAACCACTACCCCATTTCAGCCTTTTAGAAAACATGCCTCAGTGACTCCTTTCTGTCCCCTCTCTTTCCTCTCTCTCTCTCTCTCCCCCTCCCTTCCTTCTGCTTCCAGCCTCCATGAGAACGGCTTCATGGAAGAGCTTGACAAGACTTGGGTGAGGTATCAGGAATGCGATTCCCGTAGCAATGCCCCAGCAACGCTCACCTTTGAGAACATGGCAGGTTTGTTCCTTCCCACCTGCCTTCTGATCCCCCCAGCCAGGTTTCTCTGGAGAGGCTTATTCCCAGGGACACCAGAAAGACTTCCCCTCCCCACATAAGCAGACCTCATACCCTACATCTGCCTCAACATCACACTGTACATTGACTTCCATCTGTGTCCCCCCTTCACAACCAGATCAGTTCACAGATTATCTATCTACTTATAGATGGGGCTAAGCACAGTCCCACTTCCCCTCCATATGTGGAGCATTTGCCAGGAGAGGGCTAGTGGCTGAGGGTTTCTCCTTCTCATGGGCTACTTCTTCTGGAGTATGCAATGAGATTCTACTAGCACCTGTTCCCTGATCACCCCATTTTGGTTTATGGAAAGGGAGGTTGCGGGTGGGCGGGGGATGTAGGGTTTTCAAAGAGTTCTGACTGTGTTTAAACTGTTCTAACTTCCTTCACCTTTAATGTCCCAAGAGGGAGATGCTGGGAGGGTATCTCTGGGCTCCCTCCTTGCCTCTCCTCTGTGTTAACTTTCCTGCTTCTTTCAGGTGTATTCATGCTGGTGGCTGGAGGTATTGTGGCCGGGATATTTTTAATATTCATAGAAATAGCTTACAAAAGACATAAAGACGCCCGGAGGAAGCAGATGCAACTGGCGTTTGCGGCTGTTAATGTGTGGCGGAAAAACCTGCAGGTAGGACAGACCGTTTTTAGAGCAAAACCTCCAAAACAGGTGCGGTTTTTTTTGTTTCCCATCACTTCACCCAACCAGTGACTACAGTGCTATGTGGGAATAGCACAGGGACAGACTCCCCATAGCCCTCTCCACAGCCCATACCCCACACCCCCTTAGCAAGCATTGCTGCAAAATGGGCAAGCTGAAACTCCAGCTGCCCCGCTTGGTGTTGGCCTGAGTCCCAACCCAATGTACAAGGGAGGTGAGTTACACATCTTCTGGATCCAGATCCCTGGCAGGAAACATCCTCCCTCTGCCATCTCCAACCCCCACCCTCCTCCTGGCCAACAGCTGCTCTTCCAGATGTGGCTCCTTGTTTTGTTTTGTTTTTTGCGGGGGCCATTTAGGCTTCTAGTCTTTATAATACGAATCTGAGATCTGGCTGTAAATGGCAGGAGGAAGGCCTTTGAGTGCTCTGTTTTACTCCTGCTCTGCTTCAGTTATGCAGCCAAAAAAATTCAAGTGACCTGTAGTACAGTAACTACTAGTTAGTTAAAAGGCTTCCTAATACTAGATTAAAATTGGGGAAATATTTAACCCCAGACAGCTGCTCTATTAAATATTAGGTCTTCAGCTCCACCTACTGGTGAGAGCAGGGATTGCAGACACAGACAGGGTAGAAACACCTTCTACCCCTAAGGATGTGCACCACCCTCTGTTTAATCTGGGTCTATGCAGTGACAGACCAGTTAGGCCCTAGAGGTGGTGCCTGCTGGTCACATACTCTTCACTGCCAGTCCTCATGAAAATTCCCAGGACCCAGAGCCAAGAAGCATAGTAGAAGCATAGTACACACCTTTCCGATGGTCTATGCAGGGCTTTAAAAGAGAGAGCACCCAAAGCTCAGCCCCAGACCAGTTTTAGTGCCAAATTTCAGCTACTTAAGTTCTGAAATTCTAGGGAAAAGATGGGTGTTGCCTCAGAGCATCTGCAGATTACTTCTATTAATGCAGATTACCTCCTCGAGCAACCACCACCCATGCTGGGATTCCTGATTCAACTTCAAGATAGGTTTTGGGTTTTTTAAAGCCATTAAGTACTGAGACCTGTAAACTGGATCTCTGCAAGAACTCTGATTTGAGAATGGCATTACTGTACAGCAACCCAAAGCTTTTACTATATAGCGAATGCAAACCTTAGAGGAGACAAGGCAACTTCTGGAGGGAATCTGAAGAGCAACTAAAATGCTCAATAATAAATATTTTTAAAGGAAAAATAATTCCTGCAAAAGCCATGTGATTGATTGGAAGCAAAAGGACAGCTGACATAGGAGGCAATGAAAAAAAGACAAGCTGGTGAATATCCCTCCATTAGGAAAAACTAGTTTCCTTATTTCTACCACCCCTTCTCTTTCTTTATCCCTTGTCCATCCTTTCCCTCCCCCTCCTGGCAGCAGCGGCATCGAAGGGGTTAAGTCCGCAAGGAACCAGAGCACATTAGTCACTGCCATTTTTCACTTGCCAACTTTCTAGAAAAAACCCTGCCCTGGGTCATTGGGGGGAAAAGAATCTTTGGGGCTGTCAGCCAAGCATGCCACCCCGTGGGTTATAATAATTAACTAAAGACAGAATACACTCAGCAGAGATCCGTTTGACAATGTAAGACTTTTTCGCAGGAGGATTCCTCAGACCACTAGTATCTGGTACATTGCTAGAAGGTAGGCAAGTGGAAAGATTTCTTTGTTCAAGAAAAAAAAACAAAAACAAAAATTATATATTATATATATATATATAACTGGGCTTTTTTTGTTCTGTTTTGTTTCCTGGGGAAATCACAGTTTTGCCATGGCTATTTTCGATGATGCCATGGAAAGGCACAAAAAAAAGTTTCATCCCATCTCATTCTCTTGCTATCTTTTTCTTTTTTTTCTGTGCATGCGCGCAAAAAAAAACTCTTGAAGAAAAACTGAAAAGGAGGAGGAAATGTACCCCCTGCGCATGCTCTGTGCACCAGCAGGATACATTTTTGATCATCCCTATCCTGGGTTGGTACAGCCAGACCTGGTCACACCCATTCCACTCACCAAGGGGTTGGGAAAATAGTCCCTCTGTGGTGTCTGGGCCCCGTCCTCTGCCTCCCCCTGCAACTAACCCAGAGACATGTCCAGTGCTGACCAGGTCTGACTGCTTACCACCAGTGGCTCTCTTTTGTTGAGTTCTGTTATTTTGAGTTCCTGACATCCCTAACATCATCCAGAGCCCTAATGCTTTGCTTCTTCCCTTTCTTTTCCTTGTTTTCAGAAGCTTTACTTTTTGTTTTCATTTTGGTTGTTTTATTTTCTTTTACTTTGGACAACAGTTTCAAGCTTTGCGCCAAGCGTCATTGAAATTTTTGGAGTACTTTTTTTTAACATACAATGACCTTCTCTTTCAATGCAGTCCTCTCTCTCTCTTGTGGCCGTAGGATTCACCTTCAGAAAAGGCCCCGAGCATTTTTATTTAGTGGTAGGTGAATGTGTCTCAGCTCTCTCTCTAGACAGATCAGCTGTGGCAGGAAGGGGTAGGGACTAGGGAGTGATGTGTCTGCCCAGTAGCTGTCGGTTTCAACCCATGGAACCTTTTTGTGGTTCTCATGAGGAAGCCAACTTAACTCCCCAGGCCTCTGAGCTATAAACTCAGCAGAAATGAAGCTGCTTGCCCCCTGCTGACCCTCAAAGGGTTAGTTTCTTACAGATTCCAATGTAGATATACTAGTGACATGATCGGCCCTTGTGTAAACGACACTTCAGGGCCATGTGCTTTTGGGACCGTCAACTTTAAGGACATCTCAGTTGTTGTCTTGACCACTAAGAAATAACCCAAAACCAAACTAATAAAAAATAACAACCACACCCAGAAACCAGTCAAAACGAAGGATCGTGACGTGGGGCAGTATTCATCTAGGTGTAGAGGTCCAAATCACCCACTGGAGATCTAATCGCTTATATACATATTCATTTTAGGATAGAAAAAGTGGTAGAGCAGAACCAGACCCTAAAAAGAAAGCCACTTTTAGGTCCATCACTTCTACCCTGGCCTCCAGCTTCAAGAGACGTAGGTCCTCCAAAGATACGGTAAGAGGAAGAAGAACAATTATGCCCTCTCTCTTTCTCTCTCGTTTCTCTCTCTTTCTCGCTTTCTCTCTCTCTTTCTCTCTCTCTCTCTTCTGCCATCCCATCAACGACCACACACCCATCCCAAAGCTGCCAGTGTAACCTACCATAGCCTCATGTCCGTCAAGAGTCAGTCGGTCAGTCAGTCAGATGTTTCCCTGTCCCTCGAAAACTTTCAAAGCCCCGGAGGGCAAGGAAGGTCTCGGTGACTATGTAGTGTCCTCTGTGAAGAGTTTGGAGATAACTGCAGTGAGTTTCTCGTTCTTGGTTATTTTCCTTTTTTCGTTTTGTTGTTTGTTTTCTTGGACTAGATTACTTGATTTGGAAATGTGGTTTTAAATTTTCCTCACCATATTGGTGCCAATCTTTTTTTTTAAAGAAGAACTTTTTTCTTCCTGTTTTTTGAGTGTTCTGTACTTATTTGTCATTGTATGCCTAAAGTGACCCTCCCGCGTCCCCACCTATTTTCCCCACCCCAGTTTAATTTGGGCACCGTCTCACCTCACTCTGGGTCATGGCGTTTCTCACGTTCTTTACCTGTGATTTTTGTTTGTGATTTAAAAAAAACAAAAAAGAGAGCGAGGAAATTTTCCAGAATTCAGCCTTGGTGACTCAAATGACAACTGTCTCTGCTAATTACAATGCATACGGAGAAAGACAATCACAATCGGAGAGGGACGCTTTGGGAACCCTAAATTTTTTTTAAAAAAACATAAATAACTCCAAAAAAGAAGCCAAACCGATTTGAAACCAAAGCGCTGATTCATTTCGATGCAAAATGTCTCCCCTGAGATGAGAGGCAGTGTCGAAACTCTTGCTTGCTCTGAGCTTCTTGCTTCCAAGCATCCCCCTCTGGTGGAGGGGGGGGGTCTGCACGCGCAACTCAATTAAGGCTGGGGCATCTCCCCATCTGCATGAGCCCTGGCTGGATGCCACTTTGCACGCTGAAACGTTGGGAAACCAGGAAATTTCTGTTCTGTGCAGTGCAGCACAAGGAATTGGCCCATGCACACAAAAAAAGCCTCCCGCTGTGAGATTGGGGGTGGAGTGGGGTGGGGGTGGAATCTTTGATTTTTATTTTATTTTGTTTTACACGTTTTAATTTTTTTTTGGAAGGGTTGTTTTTCTTTCTTGGTCATTTGGCCCTGATCTGGGATGATCAGGAAAATGTTAGTGAAATGTGCTTGGATAGCAAGAGAACACCATCCCTCCACCCAGGGGTACAACAGGAACAGTCCCAAGCACATTCCCCGCTTCTTGCCTGTGCAATGAAGGCTTTAAGGGAGGACTCACCAGTGGAGAGTTGGTTTCTAAGCACCTGCAGGGCACTCTTCCTAATGCTGCAGTACGGGGATAGACCATCACCTGCAGAATATTCAAGTGAGAGTGCTTCTGAGCATATGAAAGTGTTCTGAGAGAGAAGTGCCAAGAGGAAGAGCCAAGAGGAAAGTGTTTCCTGGTGGAAGGGTAGTGGCAGCCTCCCATTTTGGAAACAAAGACCTGGTGTAGAAAAGGTGGGGGAGAGCATCTCCACACACCAAGGCACTCAGCATCATGCTTTTAAAGAAAGGCAAATTCCAGGGAGAACTCATAAGATGCTCTCCAAACTGGAAACTTCACTGAGGAGCTAGTGAGCATTCCTTGGGAGCTGAGTTTGGTCCAGCAGCATTGGTGAGATTGACTAAAGTCCTTAGGTTTAGGGTGCAGTTTGGCTTGCTTGTTTGAAGTAGCCAGAAACTGTGCAGGCAAATTTCTACAATCCACTTGCACTCCATCCATTGTGGTCTGGATTGCATTAGTGAGTCTGTAGAAAGTTCATAGGGTGGTCAATTCTCTCCTTAAACTCAGGTCTCAGTGGGCTTCACAGACTTAAAAGACTTAAAAAATCCTCAGAAAAGTAATTTGGGGTATGCTGATCGTCCACTGTGTCTAGGAGAGGTGATCACAGAGGTTCCATAAACAGCATACCTTATACGACTGTATAAAACCTGACCCCGAAAAAGCCGGATTCTCCTAGTTTATATTATTCATGCAAATTTGCACAATTGGTTCCATTGAAGGTGGTCCTGAATGTAAGGAACTATACAGGGCACAGGCACTCACTGACCCTGAGTTCAGCCCCCTCCTTTTTTTGTTTCCAAGATTTGCCCTGATACTCTTACAAGCACTCTCAATCAGTCATATGGCCTAGAAACTTAGGCTGCAATCCTAAAGACAGTTTCCTGGAAATAAGACTCATTAAACACAATGGTGCTTACTTTTAAGTAGACATGGTTAAGCTTATGCTCTTAGTTGGAAATAAAGCTGAGGTTTTCAGGATTCCAACAACCCTGTAATTATCCCCATTTTGCACTTTGAATGTGCATCCCTGGCTTACAGTATCAGCCATGCTAATAAAGTCAGCTCCAACATGAGGAACAAATTGTGTTTCTAGCAAATAAACGAACAGCGTTTCATGTCACCCCTGCCTTACTCCATTTTGAAGTTTCAAAGTTATCCAATCACATAATCATCTGCATTTCCATACATATGCTTATTCATTCATATGCAATGAACAAGAACTTTGAAGTATCCCCATATAGGTAAACCCCTTCTATGGAGACCAGCAGCATGCCCCACCCTTTCAAGTTTTTGAATGCATTGTGTTTCCAAAAGACATGACCTTATAGCAAAAAAGCTACCTTCCCTATATGAGATCTGCTGCCAAACAAAATAGGTGTGCCCTGCCAGCAACTAAATTCATCCACTGCTTGTGACAGAATGGGGAGCAATAAGACATCTTTCAGAAAGGTGGGAATGCCAATATGGACCTCAGCACCCCCCTGTCTAGAAATTATGCAAGTAATCTATTTTCCTTGACATCTATTTTGTGAATATAGGTGGGACCTCAGTGTCCACTAATTTGGTACCCACTTATTTGACTCACCACTGAAACTGAGAATCACCTTGAATGCATTGTTAGAAGGGGAAAAGCACCAGTCACATTTCCTTTTTATGTGCTACTAAATAAATTATAATTTAATTCCATTAGATTCAGTTATTCACCCTATCTAGCTGCTGAATAGAATCTAGCAGTGTAGTCTCTATACTAATGCATTTTGGGGTAACAATGTCAGAGCAAGCATGTCTTTAAAACTATTTTTCTATTGATTTTGGAAAAATAGAACCCCAATGAATCACAAGGCTCAACCTGTATAGCCAATAATGATTTGAAAATTTTTAATGCTTACATCTGTAGATTTTACAGCCGTGCCACTGCTACTCTATACCCTAAATTATACCACCTAATTTTTGCCCTTGACCATGGCACATTTGTAAGCCCCTTGCTACATTGACAGCCTAGTCCTGTCACCATGTCAGTGCTGTTTTCTCCTGGCCATTCGGTATGATGAGGCCAACCCACATGCAAATCACATTAAGAGCTTCCATGTGGATCCCTGAATTTGCCATTTTTATCATGCATCACCATCATTCTTAGTACTGTTTAATATTTTTTGTTCCTCTTAGTGAACACTCATAGAGGTGTACCATGAAAGCACAAAGCTGTAACATATAAAATAAGACCACCAGTTGCTTTTTAAACAACCATTAAAAGCAACAGATCACCAATAGTGCAGTGCAACTCTATGCATATCAGCTCAGAAGAAGTCCTGTTGTGTTCCATGTGACTTGCACCCTGAAAGGGTATTCTGTATGTAACTCCCATGAAAGCCTGTGGCTGCAATTTCATCTGTACTTTTCTGGGAATAAGCCCCATTGACTATCATGGAACTTATTTCTGACATATATAGGATTAAGCTATTGCCCTACAATCCAGAGTAACTACGGGAGCACATAAGAGACATTATGTGCACCTGTAGTTACTGCACCACCTAGTGAAAACCTATGGGAAATTCATATTGCAATCCAGAATAAATTGTTCTTACACCGGAGCAAGGACTCCCCATAGTTACTCTGGATTGCG
Organism: Cryptoblepharus egeriae; assembly: GCA_030015325.1. Taxonomy (NCBI): domain Eukaryota; kingdom Metazoa; phylum Chordata; class Lepidosauria; order Squamata; family Scincidae; genus Cryptoblepharus; species Cryptoblepharus egeriae. The sequence goes on along the minus strand of JAREYC010000012.1, from coordinate 732,399 downwards.
CCCTGAGTCAGGTTTTGGCAAACTGGGCCACTTTAGGGAACCTGGACCTTTAACAACTGTGGAGGGGAGAAAATTTCAGCAAGTACAGCTTGTCTGTCACCTGTAAGATGATTTATTTATTTAAAAGATTTACTATATCCCACCTTTCCTCTGCTGAAATTCCTTCTTCTATACAATTGTTAAAGGTCCACAATTCCTAAAGTGGCCCAGTGTGTCCTTCCTGGCTCTACATAATGAAAAGAGCAGCAGAGCTAGGCGTAAAAAAATTCCAGTTTCTGGAATTCGTTTTAAAGAATTCCAGTTTAAAAAAAATTCCAGTTTCTGTATTAAATAAAAGATAGGCTCAAAGATATGCCACAAGGACAGGGTGACCAGATGTCATAACCACAAAAGGACAAAACCACAAGAGAACAAACCACTTGTCATAACCACAAGACAAAATGTAGGACACCTAAGACAAAATAAAAGTGAAGAACATGCATATAAGTGGCTTTCATGTGGCTGTGGGTGGCGCAAGTGGCTAAGACACTGTGCCTGTTAACCAGCAGGCCAGGGTTCAAATCCCGGGTCGGCCCCACAAGACAGGGTGAGCTCCTGTCCTTAGCCCAGCTCTGCGACGCAGCTGGATCCAATTGTATTAGCTCTGCCTTTCCATTGGACTAATTCAGTGGCGTGTAGAGGGGGATTTGCTGCTTGGGGAACAGCCTCTCCTCCATAACAATCCGACCCAGGCTCTCGTGCTTCACATGCAGCGTATGCAGCGCAGAGCACGATACCAAAGTCTTCCAAGACTTTAGCAGACCATTTTGACAGAGGCCTGCTAAAGATGTGGTTAATTTAAACACACTATTAAAGATTATTAAATTTAAAAGTATTATGTATAATTTATTAATTACAAGAAGGCTACATGAGGCCTGCTCAAAAGGAAAAGGACAAGAAATATTTTTTCCAAGACCCAAGGCTTAAAAAGAGAACATGTACTGGAAATACAGGACATGGGGTCACCCTGCACAGTGGCCTCTATGGGGGGCAATGCGGGGCTTTTAACCTTTAACCTTGCCCTGGCCAGGTGAATCTGCACAACAATGAATTGGCCTTCAATAGAATCCAGAACTGATCAGAATTTTCTTTTTTTTATATTAAAAAAATCTATTTCAAAACAGTTTAAAGCACCTGCTGCTACTGGACCAGTTTGTTTATAATGAGAATTTAAAAAAACAATCTCAGGTTTTTCTGTCACTTCTGAAAACACTGAAGGCAGCTAGCTTTGCCCAGGCAATCCTTGCCTGAGTGTAAAGCCCCATAGAATAGAATGGAAGCTTACTTGTGAGTCAACAGCCCTATTTTTTAGACTTGGCTCAAGTACTTTCCCCCCTAAAAAATTGGAATATAGAATATACATGTTTGAAGCAAACAATTTTAGGAGGCTGACATCCTGCATCCCTTTACTTGGACATAAATCCAAATAAATTACATAAATCCAAATTTATGAGGGGTTTGTTTGGATCACTTCATCTTGTTAATTTCCCCCAGACCTTGAAGAAAAATGTGTGGGGAGAAAAATGCACACCTTTCCTCACCTCTTTCCATAAAGAGAGGCAAACTGAGGGAAAGTGTAGGAGAGCCATTGTCCTGACTGACTGAGGTACTTCTGTCGCCTCAGAGTGAGCCTCAAACAATTATGTTGATTCTTCTGCTACTTATGGAAGGCATTTGTCATTTTGTCATTAATACCATTTTCTGCTCTCCATGACTAAAATTTCTCTGTCAGAAACAACAGGAGTTTTGATATTCCTGATGGGTTTTGCTTGTGGGGGGAACTTTCCTGTCAGAATTGACCATTTTTGAGCTTTATTGTTATTTTTTCTGAGGGGGATCCAAAGAAAGGCTGCCTTTTAATAAGAATGGCTGCTGCATCCTCTCTCTTCCTCTCCTTTTTTGCCTCAAAAGTGTAGGGATTTAGAGATTTGTACACTGTCAGCAGATGTTAAGGCACGAGGTAAATACCAAGCGCCATCTTTGCTGAGAGAGCGACTCATGGCTTCCACCTCACAGGAATGGTCATTAATTGCAGCTTTTAAAATTATTTTTTTTAAACTGAGAGGGCATTTGTTTGTTGTGAAGGATCACATTTCTGTCCTTCGTGACTCCGTTTCTCTCCTAAACAGGCGCCAAAATTTTCCTCAGAGGAAATACGTTTCCTTCAGAAAATGGCTGACTCCACTTATCAGCCGCCTTTCACTGCCAGCTTGTGAGGCTGACTGAGGTGGTCAACCTCATACTTCTGCCCTCCTAAGATTAGGGGGTCCTAATTAGGAGACCATTAGGGAGCCCTCCTTGCCCCTCCAAAGGGAAACAGGAAGTGTTGAGGAGCCTTGGGCTAATTTCAAGACTCTCTCGCCCACCACTCTATTTTCCACTCCTCTTCACTTCCTCTTCTGCTTCACACCTGCGGAAGTGGGCAGCATTAGGCACATCATCTCATGCACCCAGTCTTAGGCCAGCCCAGACTCCAATTTCAAGCCCATACGTGTTTACTCAGAGGAAGTGAGTCTCAGTGACTTCAACGACACTTAACTTCTGAGTAAACAATTTCAAGATGGTGGCCTTAAAATGGTTGCCAACACCAGCTTCATTTCTGTCATAGTTCTTGAATTTACCCTTTTTGGAGGGTGCTGATGGGTTGTGTCCTTTAAAAAAGGTATAAGGTGCCCTGAACCTTCGCTTCATTTACAATATTCCTCCCAGCCCTCTCTGGCTGGAGAAGGAACTTGTGGAACTCACTGCCACTAGATGGGGAAAAACATTGGATTAGATGGTTTGAACATCGAGACGAATTCATGGTGACTGAACAGCTAGCTGTTAACTTAAATGGCCACCTTGTCGAGAGACAGTCTGCTTACTGAGTTGCAGGTGCTTACAAAAGCTGCCCCACTTTGTGCCATGAAGTTAGGACCTTCTGGTTTGACCCAAAGCAATGGTTGGTATATGAGTTACAAGCAAGGAAATAAGTCCCTGACCAATTAAATAGGCTTTATGCCAATGAAGTTTCCATGCAGTTAAACAGGCCCAGCAGCGAGGTACGGGGGGGTGAGAAAGTTAATTTTGCAAATTATTTCGGAAGCCACCAGGCAGGCTTTGGTGGGCTATGGCCTGAATGACAATGGATTTTGTTTGGGGGTGGGAGGAAGACTTTTTTAAAGGGTTGCCTCAGTCTTCTCTAGGGCCACCCGCGGCACATTTTGTTGGGAGGGCAGGATGGCGTTCTTTTGGGCACAGCGACGAGGGTTTTGCAAAACTCGATTTTGCCTTTAACTCTGGAACTGCAGCCGATGCCTCTGTAATAGACAATCCCTTTGATGCGCCTGCTCCCTACAGACAGCCCCGCGATGTCACCACGCCCAGAATCCGTGAGCTGCAGATAGCCCTGTAGAGAGTCCCCGGCTTCAGGAGCTGCTCAGCACAGGGTGGGCTCTTGTCCTGAATGTTCATTCGCTTTTGTCCTGTATCCAAAGTCCTGTATATGATGATGATGATGATGATGATGATGATGATGGGGATTTGCCATGCGCTGAGGCAGGGACAGCAAACAGGTGGGGCAGGGAGTCCGGCAGGCCCAACAGAATGTGGGGGGCCTAAGGTTGGCGGGTGGGGAAGAGTCTAAATTGAACATTCCTTTGGATGACCCAAAATGTATAGAGGATAGAACCAAATCAATGGAGTTTGGAAGTTCCTCCAGGGGGCACCACTGGTCACTGGTTTTGGTGGCTATTGGAGGACCCGCACTTCAGTGCAGTGTGGAAAGGGGGCCACCCAACAGATGGTGTCCAAATACCCTCCCTGTCCTCTGGGGAATCCCTGAGAGATGATGCATAACTCTGCTGTCGCGCAGGGAGATTGGGAAGGTGCAAGCCGAGGGTGCAAAAAATGAGATCCAAACCGTACCCAGAACAGTCTTCAGCTCAGCTCTGCCACGTGGCAAGAAACTAAAAAGGAGAGTGAAACTAAATTAAAACGGTGTCTTGCTGGGCAAGCATTGGCTACTGCGCAAGATGCTGGTGGTCTGTGAGACCTATGTGGGGTGAGGACAACCAGCAAGAACTGAAGGATCCCATAAAATTGGTACTGTGGAGATCGGAACAGGGCACTAACTATGCGTTTTGAGGGTGTGACTGGATCAAGCACTAAAAGACTGCCACAATCTGGTCTGCATTCCTGCCCAAAAAGTATTGCCATGGGGCAGAGCAAGTGTCGTTTGCAAGTCTGTGTTAATGTGATGGGGTTAAAAGACACTCCAGTGCTCTGGAGTGCAAAAGCCTAGTGGGGGTGGGATGGTGAGACTTTCCTCCCACAAGGAGTGAACAGGCAACAGGGTCCAAACCCAGTTAAGTGTCCAGAGTCTGAAGTTCAGACCCAACTGATTGGCCTTTCCTGAGGCTTGCACCAGCCCTCCCTTCTGTAGGGACAGCAGAGACTCAATCACAGGCCTTGTCTCTAACACATGACATATGTTGGCATCTTCACCTAACAACAGTCTTTTCAGTTTTATCACAACCGAACAAAGTGAGTCGCGCATTTCTTTACCTGCCTGAATCCAAATTTGAGGTGCTGGAGCTGGGGGGTGGAGGAGATGTGGCACAAACTCCACAGGGAAGGAGGCAACTGGGCAACTGGGACCCTCCTCATTCAGCCCCAGCCTCCTGACATTGTGACCCCCTGTCATGGGTTGGATGTGCCTAGGGCCCACTGGCTGTGTGGTTCCACCCTGGAAGAGATACTGGGTGCCGCCTTGCACAGAAGTGCCCTCCCCACAGGCGAGTGGCAGAGATTCTTGGCTGGGCAGTGGGGCTCTCCATGGAAGCTCTGCCTGCCTCTGAGATCTGCGGCCTTTGCATCATCCCTGAGAGATCTTCCACAGGGGGGCATGCATCTCGACTGAGTCCGCTGGGTGACCAAGCCGAGCCTCCCCTAACACCCAGACCTCTTTGTCTGTCTGCTTGTCTCTTGCAGCAGTATCATCCCACCGACATCACTGGTCAGCTCAACCTCTCCGACCCCTCAGTAAGCACCGTGGTGTGACATCTGGGTGCCGACACTGCCAACTCAAAAGGGACGGACCAATGGAGACTCTGACGGGTCCATGCTGGAGACACTTTGCCATCCATCCGCAGCGTCTGCATTGCTTTCTCTCCGCCCCATCCCCCTTTGTTGACCCCTTTCCTCTTTCTAGGCCAGCTAATATTCTGGGGCCTTGGAAAGAACTTGAAGCAGTCAAGCCCCATTTAATTGCACTGATGTCCTGTGACTAGTTCTCTTGGTGACATTTACTGACCCAGAAGGTGGCTCCAAGAGGCACATCAGCTAAACCAGGGATGGACTGTGCGCTCCTACAGGCGGACTTGGTTCTTTTGCTGTGGGGAGAGAGTCTCTGTATCATGCATGCACAGAACCTCATACACCCACACTTTCCAAAGCGCAAAAGAGGACTACAGAAGGGCATCTCCACCCGCATTGCTCACGGGTCATCATTGTACATAGCACAGAACGCATATCCATCTCCATCTAAACAAGCCTATCCCCCACAGCCAGAGAGAAAGCTTTAGCAATAAGGCACGTATTCTCTCTGGCAGTGACTGGGATGGTCCTGGGCATTCTGTCCAGTTCCCTCCCAGTTTTCTAGTTCAGGGCTCATCTGTGGAAGGCAATTTCTCCTGCCTCCTTCCTCTCTCTTGCCCAGTTTGACAATGAATACTCAGAAAAGCAGAGAAAGTGATTGATGGAAAAGAAGAGAGATGGACTCTATTCCTCCCTCACTTGAATTCTGAATTTTAATGGCCATGGGGCTTCTCCCATCTATGCCTGTTGCACCACAATGGCTTTACTCTTTCTCCGCCACAAGGCTCCGCCAAACCATTGGAGGCAGCTGTCTCTGGTATTGACTGTAGCCCAGTGCAGCAGTTCACATTGCCATAGCACCATCTCGTGACTTTCTCTGGAAGTACAGGGTTTGCAGAGCTGTTTGGGTGTGCTACTGTGGCCACTGACCACCTAACTGCACTCTTTGCAGGCTGTCTTGAGATCCAGGAGGCTGTCAAGAATTTGCAACCAGTGGGAACAAAACTCTTGTCCATCTGATGGACAACTCTTGTCCTACACCTCCAAGTGGCTCCTGAAGCTTTCAGAAAGTTTCAGAAAGTTTTGCTGTTAACTGCGCTCTGTTGAAACAGAGATGTCTGCCAAGGAAACATGCACTCCAGTAGGCTGGGGTGGGGTTTGTCCCAATCTCAATGGTTCAGTGTTATTTGCTGCTGTTACAAGTTTTATTTTTCCACAAGATGGGGGTTTGTGTCTGAAGACTTGGCCAGAGGCCATCACAGTCCAGGCAGCACATACAACTCTGGATCTGAAAAAGAAGGATTTCTTTTTGAGACCCAAAAAGAAGTCCTTTTCTCCTTTTCTGAAATGTCTTTAAGAAATAATTTTCTCCAAAAAGATGGAGACACCCCATTTGCCCCATTCACCTTAGCAGCTTCCCTGTGCAAAGACCTCCATTCAATAAACTCTTGGCATCTTCAGGGAAGGGGAGTGGCAGGGGTGTCTGGGAACAATACTGGCATGGCTGTTACTATGGCTGAGCATCCTGGGAAGATCCCATTATCACAGGACAAGAATCAGTGCCAGAGTCTGAACCTCAGCACCCTTTCACTGTCCTTGTCTCCTCCTGTTCAAGGGAAAGGCGCTGCATGCTCCTTGACAGTCAGTATTCCAGCGCACAGACACAACCCCCTCTGCTGATTAGTTCTGTCTTTAATTAACTGTATTTATATACCGCTTTCCAACAAAAAATTCACAAAGCGGTCTTCTGGACTCTGAAAGTTGATAACCTAAATTCCAAGATATTGCTAATCAGAGACACCAAATCAACCTTTGGTGACTGCAAATGCCAATTTATTTATTGAGGGGTGGGGGAGAAGAATGAATTCAGATATAAAGTTCAAAGCAGGTTTTCTCTTGTGTAAAGGACTGTGCTGTGGAACTCAGGTTCAAGGCTGTACAGCATAGAGGCTCTGCAGAATACCCAAGGGGTAGCAAGCCTCCCTCTCACAGGATCCGTTTCCCTTCTTTTCAAAATGGCAAGAACACTCTTGACAGTTCCTACCCAGCTGTCCATTCTGGAGCAGTGGAAACTTCCATACAGTCAACAAGTTAACCCTTTGTTAAGTCGCATTACAGCTGTCTATTATATATTGTATTGGCATCCATCAGTCTTGAAAGACTATGGTATTGTGCTTGACGCTGTATGCGAAGCACAAAGGCCTGGGTAGATTGATACGGAGGATAAGCTGTTACCCAAGCAGCAAATCCCCCTCTCCACGCCACTGAAATAGTCCAATGGAACAACAGAGCCGATACGATTGGTTCCAGCTGTGTCGCAGAGCTGGGCTAAGGACAGGAGCTCTCCCTGTCTTGTGGGGACCCAGGTCTTGAACCCTGGCCTTCTGGTTAACAGGCACAGTGTCTTAACCACTTGCACCACCCGCGGCTGTCTCTCTACAGAAGGAAATCATTTTTCCTGCTTCTCTGAGTATCATCCAAGCTTTTTTAACAACTCCTTTCCTGTTGATGCGTTGCAGAGCAATGCTAACCTAAGAACATTGACTAGACATGAAATGGACAAACACTGAGCCAGTTTTTCTACATTAAAGGAATGGCAGCAAGGAAACTTACCTCCTTCCACTCTTTCTATCTATCCTTACATCCGGATTCTGATTCAGATTGCACATCCGAATGTAGAACCGGGGAGAGGGCAAGGAGGGCAATAGCTGTTCTTTCTGGATGTATACATCAGGATGTTTTTATATATACAAGCGTATTTACTCGTATCCAGGCTCAGAAATATACTGGGTTCTTCTGTAAATAGATGGGTGTGTGTGTATGGAATTTTTAACTGGGCATCCACATCCAATTATTATAAAATAAGAATCATGATTATTTAGTCACTGTGATGTGAGTTTCTGTACAACTGCTGGGATAGGCTTCATGGATGGACTTTCATATTGGGGTATGTACATATTTCTGTTGGGGTGTGCAAGGTTTTTATTTATTCCATTTGTTTCTGTTGTTTCACAGCACAAACTGCTCAGAAATGATCTCAGTTGAAGGGGATTTACCCCAAGGGGACGTGTGCAGCCTAAAATATTCCTTTAAAGTTACACCTATTTCATCGTTTCCTTTATTTTTGACTCCTGTTTGTTCCATCCTTTGGAATGAATAAATCCCATCATTTCAGTTTTTCATGGAAGAAATGGGCACACACCCCTACTCTCAGTAGTCAAGCCAGAAGGCAAGCAGAAGGCATCCACAAAACACTGGGGATTCTGCTGCTCTTGCTTCTCTGTGTACATCAGACTCAGTGGCGTAGCTAATGATCCTGTGCAAAGCAGAAAATGTTTCCCCTGAACGGATGTTATCCCGTTTTTTAAAAAAGAAAATTTGGGGGGAAACTACCTCCTCTTCCCCAGCTGCTCACCACCTGTTTGCTCTGCTACCTTCCCCCAGGTAGTTGGACAGCTGAAAGCACAATCCTAACTGTGTCTACTCAGAAGTAAGCCCCATTGTGTTCAATGGGACTTACTCCCAAGAAAGTGTCTTTAGGATTACAGCCTGCATCTAACTGCTATCTGGAGTCAAAGCATTCCCCCAGACAACAAAATCAAGAATTAATTAATTAATTAGTGTGCCCCTTACTGGTTAGAGCAGTGATTCTCAAACTTCCTAATCCCGTGACCCCTTAATACAGTTCCTCATGTTGTGGGGACCCCGAACCATAAAATTATTTTCGTTGCTACTTCATAACTGTAACTTTGCTCCTGTTATGAATAGTAATGCAAATATCTGATAAGCAGGGTGTGTTTTCATTGTTACAAACTGAACATAATTAAAGCATAGCGGTTAATCATAAAAACAATACGTCATGATAGATAGATGTGGCATAGCTAAGAGGGGGTGACTGGGAAAGAAAGGAAGGAATGGGAAGGTAAGTACCTGGGTGAGAGGAGATCTCCATAGGATTGGGATCTCAGGCAGCAGAGCCAGCCACTGTTTCCTGGGAGTAAGTCCCATTCACTATCATGGAACTGACTTCTGAGTAGACATGCATAGAACTGGGCTTTAAGGCTGCAATCATTTCCTGGAAGTAAGTCCCATTCACTATCATGGGACTGACTTCTAAGTAGACATGCATAGAACTGGGCTCTAAGGCTGCAATCCTCCCCGCCCCAAGGCTCCACATGGTCTCACAGCTGCTCAGAGGCTCCTTCTAAGCTGCTTCTCAGTGACTTCTTCCAGCCGCAGCGGCTCCAGCATTTCTGCCAGGTCTTCCCACCTGGTCCCCTGCACCAGGAGTCTTTAGGCCAACCCCAGGAAAGCTCCAGGAGACCCCCAAAGGGGTCCCGACCCCCACTTTGAGAAATGCTGGGTTAGAGGAACTGATGGGGCAAAGAGGGATGGTTGATCTCTCCCTGGTAAATAAAAAAGGAAGTGCCTCTTTACCTAGTCATCAGGGATAACAGTATTATGATAGAAGGAAATGAGAGTCAACTCATATTAACACCTTATTAGTTTCATACAGTAGCATAATTACATCTCATTGGCTGCAATCCTAAAGACACTTTCCTGGGAGTAAGACCCATTGAACACAATGGGACTTACTTTTGAGTAGACATAGTTAGGATTGTGCTGATAGGCTCTCAGAGCAATCAGTCTCATGGGAAAGTTTTGCATTAAGAAAATCAACTTTTTATTCAGGAATCTTTTGTGTTTTTATTTTAAGGTTAATCGGGCATAACAATTGATAGAATATAGATATTCCAATGCAGTTTGTTTCATTGCATTCTGCATTAAATTACTATTCCAACAATATATAATATGATGGTATTATTATTATTCACACATACCCCATTTTTCACCATTTTAGCAACCGGTGTCAAGCTCTGCTTGTTGCCCCTTATAGCTTGCTGCCTGGTGCAACTGCTACCCCGTGCATCCTCTTAGCTACGCCACTGATCAGATTTCTCTTGGTCAGAACTGTGAAATCTTAGAATGGTAGAGTTGGAAGGGACATTGGAGGCCTTTGAGACAAACCTCTACTTGGTAGAAGCCACTGCTACAGTGTCCCTGACAGGTGGCCATTCAGCCTGTGGCTTGAAAACCTCCGAGAGTGAGAGTCCACTGCTGCTTGAGGTAGACTGTTCTGGTCTAGGCAAAAGTCTTCCTCAGGATAGCCTAGCTCCACATCCCTAAATTTTAAGGCATTGGTTCCTTGGGCACCACAGAGTGTGAGTCCTCCCCTTTTACAGGGTGACAGCCCTTCATACTCTTGAAGATGGCTTTCCTTTCTCCAACCCCAACCTTCTCCAGGTTAAGCTTACCAAGTTCCTTCCTCATTTGCTTCCACACCCATCACCATCTTCCTTGCCCCACAGGCAATGGGTTGATTTCACCAAAAACAAGACACAGAATATGGTGAGTGGATGAAGAGATCTCAGTCATTCTTTTTTAAAAGTTGAGTGTCCAGCACTCAGCCTATGAGTGAGCAATGCGTTCTGAGATCACAGAGGTGGAATGGGGTGGTGCTGAGTGACCAGGAGACAGTGCTTTAGCGCTGTGCCCCTCCCCTAGACTAGCTGAAAGTCAAAATGGTAAAACACTGCAAAATGAACGAGGATCAGTTCATTTGCAGAACTGCAGTGTAGACTCTGGGATATTAGGTTTCTTCAGGCACCATCATGTTTTAGTGCTGAGCACACATAGTGTTGTGCCCAGGGAAGGACGGAATAGTAACGGTTATTGTGTTTCCTCTCTGCTCTGCTGGTTAAATATTTTGCCTTTAACACCCACAGGGTTTTGGCCTAGGAGTTGTAGTGCGAGATGCACCAACTCTGAGACCAGAGCTCCGCGGTCACGTGGGCAGCATCTGCCCGTGAAACAGGGTGAAGCATTATGCCCGAATGGCAAACAACCCTCTGTATAAGTGGAGGGAGAGCGGGTTTTCTCAAATATTTGCACAGGCCAACATAGAAAGGATTAGTGTTACAGTTTGTTTTGTGTTTGTTTCGAAGAAAGCCTTCTTGACAGCAGCTCTGGAGGAAGACACGGTTGTGGGAGGGAAGATCAGCTGTGGCTGACACAACTCACCGAACAGAAGAAGCTTTCATGCTGGATAACCAGCCAAACTCTCATCTTTGTTCTGACACATCTTTTTTTGCAGGGGGGCTCAGTGTGGGTCCATCTTGTTGCAGTATAAAAGGCCTGCTCCGAGCCCAATTGGGAGTTGGCATAATCTGAGTCACTAACTTCAGCATTCAAAATTCAGGATGCCTTTGAGCAGCATGTCTTGAAGTATACTCAAGCCTTGAAGCCTTTCTAAGAGGAACAGAGATAGTTTTTTAAAGGCCAGACTATATCAGAGCATGTGCAGATTGCCTTTCAGTATTCTTTAAGCTTTTGTTTCAAAGCCTCCAAAGCATATGTACAAGGTGATGTTCTCTTCTCTGCAAGAGGCTACCTGCGGAGAGTGGAAGACCTGGAGTTCTACAGAGGTGGGTGCTGACCTTGGAGTGGGGGTGAGAGAAGAAAGCACAATCTGATCAGACCCTTGTGAAGTAATGAGGGCCTGATGAATGTCAATCATCTAACAAGAACACAAGTTCAGCAGTGCTCATCTACCTCATCTGCCAAAATAGGGCATGTCAGCTCCACCTTGCACCCCATATAGACCACCCTTAGAACCCCTGAGAAGGGGCAGGATCCTGCCGTGTATGGACATCATCAAAAATAGTGGCCATTGCATCTTGTGGCAGGGACCTCCACAGGCTCACTGTGCAGAATATGAAGAAGTACCTCCTTTTGTCCATCCCAAACCCCCTGCGCCAGTGAGATTTATTGAATAACCCACAGTCTGTGAGAGAGGGAGGGGAAAAGGCCTCTCCAACCATGCATCATTTAAAAAATCTTGTTTCCCCATCCTAGCATTGGTGACCCCAAACTTGGTGACTTTCCTTATAAAGTTATCCAATCCTTGGGCTACTTTGGATGTCCTTCTTTGCGCAATTCAAGCTCTAATATCCTCTTGAGAGTTTGACAACCGGAACAGAAAATTCCAAATTTGGCCACACTACTGATTCATAGAGCAGCAACATAAGGCCACAAGCCCTTGAACAGGAGGCTCTTAGTCCAGGATGTATCCTGACTTTAACCAGTCTCCCTGCAGACTTGATGACAGGGTCAATGTTGTGGCTGGACAGGTGAGGCACTGGCTGCCTTGCAGCTCACAAGATGTCACTACAGCCCAGGTTTAGAGCTGTAAGGAGCAGTGACTTAAGATGCAGTCTTCAGACCAAGGAGCCTAAGTAGTTAGCAGCTTTATAGCACTATCTGAAATCATAGCAGCCCCTAGACTCTCCTGCACAATATGTTGCAGGTTGCTACATACATAGCTGCACTACACAATCCGGCCACCAGTGGTGGCGGTGCTGTATTGCAGCAGAAAAGTCAGGCTGAACCTATTGCTGTTGACCAGGCCTGAAAATTCTCCCCCACTGCCATTGTTCTGGGATTGGCTTGTGATCTTGGAGCTTGTCTAGGAGATATAGTTTGGCACAGGAGTAAAGCAACATGGCTGGAAGAAAGGGTTCAGCACCCTTCTCTTACTTGCAGCTCCTCCACTTTAAATTCAACCCCACTTACCGGGCAGGCCAACATTCTAACAAGACTCTCAGCTGTGTTGAGGAACATTAGTGGAAGACGGGTGCTGTGGGGGCCAACACAATACAGGTGGAAGAGACATGCCCCTGACCAATCAAGCCAATCATTTATAAAGTGAGATGATTGGAGGGTCAGATTGACTAGCACCGCTGGTGCTCAGCCCTCCTTGCTAGAGCACCTGCGCGAACATAGGGCACCACTGTCATCTTGGTGTGTGCCACAACCAGAAAGCCAACCACAACACAGATGCAGAGGCTGGCGAAGAAGGTGGAGGGACCAATCAGCAGGAAAAAGGCGTAGTCCTGTAGATGCAGCCAAGGCTTCTGGCACTGAGCAAAAGACTCGTTTCCAATGCCGATGATGGGGAAGTTGGTGAAATGAGCTGGGAGTCTGCAAGAGACGGAGGTCACCTCTGAGGAAAGAGAAGGGAGAAGGGACAGGGAGGAGAAAGACAAATTCTGTAACAGGATCAGCAGCACAGGGGTTGCCAAAGTCAACTAACTCAGGACAGTATGAACCCAGAGTTCAGACAGTAGTTCAGCACTATGAACCTAATCCAGTCTGAACCCAGTTTAAGTGCCATGACTTCTGCCAACAGAACATTGTGCCAGGATGCTGCCCTGTTCCTCCCTGGCTAGTATCAGCAGGGAGGACAGAAACACACAGCGGAAGAGTTTCAGGTGAAACCGATGAACAGACGACATTCACAACTCATTTGGAGTTCTCTAATGTTTGGTTAGTAGTGGCAAATGAATGGGTGCCAATTGGAGCCAGGCCACCCAAAAGGGTGACTGAGGCGGTCATCTCAGTCCAGGCCTCCACCAACCTCTGCCCTTCCTCCTTCTGCTCATAGCTTTGAAGAGGAAGAAGGACACAAAGGAGCAAGTGTGGAAATGAAGAGACATTCTTTTTCATTTTTAATGGTTTTATTCTAATTTTTTTATTCAGATGTTTTAATCAGCTAAAACCCAACTGCCTAAAGACACAACTCTGCACTTTCCATCTGAAAAATGGGGAGGCATCAAGAACATTGCAGGTCTGGATCTAGTTTAGAACACAAGGCACTCCCCCCCCCCCCCCCCAAAAAAAAAAATCTGGGGAGTAACCCTAGATCACACACTTACCTCTGTTCTAACACCAAACAGAAAGTGTTTGCCAGAAATAATACCCTGAGGAAAATAATGATGGGGAGCTCAACCAAGTATACTAAGAATCTCTGCTTTAGCATTATGCCACTTAGCTGGAGAATATGCCAGCTCTGTTTGGCATAGACATGCAAAGCAGGTAGATGTGGTCTTAAAAGAAACAGCAAGACTGGTCAGGGGATGTTTAAAACTAACACCAGTACAAAAGCTGTACTGGTCTAGCTGGTCTCCCAACCCCTAAATTCCATTGAAAAAGCACAACACAGAAAGAATAAGTTAAGGCATCATATCGACAAACCCACCCACTATCTAGCCATCAACTTCCATTGAGATTGAGATCAAAGAATAGCTTCCGTCTAACTCTCGGCTGCCACAGTCTGCCATGGACCTATGGAAAGAGTGGGGAGACGCCAAGTCAATGGGTCCAATCGTATGCATGGCTGCTGCCTGGCCAAGGACAACCATGGCGTTGGCCTGTATGGATATCCTTAAATAGACTGCCTGCTGGGGTAGGAAGATCTGAGGATAACCTAAGGAAATGGGGACATACCATGAAAGAGGTGAATGTGGAGACTGTGATAATGTGGAGAAGAACAGTCTACCCTACATATCCTTCAGTGCATATGGTGGCCTTCTATATGCGCAGAGGAAGATGTTATGCTGGCAAGGGAAAATGCTATCAAGGTAGCCTGCTTTGGGGCAAATGACATCTACTTGTCATTTGGAAACCGGCAAACTCCACTTTAATGTTTCTAAATCTGAGTTGGCATTACTAGAAGCTATTGGCATTTTTGACCACCACATAAGAAAAATCAGGAGTTCCTTTTAAAAAAACAACCTCATAAGTATTGCTAGACTTTCATGGGTGGGGGTAAGAAGAGGCACTTTCTGACCTTAGCAATGGGTGGTTTTTATTTTTTAACATTTTCCAGATCTAGCTCACCTGGGACTTTGTCGGTGTTGTTCACAAGCCACTGGAAAAGGGGTTCAATGTCACAGGAGCACATCCAAGGGTTGTCGTCCAGCCTGAAGTAGTTCAGGGAGGGCAGGTTCTCCAGGAGGCCAGTGGAGAGGGTGACCAGAGCATTGCCATGCACAAAGAGAGCCTGGAGGTGAGGAAGGGCCTCCAGCAGCTCCGGGTCCAGTCTCTGAATCTTGTTGTGCTCCAGGTGGAGTGTGGTCAGACTCGGGACTGGGAAGAAGGTTTCTGGTTTCAGGGTGCTCAAGTAATTCCCACTCAGGTCCAGCTCCTGGAGTGAGCTCAGGCCCACCAGTGCCCGGCACTGGATGCTCACCAGAACATTACTGCGGAGGCTCAGGCGGCGCAGCTCCTTCTGGGCCACAAAGGTGCGGTTCCGAAGGAATGCAATGCGATTGTAGTCCAACAGGATGGTGGTGGCATTGATGGGCAGTTTGTCTGGCACAAAACGTAGCTGGTGCTCCATGCAGTTCACCTCTCCTGAGGAACAGCTGCAAACATCTGGGCAGCCGGAGGAGGGACATGGCGGTAAGAGAAGAAGAACAGCCAGGAATATCATGGGGACCCCCAGGTTCCTGTGGTCAGGAATACTGGAGCCCTGGGCCAACAGGAGGAAAATCCGTTTCCTGCTGTTCCGAGTCAGGAAGGGAACTGATACCTCCAATGAAGGCTCCTCATACCTGTCCTGACACCTGAGCCAAGTGGCACACCCAGCTCCACCTTCCTGTGTCCAGTACAGCTCAGGACACAAAGGCAGGCAGGGAGGCAGAAGCTGGCAGTCCCGTCCTCAGCCACACTGGTTACCACCACGAAAGTTTGGCAGTACCAGCTTGGCTGCCCTGCATAGTTCT
This sequence comes from Cryptoblepharus egeriae, assembly GCA_030015325.1. Classification (NCBI taxonomy): domain Eukaryota; kingdom Metazoa; phylum Chordata; class Lepidosauria; order Squamata; family Scincidae; genus Cryptoblepharus; species Cryptoblepharus egeriae. The sequence continues at coordinate 716,659 of JAREYC010000012.1, read as the reverse complement.
TCAGCTTGCCGTTCATTCTGGGTGGAGCTACAGCTCTTCCTTAGCAAATATTTTAACAGAACAGCATCGCCTGCCAAGGGGCAAAGCCGCAACTTCCTTATGGGCCCAGCCTGTCTCCAATGGCAGAGCTGTGCCAGGTTGCCCTGCGGCGAGGAGGGCCTTGGCTGCACACAGGGTCAAGCCTTCCCACCGGTGGCCTCTTTCAGTCTGGCCTGCAACAAGCCTGGGAAGTCAATTAGATTTCTTGCCAAGTTAGTAGGCATTTGGTGCTGCCCTTCCCTCCAAGGGCTGACACGGCAGAACAGAAGGCACTCACACCCCTGGAAGGCTGAGAAAGAGATGCCCCCTTCCCAGCACAAGACCAAAGGAATCTCCACCACTGACACCGGCAATGGAGGAGGGCAACTCCATTAAGCCTCCTCCCATGAGAAGCCATGACCTGGAAAGTCCTGGTATCCCTAACTGTAGGTTCACGGCATGAAAAGAGCACATCTGTTTCCCTCCTCTTCCTCGGTTGTCTCCCTAGTGCTGCTTGTCTCTGGAGCAGCCTCTGCACTGTTTTCCTACGTCACTCCTGTTTTGCAAACTTTTTGTTTCCAAGTTGTGTCCTGTGTCAATAACGACACCTTGCACAATGCACAATAACGCACTGAATGCACTGCGGTGGGGCAGGGACAGTCAATCAGGTTTACTCCATTTTTAAAAGGAGACCTCAGTGGATACAACATCAACCTAACATGAAACAGAGATTCCCACTTCAAAGGAAGCAGCCCTTTTGAGTAGTGGCTGCAGGGGAGCAGGTCAGGGTAGGGGGCAGCTTCACCTCACCCCTTCATGGGCTTCTCTGTCTGCAATTCAGGGATCGCAACACCACCTGCAAAGACTGCATAACAATCACACATGTGCAGCCCTTTGGACACCCAGACAGTGTGATGTGAGTGCGATCAACATTAAATGTTAGTTTTCATAGATAGAGTTGGTAATAATTTGATGGCGTGTCTACTCCCCCTCCCCCTCCTCAACTGGGGGAGGCCTGACAAAATCAGGGTGAAGACAGACAGTGCTACCCAAAAGAAACTCCCAGTGGCCCTCTCAGCCATTGGGCAATTGGGCTCATGGTTGAAGGCTCTTTCATCCACCGGGCTTCCTCTTAGCAACACAAGGACATGCAATAGTCACCCCCAAACACTGGTCCAGCCTAGCTCCATCTCCCCCAAGCTTCCAATGCCCTATGCCACCCCTATACCTCCAGCACAGAAACATGCCACATTAACTCAATGCACACACTACACCAGGATGCAGCCATTTGGAAACAATCTTGTTGGGACTTCAAAGTTTCAAAGGGTGAGATGGCCAATTTCAGGAAAAAAAACTGTGCCAAAGCAACAGTTGCCCTTTGCTCCTGTGCAGGAGCCTCCTCTGCTGGCTTACACAGAAGCAGAATGGCAACAGTGCACAAGGGGACTGTCCACCCTTCATGGGCCTTTTCCAGGCTGTGAACATCTCATGGGTATCTGGAATCATAAATGATCTTGGAAGAGTTCCCTCGATCCCATTCATCCTCTGCTGTCAGACTGAGAGAGTTGGACACTTTGAACTGAATCATTGTGATGAGAGCCAGCTCTTCGGGGTCCAGGTTGCTCATGCTGGCCTCTGAGGAACGAAGGAGAGAAAAAAGAGCATGTAGACTGGCAAGTTGGAGATGTTGCTGCCTTCACCAGGAGATGGAGAGCTTGTGGACAGGCCCTTCCCACCAATGCAAAAGCATTTCACTTGGGTGCTTTGTGAGGCAGGCCATAAAGACAGGGCTAAGATGGGCATGCATCCCTCCTGCCTGGTTCTCTAGTGGTAGGATGGCACCAATCCGAAGAGACTTGAGCCAGGAAGCAGATGAGTCCTTGCAAGTTAGGCCCAGGGAGGGGACTGAGATGGCAGGGAGCCCATTCCCTATTCCCAACCCAATCCACACAAGGGTGAAGGGCTTAGGGGGCTAAGTAGCTCACCAGTGCAGATGGGCAGGCAGAGAGAACAGTCCCTCTGGGGGGTCGTACGCTTGCAGTCATCCACGCACTCCTGCACTGGGATGCCACAGACTGAAACAAAACAGGCTGATGGTTATTTGTGTCAGGTCCCTGCTAACCGAGCAAGAGGCCCTCTTTCACGTGGGTGCTCCTCTTTTGTTTAGCAGGGGGAGAGTGACTGGCCTCCACACCCCGCAATGGCTTCTGCTGGGGTTGTTTTTTTGCATTTCAGATTGTGAGCCCTTTTGGGACAGGGACCCATGAGCCTTTAATTAGCTATTATTATTTTTCCATTTTCTTTGTAAACCGCTTCGTGAACTTTTCAGTTGAAAAGCAGTATAGAAATACTGTAGATAGATAGATAGGTCACCTCAGCCACCATCACGCATTTCTGCCTAAGCTCTGTCACTCACCTCCCCACTTCCAGAGGACCTTGGAAAACAGAGTTCTGTGGTGAGGGTGGAAATTTCTAACAGAAATCTCAGCTCCTTTTATGCTATTTCAACCACCAGGACTCTTTAATAGTTAAAATTATATATTTGTTGTCCGGGTTCGCCCCCCTGTATGAACGGAGAACATGGCAACAGCACTCTGGGTTCAATGGCAGAGATGAAATCTGGCTCACCTCCAGATAAGGCTTTGGTGAGGTTGTGATAGGGTTGCCATAATTCTCTTCCACAACATCAGGACAGGACTCTCTGTCCCATATGAACACAATCCCCCAAAATTGGGACTGTGCCTGTTTTTCAGGACATATGGCAGCCCTAGGTTCTGGATATGTCTGTCCACATATTTGACCCTGCAAGTATCACTGCCTGGGACAGGCCTGAGGAAAGGGTGAGCTTAGCACAAGCAAGAGCCCTGTTCACCCAAGGTAGATTTCTGGCCACTGCAACACATCTTCACCTCACTTGCAGAGATGCTCAGTATTGCAGTGAAGGCATTGCACTGAGGAGCGTCAAGGTCTCAGGTTGTGTCTCTGGAACCGTTTCCTCTGCAGAGAACTCTACCACCTGTGCACAGAGACCCAGGCTGCCCTGCATTCATCAGACTTCCAAGAACAGGATGTTTCATGCCATCCATCTCTCCCCAAAGAGATAACAACATCTCAAGAAGTTCACATCCTTGACGCAGCAGAAGGACCAGCTGGAGTCATTCGGGGAGTGAGGCATTCTTTGTTTGCAGACCAGTTACTGAGGAAACCCACCCACATCTTTCCCAAGTCAGCGTTCTGCACAAAGCCTCCCCCACCTCCAGCCCCTCCCTGACTTGAGTGTTCCCACTTCAGCTTGGACAGCGCCTTGCACAGTAGGAGGTGCTCCTTTACAGCAGCACAATCTGGGCCTTCAATGAATGAGTAAAGGGACGGGGAGGACAGAATTTAAGTGCTGCTTTCCAGGGTTTCCACAGAGAAGGTGGAGACTCTCTAGTCCGAATGCATCCAAGGGGCTCTACCACGCAGCCACAAACCTTCCCTTGCCTGATAGGCGTGTGTGTGTGCACATGAGGATGGATATATGTAGATTTGGGCAACCTCAAAATGCCAGATGCAGGGGAGGGCATCTGGATGCAGGTGTTTTGCGTGGTCCTGGAGACATCTGGTGGGCTGCTATGAGATACAGGAAGCTGGACTAGATGGGCCTTTAGCCTGATCCAGCAGAGGCTCTTCTTATGTTCTTGTGTTCTTATGAGGTCCAAATTAACAGGTGCCTACCCAGACCAGCCGGCACAATGTGCCATGACGCCTTCTCTCACCTTTTTTGGCTGTTGTCTGGAACTTGCCACTGCAGTCACAGGCAGGCCGTGGTGTGCGTGTCAAGGTCTTGTGGCAATGTGGGCCACTGAAGCCCTCCGCACAAACTGTCAGAAAGGAGGAAAGACATGATCAAGCCCAACAACAGGAGGGGGGACTGTTGTGCCAACTTGCATCTCTCAGCCCCCAGCTCCTCCAAATTCCTCAAGTTCTGTAATACAAACATCCAATGAGATGTTGACAACTGGCACCGACTCTGAAAAGTATTGTTCTGATTCGGGGAGTCGTCATCAGGCCTGCAGGCCAAATGTGGTCCCAGAAAGTCTTTATTTGGCTGTTGGGCTCTCCCAGCACAACCACCAGCAGTTGAGGTGAGTTGAAGCATCACAGGTGAAAGGGCTGCCCACACGGTATTTGGGCTCTCCCATATCTTGGAAGGGCTTGGAAATGGGGATTTCTACACCCTACGTTTGGGCAACTTTCAGGGGGCACCTTTCGCGACATCTGGAAAATATGGCCAAGATTTGCATAAATTCTCTTCTGCCATTTGCAGCAAATGGGTTTTTGAAGAGAGAAATAGTGCTTATTTGGTTCCCTCCCAGGCTTAAGCAGACATCATGAATGTGCTCCAACCTGCTGTATGAAGACTCTTGCTCTCTGTTTTCTCCCATAGATCAAATCCCCCCCAGTCTCTGAAGCAACTTTCCCAAAATCATGCAGCCTCTTCCACTGACATGCAGGAGAAGGAAGGCAGTTGATGCTCAGACCTCAACCCCCTTCTCAGAGACTTGCAGGCTCCAAGGGGTGCTTTCATGCAGGGCCATTGTGGAGAACCACTGACCAGCCTCCTAGCTAGGCTGAACAAAAGCACTGGCCAGCCAGCATTCCTGACTGCTAACCTGTTAGGCAACATTTCTCCCTTGTGTCACTCAGCGGATAACAAAGGAACTTTGTTAGAATAACACAACAATAGTATTTATTGCTTTTGAAGCTTAGTACTGGCAACCACCTGGCCCTGTGAGGTCTGTCTCATCTCCCTCAAGAAAACACACTTACTGGTCAACACATGGAGCTCTGAATCCGGCTTGGAGATGATCTCACTCAGAGAGCTGATCAAATAGAAGCCCGTCCCTGTCTGGAGGACGGCAGAGCATACGCTGCGCTCCTGCAGGCATTCCTGCTTGGCCTCCTCCAGGCTCCCTGCTGAGGGGAACTGAAACGATGGGTCTCCTGCCACGCCATGGCCAGGTTGCTTGTCAAACCAGTCTGTGGCTGGGAAAAGACAGGAGGGCAAGGTTGTGTGCACTGCAATTGTAATGGATTGCAGTGGTGGTGGAGCTGAATCTAGTGAAGTCCAAATCTGCTGGGACTGATCACTCACTGCCATCCCAACAAGCTGAAGACAAGCAGACTGGATCTGTCCTGACAGCAAGACAGCTCACCTTCACTGCCCTTGCACAGGAAAGGCCTCTCCTCTTTGCAGCTGGTATCTCGAAGAAGCCCCGTTGCGGTGTCAAACCACACACAGTCCTTCTGGCCACCGTTGGCCAGGTCGTCTTGCAAATACCTTTCTCATCAAAAACAAAAAGGGCAATATTGGTCTTTGGGGGCATGTGCAGAAGAGGGTCCCAGTAGCCCAACAGAGGGTTGGAGGAGGACAAGCCCTTCCTCCAAAAGGAACTTTGTTTCAGAACAACACAAACAAGCAGGAATAATTTTCCCATGCTGCTCTCCCCATGCTGCCTTGGATTTCCTTTCTTAAGGAAGAAAAGTGGGATACAAATCCAATTCATCATCATCATCGACAAAATTTCCATCTGCCAACTGCAAAAGGCCACTCTATTGGGCTCTGTACACATTAGACACCACTACATCACCAATCTACACACAGGAAGGCTCCGACTTTTGATAATATTACAAAAACCAGCATAGAAAATTCATTTGCTGTGTAGTAGTGTTGATAACAACAACAGTAGTAACAACAACAACAACAATAATAATTTCACAATATTTCCCTACAAGTGGAAGAACAGTTTTAATGTCCAGTCCTGACTCCTGAAAAGCAGCACTGCAATATTCTGGCAGGTGGATGTCCCAGAGGCAGGCAGGCAGAGTTGGGCCATTCACCGGCCTTGTAGCCGACTTGTAGTGATTCAAACCACAAGCCAGACCTTCTGAGCAAACACAGGTTTGCAGTGGGGGTGAAGCAGCTTTTCTGGGGGGTGTGGAGGCACAACTAGGAGTCTTTGAGGGCCCCTGAAAACCACACAGGTCTTGCTTACTGTGCCAGCTCTTGAGCCAGAGGCTCCTGCGTGGTCCATCGGAAGACAGATTCCTCCTTCAGGTCATTCAAGCCTGTCCAGAAAGAGCCTGTGAACTTTGAAAGCACCCAGTCCTGGGAGGAAAGAGCAAGGGCTGTGTTGGTCTTCCTGGGTGATTCCCACTCAAGATTGCACATGCATGAACAGGACTTTTCTCCAAAAAACTCAAGATCTTGGAAGATTCCTTGGTCTTCTCTGGCACGTGCAGCTTGATGACATGGCAAGGCCCAGGGACCAAGCAGACAGGAACTGGGGGTTTACATTAAGCTCAAGGTTCAGTTAAGTCCAGCAGCCACAACCATTGTCCGCCCTGCCTACCAGTGGCTACCCAGGGTTTTTCCCAGTCTTGCTAGCTGACAGGTGCCAGTGGTTTGAACCTGGGACCACCTTCAAGGAAAGCAGGGTTCCACTGCCAAGCTCCACCCTGCCCCGCTCCCTTTTTAAAATTAAGCTTAAAATTAAGCATACCGGTAAGTTCAGTTTCCCTACTCCTTTCAGCTTCAGCAGAGTTCACTGGCTTAGGGTTGCCATATGTCCTGATTTGGGGGGAATTGCATTCACACACTGGCAAGTTTGACAGGAGGTCTTGTCCCAATTTTGTGGAAGAGAATTACGGCAACCCCACACTGGCTGGCTGTACACAAACTACTCACAAGACACAGTTCCCCAGCAAACCTGATGCCCTCAGCTTCTGCCTCTGAAGAGATTGTAGTACCTTCTCCTGGGACGAGGTCAAGTACAGCAGTTCTGTCTTCCTGAACCTCCGGCAGGCCTGCCGGGCTGCATGCCACTTGCTAACCGATGAAGTGTCCCAGTAGTAGCAGCTGCCGTTCCAAGGGGTCCACCCAGGCTCTGTCGGGCAGGGACTCCAGGGTGCTGAGGCAGAGAGGAAAGTAGGCCTGGAGGACCCCACTTGTATCCATTCAATCCACCCTGTGAGGTGAATGGAAACACACGGGGGGTTCCAGGGCAGTGAGGCAGAGGGGAAAGTTTCCATACCACAGATGGAGCAGCAGAGGAAGTGTGGAAGAGGGCTGAAAACCCACCACTTTCTCTTTCTTCCTTTTTCACGTGTTCCTTTTATAATCCGGAGAGCAGGAGGGTGGAGGCACGTGCCACCACCAATCCACTGCCTGCAGCAGCTGTCGCAGCAGCTGTCGTGGATGGGCCAGCTGTACACTACAGCACACTGTGGCTCTGACTTTACTGCACATCAAGAGACACTTACCCAAAAGCACTTACCCCAAGTTCCTTTACACACCCAGGGCTTGAGTTCAGAGCATGAGGAGGCAGCCAGATTCTGCTCCCCTTGGCCCCTGATCTCCAGACACTCTCCAATGGGAAGCTGTACATCAGCCAGCCTAGTGAAGGAAACAAAAGAGCTCCATGTGGTGTCCAGGGGCAAGCAACCGCTGTTTATAGACTGGAAATGTCATTATAGCCCCAACTGCCCCACAAACACTCACCAAGGGGAAGTGAGGTTGACTGCCTGACCCCTTTCCCACATCCAGATCCCATCTCCATCCAGGTCATTCAGTCCCGTCCAGCTGCCCGTCAGAACCATATCCCTGACCCAGGCCTGTGGGAAAATAAAGCAGTGTGTTCAGCTACTGGGCATAGGGCCACCCCAGCCTTCTCAATGGCTGTGCACCTTGCCACCCCACCCCCAGTGTTCATGCCTTTTCCTTGCCACTGTTGAGGCTCAGCAGGCCTATGTTTTCACCGTATGCCTGACAGGCTTCTTTTGCCCCTTGCCAGTCTTTGCGGCTGTGCTCCTCCACATAATAACAGTGTTCGTTCCAGAACCACCAGCCAGGATGGCGGGGGCATCTCGAGTTCACCAGACCTGGAAGGAAGGAAGGAAGGAAGGAAGGAAGGGAGGGAGGAAGGGAGGAAGGAAGGAAGGGAGGGAGGGAGGGAGGAAGGAAGGAAGGAAGGAAGGAAGGAAGGAAGGAAGGAAGGAAGGAAGGAAGGAAGGAAGGAAGGAAGGAATATATATCAGTATTTTTAACTTTTATTTAGTCATGTCCTACATTTTTGGGGGTCCTTCTGTTTTTTTGTTTTGTTTGTTTTGGTGTTGTTGTTTTTTGTTATCCTGAAGACACTTTCCTGGGAGTAAGGGCCTTCAACACAATGGGGCTTACTTTTGAGTAGATATGGTTCCGACTGTCCTCATGGTCACTCTACGCTTACCTCGAAGACAGGAAGGGCTGAATCGGCGCACACAGCTCAGGTGGCCATCACACTGGCCTGTCAAGGGGTTGTAGAAGTGGTTAGGCAGGCAAAGAGAGCAACGCTTCCGGCACCAGTCCCCACAGAAGCCAGGTGAGCAGGCTGAAAAGCACAGACGGTTATTTCTAAGATGGGAAGCTCCTGGGGCAGAGGCTCTTCCTCGGCTGCAATCCTAACCTCAGCTTAAGCTGGCCTAAGCCCTGGCCTAAGTTCTGTGTTGACCTGAGGATTTCACAAAAGTGCCATAAGACACTTCTGTGCCACTCCTGGGGGAATCTTAGGCCAGTGCAGAAATATGTGCTTGCCTCCCTACATCACCATGGGAGTGGGAAAACTGATGAGTTGTGCCAACCTAGGTGAGGCTTGCACCACTTGTGTTGTTAGGCTAATGTTGCAGTGCTGATGGCACTGCAGGAATAATGATATGACAATGTAACATCAGGGTCAGCTATGGCAGTCAGAGAGTCTGAAAGGCCTCAATCTAGAGCCACACATTGCTCTAGAAGACCCCCACCTCTCCCCCCCCCCCAAAAAAAACAAAAGTCAGCACTCAGAAGTGATCTTCTGGACTGGGCTGCAGGTGAGGTTCTGAGCAGGGCTGGCTCTGACTGTGGCTTTAACCCTATCTCTGCAGACTGAAGAGGGGCCAGGAGGGAACAGGGCAATCTTTTTGCTTATATGTACCTGTTTGATAATTGAAGAAATCAACTAGAGCCTGAGCAATTAAGAAAAAAGTTGGCTACTGCTACATGGCAACATTCATTTCAAGCACAATCCTAACCATGTCTACTCAAAAGTAACAGTAAAGTTACTTCCAGAAAAAGTAACGCTTACTTCCAGGAAAGTGTCTTTAGGATTGCAGCCTTCATTTCTATCAGTTTCTTCTCTGCAGGCAGCTCCTACAACACCCATCCAGGCACTTGGCAGACCTAGAATTGGCCTCCCACTGAGCACAAGGCTCATTTGCATTACAAATGCCTCCTCTTTTTTGCTTTCTTTCCCACATTCTCATGCAGGATGGCTGCATTCATGCACACTGGACCCCTAAATCAGGGGTGTCCAACCTTTTAGCTTCCCTGGGCCACACTGGAAGAAGATGAGTTGGTTTGGGCCACACATAAACAACTTTTTTAATGTAGGACAAAATGTAGGATGTCCTATATTTTGTCCTACATTTTTAAACCTCGGGGTACTTCTGAGTAGGCATGATGCATAAGATGGGCAGCGATCCTCTCCAAGCTAAACCTTGGAGTAAGTCTCATTGATTATCATAGGGTTTTCTGCTGAGTAGCCATGCATAGTATTGGGCTCTCAGACTGCAACTTGGGAGTAAGCCTCATTGACTTTAGTGGAGCTTACTTCTGAGGAGGCATGAAGCATAGGATGGGCTGTAATCCTCTCCAAGCTTAACCTTGGAGATTAATCTGTAATCCTGGGAGTAAGACCCACTGGGTACAATGGGCCTTACTTCTGAGTAGACCTGGTTAGGGTTGCAGCATATCTCCAAGGTTAAGCTTAGAGAGGATCACAGCCCATCTTATGCATCATTGGTCTCTCAGACTGCAACTTGGGAGTAAGCCTCATTGAGTCCTTCTGAGTAGGTCTCAAGGGCAGCAGGCAGCAGCTGGGATAGAGGCTGAGGCTGCTTTGGGGGGATGCAGGTGGGCAAGCACTGCAAAGTCTACAGGGGCCTGAAGTGCTCTGAGTGCCAGGAGGCAGGTAGGGGGAGGAGCCAGGCAGCCCAGACCAGCTTTGTGGCAGCTGCACAGGGCAGTGCGCAGAGATGCATGCGAAATTTGAAAATGGCTGCTGCCACAAAGCCAGTTTTTCCAATGGTGGTGGCCAGCTTTGCAGGAGGACACATCCACCCTCGTCCTGGGCCGCATGTGGCCCCCGGGCCGCATATTGGACACCTCTGCCCTAAATGGACTCAGTGACACAAGCTCTGAAAAGCTGGAAGAGCTCAGCTCAACCAATTGCCTGCTCCCAAACTTTCAGCAGTCCTCCTGTGTATTCAGCCACCGACCTGCCTTGACATAGAGTGTGGCGCCTGAGCCAGGGCTGTCAACCAGCACAGTCCCAGCCACCATGTAATAGGCATTGTGCAGGCTCAACACCCCAGTGCAGCGCTCCTTGTGCAGGTAGCAGGCATCTCTGGCTTCCTGAAGTGATGGGCGCCTCTGCGGTAGAGTTGACCCCTGGAGGGAAACAAGTAGCTTCTCCCTAAATGACGGCAGCTCCACATCTGCAGGAGATATTATGGGAATGGGGAAGTCAGACACACAGAAAAAAAACCATAAAGAAAGGCATGCACAAGAGATGGGAAGAAGAAGCAGACCAGGTTTAGCAGGAGTCAGCTTCTGCATGGCAGGAAAAAGGCACAAGCATTTGCATTGTTATCAGTATGGAAAATGAAAGGAGGATCCAGGTAGACATTTGTAATGCAAAAAGAGTTAGGAGACACATCTTATTTGTAAGATGAATGAGCTTTTTGCCCAGTTCCTACCTTCAGGGCGCCGGCAAGCCCAGGGGAGACTGTTGGACTCAACACCTCTTCTTTGGCCATGAGGGAAGCCAGCTGGGATCTGAAAGGGAGATGATGGTGACATCTCAGCAAGCAGGTCAGCTCAGGCTGGGATGGCCATCTGTGATGCAGCTGCCTTGGGGAGCAGGGCACAGCTGCCTCCCCCTCCCACTCAGTTGAAAAGGTAGTGTGGAGAGGAGTGGTGGGCTAGAGTGCCATCTTTTCAGCTCCAAGGAGAGAGGGGGGATGAACACAGGAGGGAGCAGCTGGTACCCTATCCAGGGGTGAGTTGTTAGATGCATCACCTTGGGCACTGGATGACTTTGGCTGGCTCTGATGTCAATCTTTAAGTGCTTTGCACATAGGCCAGTGTTCTGCACATTTTGTTGCAGGAAGGGGGGTCACAGAGATGGTGGAGAGATGGAGGAAGGAATGATTCAGCTGTCCTAGCTGCCTCCAGGCCAAGCTTCCAACAGGGGCTTGTTCTCACCATATACAGAGAAGGCCTCACCTTCCACACTTTAGCTCCCAGGTATCTCTGGCAAGCCAACTCTGCTTCCTCATGACTTCTGTAGCGCTCTGATGACACACACGACCCGTCCTCAAATATCCAGTCCCCCAATGGCAGGCATTTCAGAGAGAAGTAGGTGGCTATTGAAAGGTGATGGGCTGTTTACAGGAGACGCCAGCACCCAGTCGTCCCCTCCCCAGTCCCAGCCTTTCCTTCCCACTTACCAAGGGCTTCCCTGTAGTACAGGAATCCCTCACAAAGGCCTGTTAGTGGATTACAGCTCATGCTGGGCTCACAGCGGGGGCACATGGCTTGGCAGTCCTGCCCAGAATAACCAGGGGAACAGCCCAGTTTGACATGCACAACAGCAGATGGATCGTTGATGGGTTCTTCCAGAGAGGCAAGGTGGGTCCCCAGAGCGAGGCGGTGGCCTGTCTCTGTGCTGACCACCATGTTGCAGCCCTTGCCCAGGGCTGTGCATTGCCTTTTGGCAAGCTGCAGTGAGGAGAAGCTCAGATCCACAGAAAAGGCGCCATAGTAGGATTTCTCAGGAAAGGTCATGTAGGAGTCTGGGGAAGAAGGAACAAGCCTGAAAGGGAGGTTCCCCCCTACTTAATACAGTGTTAGCACACACTGGGTGAGTCCCAGTTCCAGCAGGACAAAGATGGAAGGGCCGGTTATTCTTACCGCTCTTTTGTGGGACCTGACATATCCAGCGATGAGGTCTGTGGCACAGTTCAGCCTTCAGGAAGCCAGAGGTCAGGACAAGCATGCAGATCTGGTCACTGTAAGACCCCTGGGACAAAATGAAGCTGGCTCCCAAAAGCATTAGAGGGTGGGGGTCAGTGGGGAGGAGAAGGCAGGGCTCCCACCTCTCACAGTTTTCAGCAGTTCCATTGTAGGATCTTTTCACTCCTAAATTGCACATCTTTCCTTCGCTATCAACAATACACAACTTTGTGGGCCACTGAAACAAGCTTTTCAAGACCCAATTTGCCCAAAGAGGGGAAATAAACTTCATTCATTCATTCTTTCATTCATCAGTGTATTTGTTTCCTGTCTTTCTCTGCAAAGTGGAGTCAAGACGGCTAACAGCAGATTAAAAACACATAATCAATAAAATATTTTAAAAGGTGTTGGTGTTAAAATATTTAAAATATTTTAAAAGGTGTTAAAAGACAGTTCCTCTGAATGCTGATTTGTAGGTCTTGCAAAAACTTATAATTCCACCCCTCTTATGCAAACTTTGTTGGATTCAGAATGACCCTATAGAATGGAGGATAGAGTGCCTCTACCTTTAACTATTGCATTAGGGGGATTTAGGCAGGTTTAACTCAACTAACCCTACTATCCAGAGTAACTACTGGAGCATGTAAGAGACATTATGTCCACCCATAGTTATGGCACCACCTAGTGAAAACCTATGGGAAATTCATATTGCAATCCAGAATAAATTGTTCTTACATTGGAGCAAGGACTCCCCGTAGTTCCTCTGGATTGCACCCTTAGACGGGTTTCCAAAGCAGCACCTGCCACAATTCCCTCTTCTATTCAATGCTCAAAGGGAGAGGCACTCTGTCCTCCATTCTATAGGGTCACCCTGGCTGGGCTCCAAAATGTTGCCCTGGAAGGTCTTTCAAGGATCTCTAATGTGAAGCAATTTCAAATCCACCAAAGCAACAGTGTATAAGCCTACTCAAAAATAAGATCCACTGTGTTCAATGAGGCTTAGTCCCAGGAAAGTGGGTATAGGATTGCAACCTAGGCCTGCAGTGAGGTTTACTTCCAAGTAGGCATGTGAAGGATTTCCACATTAATATCCTGACAGTTTCACTGAGCCTGGGAACCCCGACTGCAGCCTTTTCCTTAACAGAGCATCCTGTTGGTGCTGCCCTCTTCTGGTTTGCTGAACAAGGGAAGAGAGTTGTGCAGAAAGGTGGGATCTTACCGCTGCAGCGCTTTGTTGAAGGGGGTCCCATCAGCCCAGCTCCACTGGTTTCTGCCAGTGCTGTGAAGACCAGTCCAGACACTCACCTGCAGTTCTTCCTGCAGCCAAATCTGACAGGGAAACACAAGAGTTTGCCAAAAGTTCCCAAAAGTTTCATAATCAAAGGTGTTTGACAAAGTTTCTGCAAGACCGGTAAGTTTTGACTGACCTGAGAGGCTGCCATGAACTGAGCCTGGAACCTTCTACATTCAAAGCAGGGGGGGGGGCTCTTGACTTGTCATCTCCCAGATTAAAGTGGGGCAGCCAAGCTCCCTTTCCAGGCTCAGTTCCAGTAAATCCTTCCCCTAAACTCAGACATTGGGGGCTTTGCATCTCACCAGGTCTTCAGGGCTGTTCAGGGTAAACAGGCTCCCACCATGGAACCTCTGGCAGAATTTCAGTGCCTGGCTCCACTCAAGGGCCACATTCAGCATGAAGACGAGGCACTTGTCCTTCCTGGATCGCCAACTTGAAGTGCGAGGGCAGTGAACGTCTGGCAAGGAAGAGGCAGGCAGAGTGAGCAGAGAACTGCAAGCCAGCATCATAGCATCTTTCATGAGATTGTGGGGGATGCCTTTGGGATCAGGGGAGTCACACTTGTGGTGGGTGTAGGTTGAGGGAGTTCAAGCTCGGGAACAGAGGGAGTACTGTGGCAAAGCACAGCAGATGGTTGTGGGTGGTGGGAGTCTGGGGGTTCACTCCTGAGGTTTCAGGAGCTCCAGACTCCCCAGTGGAATTGTAGGCCCAACTACTGGTCAAACTGAGTAGGCCAGAGCTTTAGAACAAAATGGCAGCCACCCCAACAACCCACCTTTAGAAACAGCCCGGGTTTCATCCATGAAGCCCTTCTTGAACCATCTCCCAGTTCAGCTATTTTACACGGCTCTTGTGACAAACTACACGTTATCCAAAGATATCTACATGTGTTACCCATGCAACTTTGAGGTCTTTTGTAGGAAGAGGGAGATAACAATACTTAGGGAACATACCCCTGTCCAGGTCAAAATACAAGGCTTGGGAGGTGCATTTCCCCAGGTACAGCCTGGTGCTTATGACTTCCTGAAACAAGCAGAAACCAGAAAACAGGTTCTGCAGGCGCTGATCCGGCAGCAAGCGGAAGGAGCTCTTGGCATCGGTAGAACAGTCTAAACTGATCGACAGGGATACACCATCTGGTGACACCTGCACAGAGTGGATAAAAAGGCAAAGTGTTCATGATCCAGCCAGAAAATAAGGTCCTCATTAAAATGTCACTGGATCAGTTTCAAGCCACTTTACCTCTCATTAACTTGCACACAAACTTCAGACACTGAGATTCTCTTCCCTCTCCCCCCCCCCCATTATGCACAGGCAAATCCATGTTGCCTACCAGAAGACAAGCGGGGGGATCCACCACGTTGCGCAGCCGGCCGTTCAGCTGCAGCCCCCAGAAATCCCGCTGCTGACAGGACTTCTGTACTGGCTCAAGGTAGACCCGGAAGTGCTGCTGATTTGTGCACAGAAAGACCGAATGTTTCCACCTGAGCCGGAGGAGGCCGAACCACACAAAGGCTGCAACTGGGAGGAAAGCAGACCAGACTGGCTAAGACAAGAACAGGGTTGAATTTTTTTAAAAAGCCAACAGAGGCACCAGGGTCAGAGGGGCCTCTCAATCAGTGCCACGTGCCTCCTGCTGCTTGCTCTCCAGCAATTGTTATTCAAAGGTAGGCTGCCTCTGAACATGGAGGTTCCATAATGAGGTACATGAAGGGCACCCATGGATGTCTGGATCAGGCCAAACGTACATTTAATCAGGCATTCTGTCTGTCTCCCCAAGTGGCCAATCAAGTTTACTAAGCACATCAAAAAGGCAAAGAATATCCCTTCAGCCCAGGTTAGTGCCTCCCTTCACCTTTGGCCCAGAATCTCAAAAACGAAATGCCCAAACCAGGGACCAGCCCTTTGATTTATGTAATGCTCCCCCCCGTTAATATTTTGCAAAGGCTACAAGTGGGGAGACCTGCAGAGTACCTACAGGGGAGTACTCTACATGCCCACCCTGTACCTGGGTCTTCGCTTGGGGTGCTGATCTGCACCGTCCCTGCGCTCTCCTCCACCAGCTGGTTCCAGCTCACCACGTTTCCAGGAAACTTCCACTTGGTCCTGGAGGCTGCCAGCTGCTTCACAGAAACCTCAGGGATGGCTCGGTCCCACAGGTTCACTTCACTCAGGTCCCCCATGTAGAAACTGGTCCCTGAAACCCAAAGCTACATGAACCCCCACTTTTACTTTATATCCAACCTGAGGAAGCCTTATGAAATACAGTGAGTGTTACCTTGGTTTATGAGCACAATTCATTTTGGAAGCCTGTTTGTAATCTAAACACTTGTATATCAAAGCAAATTTTCCCATAAAAAATAACGGAAACTCAGATGATTCATTCCAAAACCCAAAAATATTCATTTAAAAATGATTACAATACTGCCCTGCAAACAAAATAAGAATGAAAATTCAAAATATAAAGAAATATTAAACAAATTAACCTGCAGTCTGCCTCCCTTACACAGGCATGAGCCCCACTGATTATAATAGGGCTTACTTTAGAGTAGACATGCAAGTCTAGCCCCCAAATCCAGAGTAACTACAAGAGCACATAAGAGACTTTATGTGCACCCATAGTTACTGCACCACTTAGTGAAAACCTATGGGAAATTCGTATTGGAATCCCGAGTAAGTTGTTCTTACACTGGAGCAAGGACTCCCCATAGTTACTCTGGATTTTGCCCTAGGTCTCTCAGGCTCCTTTCCATTTCCTCCCTTACATAGGCATGTAGGCGTACTTCAGAGTAGACATGCATAAGGTGGTCTCTCAGGAAAGGCTGAGCAGGTGCTGGCGGAGCACTAAAACCAGCGATATCCCAGCTGGGACTATTTTTCCCCCTTGTTTCTGAAGACATTGCTTGTATATCAGATCAAAATTTATTAGAAATGTTTGCTTGTCTTGCAAAATACACACAATCCAAGTTATTCTCAATCCAAGGTTATACTGTTCATTCAGGACTTTTTGAAATCATTGCCCCTCATAAAGATCTGCTCCTCCTCCAATTCCTGCACAGTGACTGTAGTCCATGCTCAGAGACACACACTCAGGCTCCAGGACTCACCTCTGCTGTTCACCTCCAGATGCCCCACACTCAAAGTTCCTCCCAGAGGAATCCCTTTCTGCAGGAAACTGGTGAACTGTGCATTCTGTGGCTCCCAGTTCTCCCCATCAATGAAGACTTCAAATGGGAGGGCGCCGAGAGCGCTGGAGACAGAAACAGCAACATGGTGCCAGGTCCCGTCCAGAAGGGAGCTGCGGAGGCCCCTGAACATCGTTGCCCTGCAAAGAACCAGCAGGAAGAGGCTACAGCAGAAAATCACTGCTTGCAGCCAAGTTCTTGTCAGGGCTCAACTTCCAGGGAATCTCTGCTTTCATTCCTTTCCAGACCACATGGGTTCAGAAGGTTCCGAGTGAAGTTGGTGGAAGTTCAAAGCAGGCTCCACCCAGAAGTGGCTGAGGCTTCAGGCCACAGACTAGTTGGGAGTCCCCTTCCTTCCATCACTTTCTTCTGGCTTTTTGACCCACTCACATCAAAACTTGGGACAGAGACGTCCACCTTGCAAGAGAAAATTCTTTAGCCAGTGTTAACACCCCTTGATTCCACCGCATTGCTTGCCATGACAAGAAGGTCCTCACCCTTTGATATGGAATTCCAGCCCAGAAGGGGAGAGAAGGAAGAGCGCAAAGTCTGGCAGCTTCCACTTCAGAGAATAGCTGACCAGGCACATCTTGCGGGAACTGGCATGGCTGCTCCGAAACCACAAGCCGAGGGTGAAGTTCCTCAGGTAGCAAGAGATGGCATTCTCCAGCTGCAGGCTACTCTCTCCAGGGAAGTGCAGGTCAGAGGAGAAGAGGGACTCTGGGAGGACAGGCAAAGAAATCTTCTTCCAGACTAGAAGACTACAGTCACGAGGCCAACTGAGGAGGCAGAATGGTAGGGGACACCCTCATCTTGATCTGCCTGTCTGCCTCTGCTGCTTCTCCTCTTCCCACATTCAGGACTGGAAAGGAGGGGTGGGAGAGAGGAGAGCGGTGGGCTAGAGAGTCAGGCATGAGATATGCTCCTGTAATCCACCACTTTTTTCTCCTACACACTTCCTCTTCTGCTTCAGAAAGTGGGAGAAAGAGAAGCAAGCAAGGGGCTTTAGAAAGGCCTCTGTACCCCTCAAAATGGCAGCAAAATTTACCTTGGGAAAGACCAAGTTCTTCTGAGTTCTCCCCTTCATCAATTCAGTGAAGCAGAGAACCAAAAGGCAAAGATGTATAAACAAATTATAAGGCATGGGTTGGTGTCACCACAGAGAAGACCTTGTTGTCAGATGGGAAAGAAGGTACAGGCTACTAACTTTGTCCTCTCCATTTAAAAAAAAACATTTGGCCACATCCTTCCCCCTTCCCAAATTCAGGGCTTGTTTGCAGAGGCAGAAGCGTGGCTACCAGGTCTACCTACCCAAAGATGCATTGGCCACAGTCACTCCTGTTATCTGCACTGAGCTGAGCTGAGCAAAAGATACACCTCGGGCATCAGACATGCGAAAATGTTCCTGGTGGTTGAAGAAGCTTGCAATGCCATTGGGGTAGGTGATGAAACTCCAGGTGTTGAGCCCGGGAGAAAAGGGGATATGAGGAAAGTTCTTGAGCACGGAATGGCTGCCGAGTTTGGCAACAATGCTGCCCTTTAAGTGGGTGGCGTCGGACTCGAGTCTGATCTGGAGAGGGGTGGCACTGGGTTGAAGCCCGGTCACAGAAAGAGAGCAGGTAGAGTAGGCAGGCAAACTGAAGACCACGTCGACAGTAGCGTGTTGCCCCATTCCTCCGCGGAGGGGAAAATGCACAGGCTCTGGTGGGCCACAAAAATCTGACAAGACAGACAAGGCGATGTTATGGTAGCCTAGATGCCAGACCTACCAAGTCCAGCGCCGACAAACCACAACAGCAGCAGGCTGATCAGTGGTGCCTTGTGGTATCAGTAAGGCATTGTGGCAAAGGAACTGGGAAACAAATCAGGAAGTTACCAGGCTTGCCCAGGCAGGGCAAGCAGATGCTCTTCTGCTGAGCCACCTTCAGTATTTGCCTCCTCCAGCCTTTCTGGAATGCCTTTATGGCCTTCCAGCATTTGCTGCACTCACCATATCTGTGCTGGCAGATGAATCCTGTGGCCTCTGATGGTGGGCGTGCATTGCAAGGTCTAGTCTTCCACGTCCCATGGCTGGCAGCATCCTCTGGCTTGAAACTCAGCACTACACACTGACCCAGAATCTTTGATGGGGATTCTTCTAGAAAGGAGGAGGACCAAGGGTTGCAAGAGACTATTGCTTGGACAGGGCAACCACCTCGCCTCAGAAGCTCTTGCCGCTCCTTCAGTGATGCTCTATCATGCTTCAGTCACCACATCCATCCCAAAGGACCACTTCCCCACCAAAGAGAAGGGAGCTGAAGCCTTTAATCTCCTCCTTTCTGACATACATTTTGTAAGCAGAAAGGCCTGGATGACTGCTGTTCATCTGGAACTCCAGAAGCCAAGAGGGACTTTTAGGACATCCTGAAGTACAGTCAAGGGAGGAGAATGACAGCATGCTGCATTTCAGCACCATAGTGTCCTTCCAGCTTACCTGGATGCCACCGGAAATACGCAGGGGATGAGGAGTCACTCCATTTCCACCGAGTCCCAAAACGCAATCCAATCCACATGTTCCAGCCGTCCTCCAGAAATGCATCTGCAAGGCAAGTGGCAAACAGCTGTTGACTCCCTTTTGATCAGGGTCTCCACCTAGTCTTGCAATTTGTCAATACATAGAAATGAAACCCTAGATTGGCATTTAGCCCTGCTCAGAACATTTGTGTCAAGTTTCCAAAAAGTAGTATCTGAAAACAACATATGCATGCTTGGGCATATACAGGGTGACCATATAGAATGGATGACAGAGTGCCTGTATTTTTAACCATTGCCTAGAAGAGGAAATGGAGGCAGGTTTAGTTCATCGTAGAAGGGATTAAAAAGCAGCACCTGCCTCCATTTCCTCTTCTATGCAATGGTTAAAGGTACATATCTACGTCCCCCGTTAGATATGGTCATCCTGGGAATAAATTCCTATCTTTCCTGCTCAGCTCTGCAAACCTTGACAAACAGTTACACAATTCTTTCAGGCATGGGGCAAGAAGCAGTGGGGAGGTACACAGGTTTACTTTGCCTTTTCCTCCTCTAGGATTGAGGTGGCGCAAGTGGTTAAGACACTTTGCCTGCTATCTGGCGGGCCAGGGCTCGAAACCCGGGTCCCACAAGATGGGCTGAGCTCCCATCCTTAGCCCAGCTCCTGCCAAACCATGAGTTTGAAAGCATGCAAATGCTAGAAGATAAATAGGTGCCACTTTTGTTAGAAGGTAAAACAGTGTTCTGTGCAGCTTTGGCAGTCATCCCATCACCACAGAAGTGTCTTTGGACAACACTGGCTCTAAAGCCTTACAAACGGGGATGAGCACCGCACCCTACAGTCTGTCACAACTAGCAGTATAACCTGTAGGGGACATCTTTACCTTTACCTTTTCCCCCACCAATGTGCACTTAGATAGAATCAAGAATTTTTTCTTGCTTCTCGAATCCAGAAGTTGGAGAACAGTCAATACAACAAGATGTCTTTGTGCTTTCCAGACAGCAAAACCGTTTTCTAGGCACCTCTACAATGCTTTATATGTCCCCACAACAAAAGCTGTGAAGTTTTTGACTAGTGTCATCACCACCAAGGAGCCCTGAAGGTGAGGAACCAAAAGGCAACCTCGGTTGGTGGGTATCCTGCTACGACTTTGGGTCTCCTTACATGACAGGAAGGTGTTCTCCTCCTCATCGTGGACGCTTGCCAAGTTCTCCCCGGATTCCTGGCAGAAAGACTGGGCCTCTCTCCATGACCTCATTTCCCGGAAGGATGGGAAATGGAAGGCGTAGCAGTGGGAGCGGAAACGGACCTTCCTCACAGAGCCAGGGATGGCATCTAGGAAACAGAAAGAGAGAGGATGGGCATGTCCAGTCTTCTACAGTGCCAGTCCAGCTGTCGCCTTCCTCTTGACATGCCATACGCAATAAAGAATCTTCCATGTGTTTTTTGGGGACTACCAAACAGGACCTGCCCAAATGCATTCATGAGCCAGAGAAGCTTCTTGCTGCCTGTACCTTTTGCTGGCATCTCACAGATGAAGGAGTTGTTGGCCCGGCAGTCCCAGTCTCTCCACTGGCCTGTGTAGAAGCCCACCAGCTGTACACAGCGCCCTTTCTTGGGGTGACCCTGGAGCCAGTTGCTGAAAGAAAAAAGAGCACAGAGAGCCAGAGGAACAGTGGCAGCTATTTTAACAGTTGGAATAACTGCAGAGCCCACATTTTCCAAGGCCATCAGTGACAGGTTGTGGGGTCAGGTAAAGGCTGAGAGCACAATTCTAACCATCTCTACTCAAAAGAAAACCCCATTGTGTTCAATGGGTCTTACACCCAGGAAAGTGTCTTTAGGATTGCAGCCTATTACACATAACAAGCCACTCAAACCTTGAGACTATTCAGGCCGTCCCGTTATGAGAAAATAAATAAATATTGTATTTACTCCCATCTAATGCGCAGTTGATTCTAAGGTGCACCCTATATTTATAATGAAAGCATCACATTTGAGTATATGGTGTTTTACTCAAATCTAATTAACCATCAAATCTAATGCACACCCTGATTTTGGAGACTAACAGCCCAATCCAGAGCAACTAATCTGTCCACATAAGAGCCCTTAGGTTGCCCTATCTAACACTAGGGCAGAGCAACTGCAAGATGCTCCAGCCCAGTTACTCTGAAGGAGGCTTAGGGCAGAGCAAGGCAAGATAGGGTGCCCTAAGAGAGGTGGACCTGCTCTGCCCTAACTGGGGCAGCCTAAGCAGCTCAGGAGAGGCAAGTTGAGGGCATGTTTAGCATTGCCTAGGGCAGAGCAGTTACTCTGTATCCAGAGCCTGTTTCCAAGGCAGAAATGCCCTCTTCCAGCCCTCAGAGTTATACCATCTCAGGAGCAGGTATAGTAAAGAGTAGACCCATAGGGGTCCATGATAAGGCCTGAGTAAGAATGGTAGTGTTGACCAAAAATCTGAGTTCTTGGCCATCCTAGCTGCAACCCCTTCCTCTCAACCTCAGGATATGGAACGAACTACGGCTGCCCACAAACCACAGGATACAGCAGGCCACTCCAAGAAGCCCCTTGTATTCACTGGAGAATGTACTGGCATCTCATCAGGGACTCCTTAGAAGGCAGGCACCCAGTGGTGTCACCAGACTGGTGCGGCTGGTGTGGGCTGCATTGGGGATGCGCTCCGTATGGGGTGATGTGCCGGAGGAGTTTGACTGTCCTTTGGCAGGCCCCGGGCGTCAGCACCCCCATTCAGGCCTGCTCCAAGGCGGAGCAGCAGCCAGAAGCTGCCACTTGTCTGAGGAGCTGGCCTGAACGGCCATCTGAGGTGCACTGCGCAGAAACACACTGAGCTTCCGAACAGCTTCAGAGGAGACTTCCTTAGAGCAGAGAAAGTCCGCGCCTCTGCACAGCCATTCGGCCTCACTCAGGAGGCGGAGCGGCAGCCGAATGGCTTCAGAAAGAGTACTGCACAGGCACCAACTCTGATGCCTGCACAGTCTCCCCCGAAGCCAAAAGGCTTCAGAAAAGTACTGCGCAGGTGTCAGAGATGGTGCCTGCGCAGTACTCTTTCTGAAGCCAGTTGGCTTCAGAAACAACTGCGCAGGCGCCAACTTTGGTGACTGTGCAGTCCAGGTGGGGGGGGCGCATCCCAGGGATGACGCACAGACTTCCGCACCAGGTGACGTGCAGAGTCATGTCACCACTGTAGGCACCACAGCTGTTCCTTGTTCAGTGTGATCTGAGGGGTGTCTCCTCAGGAGCAAGTCTTCCCCTTGTGTCAATTACTTAGCATGCTCTGGAGCAGTTAGGGCAGCCCAGGCTTCCTGACTCTCTGGATTCAGCATCACTTTCTGCTCTGGATACAGAATAGTTAGGAGAGTGCAGTTAGGTCAGAGCAGGCTGAATTTGCTCTGGATTGCAGCCTAAGGCTACAATTCTAGCCACATCTCCCTGGGAGTAAGTCCCATTGACTATAAAGGGACTTACTTCTGAGTAGGCATGCATAGGATTGTACTCTAAATTCAACTGAAAAAGGTGAAGATTAGATTTGAATAAATGCAGTATTTTTATTTTGCAAATAAATTATACACACACTCAGAGTGATGCCTCACATAATAAGTTTAATTCATTCCAGAAGCATGCTTGTTATGTGAAACACTCTTTATGTGAAGTGGATTTTCCCATAGGAAATAATGGAAACTCAGACGATTAACTCCAGGACCCAAAAAATATTCATATAAAAATATTAATTGTATGTAAAAATGATGACAAAACACTGGAATTGAATTCAAAACATGCATTCAATGTGCAGGATCCTATGAAGTCTACTTAGGCTGCAATCCTAAAGACACTTTCCTGGGAGTAGGACCCATTTAACACAATGGGGTTTACTTCTGAGTAGACATGCTTAGGAGGCTGCAGTCAAAGACACTTTCCTGGGAGTAAGCTCCATTGAACATAATGGGGCTTACTTCTGAGTAGACATGCTTAGGAGGCTGCAATCAAAGACACTTTCCCAGGAGTAAGCCCAATTGAATACAATGGGGCTTACTTCTGAGTAGACATGGTTAGGAGGCTGCATGGAGGATAGGGGGCTTACCTGGGCTGCTGCTGGAGGTTGGAGGCCAGTGGGGGCACTTGGGGGCAGTTGGGGCAGCTGCCTCTGGCACCCACAGGCAACTGTCCCCAAGTTGGGGACAGTTAGAGGCAGCAGTGTGCCGGCCAGCAGCCCTTTAAAACAGGCTCCATGCAGAGCGTCAGCGTGAAGCAACTTGGGGGCAGTTTCCAGCGGACTTGTTAAGTGGAGTACACTCCCAATGGGAATTTATGCTTGTTATGTGATTCACTCTTTATGTGGGGTACTTGTTATGCAAGGAGCCACTCTGTGTGTGTGTGTGTGTGTGTGTGTGTGTATACCATCCCCCACTGCGCATCAATCCCCCATATGCCATCCCCCACTGCGCATCAGTCTCCTACGTACATCAACTCCCCCTGCGCATCCACCCCATGTGCATCATCCCCTCTATGCACATCAACCCCCCATGTTCATCAAATCCCCCTTGCACAACAACCCCCCCATGCTCAACATTCCCCATGTTCATCCCTCCATGCACAACATCCACCCCATGCACAACATCCCCCCATGCGCATCAACCCCCATGTGCATCAGCTCCCATGTGCAACATCCCGCATGCGCACCAACCCCGCATGCACATCAACCCTGCATGCGCATCAACCCTCCATCCGCATCATCCCCCATGTGCATCATCCCCCCATACGCATTATCCCCCATGCGTATTAACCCCCCAGGCGCAACATCCCCACAGTCGCAGCATCCCCACAGGCGCAGCATCCTCACAGGTGCCTCAGTTCCCCATGCGCATCAACTCCCTCATGCGCATCAACTCCCGCATGCGCATCAAATCCCCCATGTGCATCAACTCCGCCATGTGCATCAGTCCCCCCCATGTGCATCATTTCCCCATGCGCAGCATCCTCCCAAGTGCAACCTCTTCCTCTGAATAACATCCTCCCAGTGCACCAGGCACTGAGCACCAAATTGGCTGGATGTTGGTCAGTCTTCCATATTAAGTATAGGACAGAAACAAATTGCACCTCTTTTCTGCCCCTTAAGAGTTAAATTTCTCCACATTGGTTCTGGGTGGGTGTTCATGTGACAGAAGGAACTCCCTCCCTGAATTTCATGCTTCTAGGTCCAGGGGTTGGGGCAGAGCATCCCTCAGTCACTTATTCTTCAGTGCAAAGTATAGGGAGGAAAACGCATTGCGCCTCTTTTCACCCCCTTCCAGTTGGAATTTCCAAAAACTGGTTCTTAGTGCACCCCTCAGTCATGGTAGGAATACCCACCCCAAATTTCACACTTCTAAGCCCGGTGGTTTTGGCAGGGCGGTGATGAGTGAGTCAGTCAGTGAGTGAGTCAGTGATTTTTCTCTTTTATATACCTCGTATATAAGATGTATAAACCGTGTGTGGGGGGAGGGGGTGATTGAAAGGTAACTCCCTATTTTAAAATATAAATCAGTACAGGTAGTTACTTTTCAATCAACTAGATTTTTTTTACAAATAAAGTTTACAAATTAATAAAATATATTAATTTGGTCACCTTTTCTATCTCATAAAGGTGGTTGGGTCTTGATGGTGTGTCATTTTAAAGAGTTGGTTCCAATGTTAACCAGAATTCTTACCTGTACCAGCTCTGGGATATTGGGGTGCCATCCATCCAGACAAGCTGAGCACTTGCCTCATGCCAGGCCAACCCTATCCAGTACTGCAAGGAAGGTCCCTTCACACCATCTGTAAGGTCCCTCAGGAACATCTGTGCCAAGGGAGAGGAAGATTAAACATGGGCACATCCCCCTGTAGTAAAATAAGCAACTGGCATGTCAGGGAAGTCCAAGGCTGAACTAGGAATCAATCAATCAATCAATCAATCAATCAATCTAATCTATCTATCTATCTATCTATCTATCTATCTATCTGGAGAGGGGGGGATTTGCTGCTTGGGGAACAGCCTATCCTCCATAACAATCCAACCCAGGCTTTCATGCTTTACATGCAGCGTATGCAGCGCCAAGCACGATACCATAGTCTTTCAAGACTGACAGAGGCCTACTCTACTATTTGGAACCCCCTTCCCTCCAGATATGTCCAAAGGCATTCATTTTCTGGTCTGGTTTGGGGTACCACCATCCATATCCCAGCCTGATCCCATCAGTCCCTTCCTTTAACAGAATTGCAATGTTGGAGGCATCAAGAAACTGGGCTTAGTGATCTCACATCACTGGATGCTATTGAGAAGAATTTTCCCAGCGGGGAAAAATGGCAGCCTTTTCTGTTTCAGACACATGAGTGACATACTTTTAAGGGCAGTGTTTTGATAATAATATTGTTACAGCAAATTGCAGGGTTGCAAAATCAGGCTGCCACTTTCCAGGCTGGTGGGAGCAGCAGGCACTGCATTTTGAACACTGTGAAGAGGTGGGCATCACAGGCAACCCTCCAAAGCCCAAGTTCTTGGGCTGAAATCCCCAAATCTGGAAGCCCTGGGAAGGCAAGAATCAGGAAGCAAAACGAGAAATGTCAATGAAGAACAACTGTGTGGAACCTCAAAACTGGTTCAGAAATTGGGTGTCAGAGTCCCTGTGGCTCCCTGTGGCAAGAGCCACTTCTTACCTGCTTGCTGTAATCCTTGATGATGACCAGCTCTGCCTTTTGGTCCTGACAAAAGACATGAGCCTCCTTCCAAGAAAGAGCAGGGCCAGCAGGGATGTAAAAGCAAAGTTCATTCCTATATGAGATCCACTTTGGAGGACACAACCCAAGCACTGCATGCAGAGGAACAAAGAAAATAAGAGAGCTCTCTTTTCCCACAAGGCAAGATATGGTATGTTTCAGCTGGGAAAGCTCTGCTTTTTCATTTTTCAGCTCTACACAATCTTAATGTGATTTTTAGCTATTGTACTTAAAAGTGCTGCTTATGACTGTTGGGGTTCCCTCCTTCTGGCTTCCTCAGTCTTAGATGACATTGGGAGGTGAGACAGCCTGGAAGGAGCTCTCGGCAGCAGCACCCCCACCAAAGGCGAGGTCTCCAGACCAGCTCTTGGTCCATCCCCTCCGCTGGGGTGAATAGACCCAATAGCTCAGGCCTTCACAAGAGGTAGGTCTCTTGACAGAAACAAGGAGGGTCTGAATAAGGAACAGGTCAGGTAGAGCTGCTAGAAAAAGGTAGTAGAGCCCAGGCATAAAGACATACAGGCATTCCCTGCTTATCTGAAAAGCTGGAAGAGGGCATTTCCTCCCTGGAAACAGGCTCTGGATCCAGAGTACAATGCTAAACATGCCCTCAACACACCTCTCCTGAACTGCCTTGGCTGCCCCAGTTCTAATAGGGCTTACTCCCAGGAAAGTGTCTTCAGGACTGCAGCCTAGGCTCCACTTTTTGACAGTTTTCACTTTTCAGACAGAGCTCTGGTCTCTAACTCATCCAATAAGTTGGGGATGCATGTATATAAATACTGTTTTGTTGTAGTTATGATGAAGGACCTGCAAAGTGTGAGGTTATTTTTCCTGACAAAGGATAACATCCCTTTGCCAGGAAAAATCACCTCATCTTTTGCAAGTCCCTAATTATGACATATGGTCACCCTGAGCTGGAGGAAGGAAGATGGATGGGCAAGCAGCTGCAAGAACGTGGCTAGTTTGAGAGTGGAGGGCCACCATCGTGTTCTGTGCAGGTTCTCCCCTCACTCCTTTTAACCTCCTGGCTTCCCCCGGCATCTTCTCACCATAGCTTGCTAGTATCAAGCCCAGTGCCACTCGGATCGGCTTCTGGTACAACTCTGCTCTGCCCATATCGGCCAGCCTGTTGCCCTGAAATCAGAGTGACATAAATAATCTTGTGTTATTCCTGCAATACCAAATCCCCCTTCTCTGAACCCATCTCCAAGATATACACTGTTTGTCATGCTCTTCATTCAAATGGAACCAACTTGTCTGAGAAAGTTTCAATGGGCAGACCTCAGGCTTGGCACAGCTCCTCCTGCCTACACCTGGTAAAAAATAGTAGCTCAGGGGAGACAAACATAAGAATTAGGGAATGAGATATCTCCTTGAGTCCCATTGTGTTCAATGGGTCTTACTCCCAGGAAAATAACTTTAGGATTGAAACCTAGGGCTAGACTATCTGTCAATAGGCTGGCCCAATTCCAAGATGGACCAGCCCAGTTAGACCAGAAAGTCTTGGGCCGGCATAAATCAACATAGGATGGCTCAAGACAGATGGACCTGGGCTGGCCTAGCTGTGCCAGCCTAGGCAAGTCAGGAGAAGCATGTTGAGGACATGTTCAGCATGGTCAAGAACAGTGCAGTTAGTCTGTATCCAGAGCTTGTTTCCAGGGCAGAAATGCCCCCTCACAGCTTGTCAGAGTTAGAACACCTAAGGAGCAGGAATAAATCTGAGTAGACCCATAGGGATCCACGATAAACCAGAATAAGAATGGAAATGTTGGCAGAAATTTAAAGTCCTCAGCCAGCCTAACTGCAGCCCTTGCCTCTCAACCTCAGGGTATGGCACAACTACACCAGCCCATCTCAAGATACAGCACAACTACACCAGCCCAGCTTAGGATAACTACACCAGCCCATCTCAGGATACAGCACAACTACACCAGCCCAGCTTAGGATACAGCACAACTACACCAGCCCAGCTTAGGATAACTACACCAGCCCAGTGAGCATGCTGCTCTCCTCAGCAGCAGTTGGGCCAGCCAGAGGCCTTCAGCCCTGTGGATTTGGCCTAACTTGTCAGCTCAGGGTATGGCCAACTTAGCCGGGACATTTTTCTGACCTAAAATCAGGACTGCAGCCTTAATCTGCAATCCTAACTTGTAGTTAGGCCAGCCTAAGCCCCAGCATAGACTTGTGTTGACCTGGGGGTGCTACAAAAGTGCTGAAAAACTCTTCTGTGCCACTCCTGGAAGAGGGTTACACCAATGCACAGGCACTTGCCTCCCTACCCCTACAATCCAGAGTAACTACGGGAGCACATAAGAGACATTACGTGTACCCATAGTTACTGCACCACTTAGTGAAAACCTGCGGGAAATTTATATTGCAATCCAGAGCAAATTGTTCTTGCACCGGAGCAAGGACTCCCCGTAGTTACTCTGGATTGCGCCCGTGTACATCACCACGGTTAGGGGAAGACGGATGAGTGATTGCACCCTTGGTTTTGTTCTAGGGATCTGCACAAAATGGCACTGTCTTCCTGCACACAAAAATCATTCCTGGGCTTCCCCTTTCAAGCTTAAACTTTAACATTCTGTCATATTTAGGGTGCTGTAAGAAGAAGGCTGACAGTTCCCCCAATTTTATTTAATGTTCTTGCAAATGAAATAATTTCTACACTTTTAAAAAAAGTGACAAATTTTTTCACTTTTTTTGTTGAGGAGGTAGCTTTATACACCGTATTCTTTGTATACGGTATAAAGGATTGCATTCTTAATCTATTTTAATTTCTAGAAAAAACATCACAAAACACCAAAATGTAATATTTTGTTGTTTTCTCAGATATTTTAAGGAGGTTAAAACTGGGTTTTTTGTGTTTTTATGTGTTTTTGACACAAAACCCACCTATAAAACCCACTAAGAATTAACCCAAGCAGACATAGACCTCAGTCCCAGCTTTTTTTAATGAAACACACATTTATAGTGTATTTTTTAAAATTAAAGGCCCTAAATTATGGCATTATTATTTTTTAATTAATAGCCCAATGCTGCGCTGCTATGCATGTCTACTCTGAAGTATTCCCCACCAAGTTCAATGGGGCTTACTCTCAGCAAAGTGTTTTTAAGATTGCAGCCTTAGAGCACAATCCTCAAAAGTAAGCCCCATTGTGTTCAATGGATCTTACTCCCAGGAAAGTGTTTTTAAGATTGCAGCCTTAGGCTGCAATCCTAAAGACACTTTCCTGGGAGTAAGACCCATTGAACACAATGGGGCTTACTTTTGAGTAGACACAGTTAGGATTGTGCTCTTAGTAGCTATTTTTGTAATTAGTGTTCTTAGTTAATGGTCTTAGTGGGTTTTTTTTTTAAATTAGTGGCCCAAATTGTGACCCTTGTGGGTTTTTTTAAATTAATGACCTTAATTAATGTCCCTTGGAGTTCTCTTTTTTAATTAATTGGACTTGGGCACTAAAACTAGCCACTCACACACCTCAGAACAAAATATATAGAAATGGCCAGGCTAAAAAAAAAATGATTAAATGAATTTTTAAAAATAAATGGCCTTTAGTCACAATTAAGTTGCTTTTAAGCAGGCAATTAAGTTGCTTTTAAATGATGTTAATAGTTGCCTGAGCCAGGAACACACCATTCATGTTCCCCATAATTGTTGTTTGAGGTAAACAGGCCATTAGAAATATGTATTTATTGAAATTATTTATTTGACTTATGTATTTCACACCAAATAAATAATGATTGGCTGGTGAATATAATCAGCATCAGGAACTACCCTTAACCAAAATTGACATTAAAACTGGTTCTGTTTTTAAGTAGGTCTACATAAGGCATGAGCTTAATTACCACCATTTTAAAAAAATAGCCATAATAAGCAGGACTTTAAAAACAAATATGCCCTAATGATGATAATGATAAAGCCCTATAGCCAGACTGGTGGGGAAAAATGGTCAGGCTCAGGGTCACCCCTTGGCCACTTTTGGACCTTGACCATTTTTACCTCACAAAACTCTAGGCAGGCTTCACTTTGAGGTAGACAATACCAGGCCTCACTTGGCTCAAAATGGCTTTTGTTACCACACAATGTCCTTAAGAAATTGGTTAGTAAGCCCAACAGACTTGGGTTGCACAAAACCCCACACAAAACCCCACACAGGCTGGCGGGGAAAGATGCGCCGCAACTCAGAGAAAACAGTTGTCCACTATGAGTGTAACGGTCGCTGTGAGAATGTGCCAAGGTGCCTATGCCAGTGCATTCCGGCAGTGGGCCTTTAAAGCTATTTTTTCCACTGATTTGGTATCCACTGCCTTGCTTTAACACAGGGGGTTCTGCAATGTCACCCCACAAGTGGTTAATGAGGAACAGCCTATATATTTCTTTTATGCACAGCCTGTAAACAGATTTCTTGAATGATTAGAATAGAAAATCGGGGTGTTATGTGTTTTTAGTCCATTGCAATAAGTTATAATTGCTTTGTATTGCAATTAAAATTAGAATCGCAGTAAATTATAATTGCTGCATAAAAGCATACTAGGAATACATCTAGTTGCCTGCATCAAGGTGCATCTCAAACACGTGAAGAACTGGACTTTTTCAATATTCAAATCGTACAATTTCAGTTTGTACGAATGCACAATGTATTAAAATCCCAACATGATGACCCATCACTAAGTAAAGCCACACCTGTGAATCTACACCTGTTACGCCGCATAAAGGCACAAGCGTTTGTGTGGTTGTGTTGCATTTAAAAAAAAGCAGGGCTCCGTCAGTCTTGGAAGACTCTGGTGTCGTGCTCGGCGCTGCATATGCCGCATGCGAAGCACAAAAGCCTGGGTTAGATTGTTATGGAGGATAGGCTGTTCCCCAAGCATCAAATCCCCCTCTCCACGCCACTGAATTAGTCCAAAGCAAAGGCAGAGCCAATACAATTGGATCCAGCTGCATCGCAGAGCTGGGCTAAGGACAGCATTAATTCTAGCATATCTCACAGGGCTTTGGAGCATGGGCTGAGTGCCCTAGACAGGGGAGGATTTAGTCTAGATGAGCCCCAAGTTTTCCTCCAGTGGTGCGAAATCAGTGGTGACCTTGAAATCAATGAGATTCCAGTGGTGCAAAATCAATGTGAAATCATTGTGGAACTCCGTCTCATTCACCTTCTTTCTAGCCAAAAGCAGAAAAGCAATGGCTCAGCCTTGCAACCTTCACTCGAGGAGGTGGGCTGTGACACACATTAACAGCTCAATCCTAACCAGGTCTACTCAGAAATAAGCCCCATTGTGTTGAATGGGTCTTACTCCTAGGAAAGTGGCTTAATCACATTGTATGCCGTTAAATCAGGATCTTAAGTACCATATTATCTACCATCTACCATCAAGGGCTAATACAGAGACCTTTGCAGAATTTTGACTTTGTAGGAAAATGTTACGTTGAAATTCATTATTTCAGTACAGTGGTACCTCACTTACCAAGCGTTTCACATAACAAGCAAAAATTTCCAAGAAATCTTGCTTCATTTAACAAGTTCTGCTTCACTTAACAAGCAAGCACACTATGGGCACACGTGCTCTGCAGCCCTGACTCTCCGCATGCTTCATGAAGGCTCTTTAAAAAGGCTGTCAGCCAGCGCTGCTGCCTCTAACTGCCCCCAATTTGGGGTCAGTTGCCTGGGGGTGCCAGAGGCAGCTGCCCCTAACTGTTCCCAAATGCCCCCACCGACCACCTTGAACCTCCAGCAGCAGCCCAGGTAAGTCTCCCAGGAAAGTGTCTTTGATTGCAGTGTCCTAACCATGTCTACCCAGAAGTTAGCCACATTGTGTTCAGTGGGGCTTACTCCCAGGAAAGTGTCTTTGATTGCAGTGTCCTAACCATGTTACCCAGAAGTTAGCCACATTGTGTTCAATGGGGCTTACTCCCAGGAAAGTGTCTTTAGGTTTGCAGCCTAAGTAGATTTCATAGGATCCTGCACACTGAATGCATGTTTTCAATTCAATTCCAGTGTTTTGTCATCATTTTTACTTCCAGTTCATATTTTTATATGAATATTTTGGGGTTTGTGGAACCAATCGTCTGAGTTTCCACTACTTCCTATGGAAAAATCCGTTTCACTTAAAGAGCAGGCCTCTGGAACAAATTAAGCTCTTTATGTGAGGCACCACTGTATTTCTTTTGCAGGATGTGCCACCCATTTCCCTTCTCACCAGGAAGACAGAATAATACTTGTTTTATAAAGGCCAGACTTTACTATAAGATAGAAATCCACCTGCCTTACAAGACATACCAGAAACACATTTGCAAAAAGATGCATGCTTTTTTAAAATTAAAGATCAACCAGAACGTCCTCAGCACAAGCACATGACGCAGCCAGGATTAAAAAATGAAATTATTTTTAGCTTGGGGTTGTTTTATTTCCATCACAGGTGTCTTGACTAGAAGGCGGTTCCAGTATTCTGGGATGGGCTGAATTTGTCGCTTCGTCAGTTTTTCTGACCTAAAGTCAGGGTGGAATGAAACTAAGAGTGGAATGACGTGGACGAAAACTACTAAACACACAATCCAATGAAACTGTCTCCGTTTCAATCCGACAGCAGTTCTTGGCAACTGTAGTTCTTTAATCAGCTTTTATAGTCCAGAATGGTCAACATCTCCTGTGATCAATGTTTTTCTTATATGTTCACCTGTACGTACATCAGTGAGACCTGTTCCCATACGTACTCATGATGTGATTGTACGTGTCCACTGATTTCTCTTGTCTGTTGCCCAGCTGAACCTTCTTCCCTTTTCACCCGTTCAGATTCTGTACATTGTTCCTCCCGTGTCCGTAGCAGGTTTAAAAGATGCCTGCCTGGCCAGGCACAGTCGGAATGCAGTATTTTTTAAACTCACACCTTTGCTATCACTTCAAACCTGGTACCTCTTCCCCACCATCCCAAATATCATTTGACATCCATCTCAGTATCAATGCATGGAAAAGTTCCTTGCATTACCTGGTGCCAGGGACCAGTCCAAGGGATTGGCTCTGTTACTGAAGTCCAGTTGCAGATTAGATCAGTGGAGATCAACATCCATAAGGGGGGAGCAGTGGAAAGGAAGGAGGTGAGGTAGCAGATGTTCTCCCTCGCTGCCTAAGGGCTTTGCCATCCAGAGCATCTATATACTGCTTGCTGGGAGCCCGTTTGAGCTAGGGAGGGGAAAGTGTTCCATGTTGAGGAAAACCCTGGAATTGCAGACTTTCCAAAGGTGGTTCCCACAGCCACATTAGGAACTGACACCCCAAGTTTCACTGGGGACAAGCCCTGCCACGAGATCAGCCTTGGAAAGCTGCAGTAGTGCCGCAGCAAAGACACTGGTCACAGCAGCTGCTCTGCTGGAAATATGCCTGTGGCATCCTTTCCTGGCACAGGCCTGTGGGTTGCTGTGTGATTGGCTTCTCTTTGGTGGGCATTTTCGAGGCTAGCTCGGGCTCCATCTTGCAAGCCGCTCGAGGGTTCTCCTTCTCTGACTTGACCGCTAAGAAGGCTGTGAGGTCCAGGTCAAGCATGGTCACCCCTCCACGGGGCGTAGGGGTGTTTTGGCGACACTGTGGGCAAGGGATCCACCACTGTTCATTGGTCAAGGTGTTGAGACGCCTGATGCAGGCCTGGCAGAAGGTGTGTCCACAGTAGAGCCGGCGCGGCAAGCGGGCTGACAGGTCGTAGGAGCAGTAGCAGATGATACAGTCAATCTTGTGGCTGCCGCGGCTTTCAAGGAGAGCTTGAGACTCCTGCCTCAGTTCTTCTGCCTCACTGTTTTCACTCTGTGGTTCCTGGAACATCCTAGCAGGTGGAGACAAAGACAAGCATCCTTTAGTGCTAGTCCAGTCACTTGAAGTAGCCAAATGTATACAGCACAATCCTATGCACGTGCATGTGAAAGCAGGTCCCAGTGACTTCAGTGGATCTACCATTCAGGTACATGTGCACTGCTCTGACCCAAGATGAGAGTAAAGGAGTCAGTTTCTATAATACAGTAATTGTATCCATGTTCCCATTCTGCTCTGCTTAGACAGGATCTAGACAGCTCCAGTTCAGATCTTAAGGTCTTGCATAGCCTGTTTGCAAGACCTGAGACTAAGCTGCTTACCTACTCAGGTTTGGCAAAGGCCACCCTCCCAGTGGGATAGTTGCTCTCTCTGACACCCAGACCCATGACTCTGCGCATCACCCTGACCCATAAGTAATATTGATGTTCAACCCATAAGTAATAATGGTGTTCAAATGACAACAGCACCAATTACATCTGGGTTATAGCACTTGAAGTAGCGCAGAACTGCTCTGAGTGGTTGCAGAGGGGTATAGGAAAAGGTACTCGAGAAGGGGGTACAGGGAGAAGTCACCACAGGCAGGAAGATAGGGTGGGTGATCTGGCTCTGCCTTCACCTCAGGAGCCACCATCAAGGCTGAGGGTTAGTACCCCCCAAAGTGTGTACCTCCCTGTCCCCTTTAATTCCACCACCGTACCCTACTGAGACTGCACAAAGAGCTGCACCCTTGATCTAGTGGCCCCGCCTAATCCAAAATGCCAGCCAGATGCCCTGCAAAGCTCACAAGTGGTTTGCTGTCCCTGTGGCTTGCCCTAACACAGGTGAGAAATGAGCACCCCGGGGAACATCAAAGTCTTACCTTCACAGACAAGGAGCAGCCAGCAGCGGATTCCATGCCTAGAATGGGACCTGCAGGCACCTGCTCCTCCGCCCTGCCCCGACACCAGAGCAACCCACATGCAAATACCTGATGGAAAGACAACGTACCTCTCCTGCTCCTGCTGCATCCCTGCAGCCTCCAGGGCACCAAAATGGACCAGCACCCAGCTCAGTGCAGTGCAATCCCGAGGAACAAGCTCAGGCAGGTGGCCTCAGTGGGACTTTGCCACACATTCCCCCAAACAGAAGCCCATCTCTGGCTTCTCACTTTGGTAATTATAGGAGGTTCGTGTTTCAGGCACAGTCACGCTACTGTATCTGCTGCAAGGAAGCCAAACTCCCCGGATAGAGTTACTCTTGCCCTGGCTGACAATAGGCTCAGAAATACAATAACACGCTCTCCGGCCGCCTGCCTGCCTTCCTGGGCAGAGCTTCATATCCATCTCTGCAGCAGCTCCGTGGATCTCATTAGTAAAACGAGCCGTCTGCGAGAAGCCCTTGGGCTCCGGCTGGCATGCCGGACAGTCCTATCAGCCGAAGCTTTCCGACTGCCTTGGCCTTCAGTTGCCCTCTGTTTCACCACACCTCAGGCCACCCTTTCTCATGTTATAATCTTCTGTTGTCATCAAGTGTCGAGAGGTTTAAAATTTGCCCTCCGCATTGCCAATTTAACAATGTTTCCCTGGTTTCCCTTCCTCACCACTGAAGGCAAAGGGGGAAGAAGTGGCCTGTGTACTGAGTTGACTTAATAAGTACTCAACAGAAAATACAGGTAGAACCAGAGCCCATGACAGGCACCACCACCAAAACAGATCAGGAGGTGACCCTTTCCGCAGAGGCACTCACAGCTTGCGCAAAAGGAGAACGCCACCCACTCAAATCCAGGACGTCACCGGGGGGCCAAGACTGGTTTAACCACATTCCCTCCCCCCTTTACTGTGAGACAAAAATATGCACATCCAAAATCCCACTAACTGAAAAATCCAGTTACTCCAGGAGCCCTTACGTCGACATAAGAAAAATGTACTCCGGATTGCTCTAAGAATTTCCCATAGGTTTCCACTAGGTGGCATCATAACTACATTTATGTAAATGTCTCTTAAGAGCTCCTGTAGTTACTCTGGATTGTGCCGTTTGTGGTCAGCCAGATCTGTTCCAAGAGGGTTCAGAAATTAAATAGATATTGAGGTCTCTCACACTGGGGCCTTTTAGTGCTGCAAAAGCAAAGTTAAACAGCAGTACAATTAATACAGTTTTCTTTTGCCTTCATATTTTATTCAAGGAATACAAGTCAATCAATCACGAACATTAGTTGTTGGTCCTTTTCTTTGGCCACAGAATCCATTTTCTACCTTGGCAGTGCCAAGCACTTGTCAGCAGGTCAACACCCAGCAATACCCTCACCCCTTCATCTTCCAGTGCCAATTGTTGTTTGCAGGTGAGCCTGGGCACTGCAGAGTCAACTAGAAAGCTACCATACGTTGAAGATCATGCATCAGATGGTCCTGGATGCAGAACTTGGCACTTCCAGTTTTAAAGTGTCTAGTTATAAAAGAGTCAGCGGAAGAGCACAGCCAGTCAAAAGCCAATACTGGACTTAGGCTTCAATCCTAAGGACACTTTCCTGGGAGTGAGACCCACTGAACATAATGGGGCTAACTTTTGAGTAGACATCGTTAGGATTGTGCCCTTAGATGAACCAATAAGGCACCTTCATATGGTGATGAGGCAGGGGGGCAGAGGTAGAGTGACACTGGTAGGGGAGGCTCCGCCACCCTGCACATGCTGCTGGGCATCAGAGATGCAAATGACCTTTGGAGCAAGCGTCCTTGAAACTTTCCGCTGGTGAGCCACAGTCCCAGCAAACAAGCCTTGCAGCAGGGTTTAGATGAGATAAGGATAAGGCAGAAACCTCTTGAGAATGTGGAAAAACCAGGCAAGCCCAGGAGTCCAACCAAGAGGGGGCTTGGTGTGGTCCACGTAGCTATTCCAAAAAGTTCCAGTCCTAGGTGGAAGCCTCAATAAAAAGAAAATAAAACTTTGAACTGCACACGTCGCTCTGTATCAACTCCGTCTTTTTTATTTCACTTGCAGATGTGCATTTTTTCATAATCTCTTGGCCACTTATATCCCTCCACATGAAGCACAAGAGTATGGAGTAGGGCACTGCCCTGGAAGAAGGGCACTCAAGCCTACAATTTTGGCACAGAAGTCCACTTTTAAAAACTGGACTCCGAGATCGTCTCTGCTGCCCCTGAAAGCTGCTGAGGAACAGCAAGTGGTGGGTTGTCTGGATGGAATTTAATGCCAAATTTCTATTAGTGGTGTGCAAACACCTGTGCTCGTCGGGCAGACGTTCCAGTGAGAAAGGGGTGGCAGGCTGCCCCTTGTACCCAAGCAGAGGGGCTAGGAGATGACACAGCAGCATTTTGTACAACAGGGGCAGCATTTCCTGCAACAGGGGCAACAGCAGTGACTGTCACTGGCAGCAAGGGGCTCCTGGCTCTTCCAGTGGAAGGTCTCCCGGGAGCCTTCACTGGGCATCTTGAGGCTGGCATAGGGGTTGTAAGGCAAGGCCCAGGACTCATGTGTCTGGATTTTCTGCTCACCCCACCTGCTATAGTCTGCCTGCTGGCTGGCCTCCCTTGCCTTCTCCTGGGAAGAGGCCGTGTACGTGGGCAGGGTGCTGGGGTTGAAGATGACTGTGTCCGGGGTCAGGTCTTCTCCCAGGTAATACTTCAGGAAGCCGTCTCTGAGCTGGGCCCGGGGGATGGTCACGCTGGCGTAAGGGTTTGCGATGGTGTTCCCCTGATCCATGGCTCTGCTGAGCAATGGCCAGGCCAGCACTTGTCAGCAAAAATGATCTGGAGGAGCACGTCCTGCCGAGCCCAAGAACTGGTGGGAATGAAGCTGCAGTGCAGGGCCCCTTCTGTCTGGACGGAGGGCTATCTAGCCAGCAGCTGCTTCTCCACTTCACCCAGTTGCTGAAATTCCAGTAGATCACCCCAAACCTACAAAAAGAAATAGTTTCACAGTTACTTCTGTGGCTCTCTAGCACAGTGTTCTCCAATCTGGCAAGGCACCTGTGCAGGGTGGCACTTGGGGCAGATTCCTGAACGGGGTGGGTGGGTGGGAAAAGCGGCTCTCGGACCAGCTGTTGGGCCAATGACGGCTGACTGTCACACTGTGCGCAATTGGCAGCTGGTTTGTTTATGGCTCGCCACCCCCTTCTGCATACCTGGTGGCAGGCCTGGTGGCGGAGGCTCCCAGGCAAGCATCCAAAACCAATATTTTGAGTTTTTCCAGCACTGCTGAGCTGGGTGACAAAGATGACAAGGTTGGGAAGGAACTGGGGGGCATAAGAAGGGAGTCAGGGTGCCCAACTAATAGGGCTCCTGGTAAAAGTTCAACAGGTGATGCCCTTCCATATGACAGAGAAAACCTGTGGCACATTTGTCCCTCCAAAGAACCAGAACTGCCACTTTTGTACCCCAATTTGTGCCTTTAACCACAGCCTGCAGAAGTTCAACAGAAGTTGACATTCCCCCCCCCATCACTTTGGCAAGGAAAGTTAAACCTTTTGAGTGACTAGATCTTCTAGACCTTAATCCCCCCCCCCAAAGCTGAAATTTGTCATGTCCCCCCATCACCGGCTCCTCTGCCTTTTTTCTCAGTAGTGCAGCATGGCAGAAACCCTGCAGGTGCTGCAGAGAAAGGCCTTCCCTGAGTAGGTGAGCAGCAGTTAAGAAGCCAGCTTTGGTAGCTGTGGCAAACATGAACCCCACAGTCGGCCACCCACCCTGCTACAGGCTTACACACTCCTCCTAGGCAAAGAGGAGGCAAAGGAGGAGGAAATCTTCTTGCCTGGACACAAGAAGATCCCTGCTTACCTCCTGGAGTAAAAGGGGGCAGAATCAGAGAGCAACAACCCTCACCTTGGAGCAAAGGAGGTCCCACCATAGGTGCCCAGAATCCAAAGGGGATGTTGGGGCTCCCCATTAACAAGAACAGGGACGCTTGGAAGCCACAGGTTGATCCCAGAGGGAGAAACAGCACCTGTTGAACTTCCTTCCTTCCCTGCTTTACACCTGCAAACAGCCCAGCCTTGCCTGCAGTGGATCTGGCCACACACATATGCCCCAAACACTCTGGGGCTAGATGTTTGGGGGAGGGCAGCACAGTGTTTGGAGAGGCTCAGGCCAGGTGTTGGGGGCCAGCTGCCTCCTGGGCTGAACTACCTCGCAGGGTTGTTGTC
Source organism: Cryptoblepharus egeriae (assembly GCA_030015325.1). Lineage (NCBI taxonomy): Eukaryota > Metazoa > Chordata > Lepidosauria > Squamata > Scincidae > Cryptoblepharus > Cryptoblepharus egeriae. The sequence goes on along the minus strand of JAREYC010000012.1, from coordinate 677,885 downwards.
CTGAGGAATAAGGGGGCAGCTGGCCAGGTAGGCAGTCCAGAGTGCTGGGGGGGCTGAACTGCCTTTGATCCAGCTGCTGCTGCCCCCTCCTCACCCAGGCTCCCCCCCCCAAGCCTGCCTCTTGCCCAAAGGGGACTCACCAGGGATGGGGCTCAGCAGGTACTGCAAAGCCTGGAGGGTCTCCAGCTCTGCTTCCCTGCCAGAGCTTCCTCCTGCTCCTGCTCCTGCTCCTGCCGCGCCTTGCTGCCACCTGGCCGGCCCCTCCTGCCTACCTGGACACCTCCTCCAGCACAGGTGAGCTCACCTGCCCTCCGCCTGCCCCCTTCTGCACCCAGAGGGGCTCCTCTGCCCACCAGTCCCTTCCTCAATGGGGGGGGGGGGGCAAGACTACTGGGGGGAGGGCTGAGCACAGAATGACGCCATCCCCATACCTGTCCCACCTTTCAGGCGAGCACTACTCAAGAGTAATTCAGGCACTCCTGACTACAGGCAGAGATGGTGCCTGTGGGGAGCCTGCATCAGGGTCACCAGATGTCATCACAAAAATAGTTCTCCCCCCCCCCCAATGCAGGACATTATAGGAAAACTAAACACAACAATCATATAAATTCCTTTCATGTGGATGTTTTGTTTATTATTAAATTTAAATTATTATAGGCTATTAAAGAGTATTAAGTCTTTTAATTAATGTGGGGCTGGTAAGTTGTTCCAGGGTGTTCTTAATAGGTTTTAAATGTTTTTTTTAAATATTTCAATTATATGTTGATTGTGTATGTGCTTTTATTATGTTGTTAGCCACCTTTGGTCTACTCATGGAGAAAAGGAGGAAATAAATTATATATATATTATATAAATAAATTAATATATATATTATATAAATATTATATATTATATATATTATATAAATAAATAAATTATATATATATAAATTATATATATTATTATTATTATTATTATTATTATTATTATTATTATTAATAAAATAATACAAACTGCAAGAGAGGAGATTCCGATTGGATATCTGGAAAAAATTCCTGCTGGTGAGGGCGGTTCAGCAGTGGAAGAGATTGCCAAGGGAGGTGGTGGACTCTCCCTCACTGGGGGTCTTCTAGCAGAGGCTCCACCAGCACCTGTCGGGGATGCTCTAGGGGGAATTCCTGCTGCAGGCAGGGGTTGGACCTGATGACCTACGAGGTCCCTTCCAACTCTAGGATTCTATGATTCTATGATATAAAATTTATTTCCTCCTTTTCTCCATGAGTAGACCAAAGGTGGCTAACAACATAATAAATTCATATATATATTCATATATACATATGAATCAGTGACTTTGAGTTGTTTTATGAATCAGTGATGTTCCTTCTGTGACATCAACACCCAGCAAGAACTGAGAAATCAACACCCACCAATTTTTGAGAAATTTAGCCATTTAGGGGCTGAAAAGGGGTGTAACATGTTTTTGTCCGGTACTTAACATGGAAGACTGCTTGATCGTTGTCCAGCTGATGCACTGGGAGGGAGGATGCACAAGGGGTGATGGTGTGCATGGGAAGGAAAAAGAGGACATCTGGTCATCCTGGGGGATGGATGGATTGGCAGCCACCAGGCAGGGCCGATTCCTGGCTTATTCCTTTGCCCCATGTGCCATGGTTTCCACCCACCAGCCCCACACAGATAGCATCAGGATTGCCCTTCAGGAGCAGGTTAAAGTCCATCAGGCTCTAAGTTCAGCTGCCCACCTTTGGGCATCCCTGGAAATCAATCAATCAATCAATAGTATTTATATATCACTTTTCAGCAAAAAGTTCACATTTAGCAGTTTACAGAGAATAAAATAAGTAATAGCTCCAGAAAGCCATGATGGCCACTTTTACTTGGTGGTACTTAGAGGTAGCCTGCTTCTGAATATGGAGGTTCTACACTCCTACTGTGGGAGGTGGGGGGCAACTTCTCTGCAGGATTCTGCAAACCTCTATCACAATTCCCTTCTGCCCCCACTTAGTTCTTGCCTTTGCTGCAGGAAATGCTCCCAGGATATTTTGCTGCCATCCTGTACTTTTTCCACCCCTGGGGCTACTGGTACTTTCTGTGACTCAAAGAATATCTTGGCAGGTGGCCCAGGAAGTGGATGGCTGCACAACCAACAGTAAGTCAACAACACATCATTAGGCAGTGAGGGCCCCACCTGGGGCAGGAGAGGGAGAACCACTCAAACCTTTCTGGCCAGGTAAGGTTGCCTGGCATTCAACAGGTGAAGCCTTTATGCTTTTTAACCCTGGGGATTAAAACAAAATCTTGTTGAGATTTTCTGCAGAGGTCCTTTTAAAGTACTTACGTTTCTGGGCATGTCTAGAAAGTCAATCACTTAGGGCACAATCCAGAGTAATTACGGGAGTACGTAAGAGACATGACGTGCACCTGTAGTTACTGCACCACCTAGTGAAAACCTATGGGAAATTCATATTGCAATCCAGAGTAACTTGTTCTCACTCCAGAGCAAGGACTCCCTGTAGTTACTCTGGATTTCACCTTTAGGCTGCAATCCTAAACATACTTTCTGGGAGTCAGTTTCTGTAGCAAACTGCGAAGCAGGTGTGGGGCACATCAGACTGACAAAAGATCAGTTCCCAAACTGCAGTGGATTAAGGAAGGTAAAGATGGGGAAACAGGCAGCCCCAAATACATGTTGATGAAAAGTTTCGAAAAAGCTCTGATGTGGATACATTGAATGAAACTCCGTGAATGTCAACCAAGTAGGTTCATCAATAAAAGAAATAAATCAGAAACATCATGGCAAGCAGTGCTCCAATTTATAGGCATCCCCCACTTATTGGCCAGATTAGGGACTGGCGCACCATCTAAAGGTGAAAACCAGTGAGAAATGAAACCTAGAGCACAATCCTAACCATATCTACTCAGATGTAAGCCCCATTGTGTCCAGTGGGTCTTACTCCCAGGAAAATGTCTTTAGGATTGCAGCCCTAATCTTTTTTAGTTTATAAATGTTGCTTTTTTAGCTAGCAGATTGCAAATGCCCCTTTTATCTTGCAAATTTCTGCCTCCACACAGAGTGGATTCTCATTCACTCCTTTGGGCTACAATATGGGGGAAGACAGTTTTGGCCTTTGAACAGCAGAGAGAGGTTGAAAGAGTGGAACATGTGTTGAATGAATGAGTTTTGTGTATAACTGAAAGGTGTTGAAAGAGTGGGTCATCAGAAAATGAACTGTCAGAAAGTGGGGAATACCTGTACTAGCCTTGACCCTAAGGAAAGGCAGACATAGAATCGTACCCTTAAACACAGAATTGCAGGCTTGAAATTGAGGAAAGGAGGCAGGAGGACCATCAAGCATGAGGGGTACAAACAATGCACTTTGACCCCCGATAAAAATCACATCACTCACCAGTCACGGCAGTCACAGCAGATGAAGGACGGAGCAGATCCAGTGCCTCTTTCATAGGATGGCGTTTGTGAAGGAGGTCCCATTCCACAATCTTGGGAAAGCGACTGTCTTCTGGCCCCCACCACATAAGGACTCAGAGCCTCTTGCAGACCAATGGGTTACTTATGCAGGAACATGGAAGTGTCGCTCTCAAGCCGGTGGCCGCACGTTCTCCCCAACCAGCTCAAAGCTGATCAAACAGGTTTTATGCCTCGTGGATGACGTTTTGATTCTTTCAGGTGAGTTTTGAATGCCGTTTAATACAGTAACACAAACAATTCTCACCGAGACCCCAATGATCCGATGGGCACCTGGAGTGTCCTCCTGGTGGGGAAGATGTTGCTTGTTCACCACCGGATTGTTCACCACTGGAACCTCAATGGAACCTCCATGTTCAAAGACACTCCACCTTTCGCACTGTGGGGCATAGAAACGGAGAGGGCCACCCCTACATTCCCCCTCAGGGGACAGTCTAGGAAGGCCCCAGAGGAGAAGGAATGGCAGATTGAGAAGCAGCTACAACCATTGCCTCCTCCTCAGTGACTCTCTGGACTTTCAGAGAACCTGGATCCAACCAGTCATGCTTCAGGTCAGTGAGCAGAGCACTTGCATTTCATGTTGTATTTTATGTGGGGGGGGCTTCCTTCTCTGAAGGAAAAATGATGCTCCCCCAACACTCCTTTTCACCACACTGGGTGCTTGGTCCTCCATCTGGCCACGTTGCTGTTATGATCAGGACCAGGAGACTGTGGTGTACTCATCAGTGGAGAAGCCCAGACTGGTCCACTGGTCCAGGTTGCCAACCTGTGGTAGCAGAAGCCAACACCAGGGGTCGCCCCTGCCTTGGCCTTGGCCATTAGAGAGCAGCGCAAGGGGTTGTGGCTGGCGGGAAAAAAATATGCCTGCCAGAGGTACCATCATTGGAAATGGCAAGGGCCACCAGCTTTTGGGGGGTTGGGGTTGGGAATAAGGCATCCAGAAAGAAGACATTACGTGTTTACCCCTGGAACCTCCATGTTCAGAGACAGTCCACCTCTGCTGTTGTAGGACACAGAAACAGAGATGGCCTTCATGCCCTCCTGAGGACATCTAGTTGGCGAAACCAGGCTAGCTGAACTTTGGGACAAGAAGGGGTGCATGCACATCCACGTGCAGGCAATGCCTGTGCAGCAGCCTCGGTGCACAGACCTGCTTGCAGTTCTCCGAGCCTTTTTCTATTTTTGCCCTGCATCCCCTGGCCGTCTGCGTCACGGCGTGTCAACACTGTCAGATAAATAAAGCCCTTCTCTCGGAGATGCCAAGTGAGCACAAGGGCCTCCCGTTCAAGCCTGCCTGCCTCCTCCTGCCTCGACAGGGACGACGCTTCTCCCTCCGCCACCCCCAGCATGCCTGCCTGCTGATCACGGGCCTGTCGGACTCTTCCAGCAGGAGGATGTTTGGCACCAGCAGAGCAGAGGAAAGGCCAGTATTGTGACCACCCACTGGGTGCTGTGATGGAGGAGAGGCTGAGGATTTCCTGTCCTGGAACAGGCGCTTCCATCCCGGGAACCCCTCCCAGGGTAGCAGCCCACAGGCCACACGTGCCACATTCGGAGCTTTGCTCCAGGCCTGTCCCCACTTCACCATCTCCAGATTCACATGTCAGCCCGACCCACTGGTTTTCAGTTTAAAGTTTCCTTTGGAGCTGATTTCAGATCCTTTTCAACACAGCCCGATATGGAGACCACTGGGCTTTCTGGAGGGGTTCGATCAATGGGACTCTCCACCCTGGGAAATAACTGCTCCCAAAGGACCCAGTCTTAATTCTCCCAGTGATCAGGCTAATGATCAAGTGCTCTGAGCACTTTGGACTAGCAGGTAGAGTGTATTGGAATGTGGAGGCTCCACTGGTACCATTAACAGAAATGTCTCACTTCCTCCACAGATGTGTCCCCATCAATCAATCAATCAGTCAGTCAGTCAGTCAGTCAGTCAATCTACTGTATTTATATACTGCTTTTCAATAAAAAAAAATTCACAAAGCAGTTTATGGAGAAAATGAAATCAGTATTTTAAATGGCCATCAATGTGTTTTGTGGCAGCAATTTCCAGATGTAGTTTCCATGCAGTGTGAAAAATAATGCCTGTTTGAGTTAACTCTCCAGAATCACAGTAACTGAGATAAGAATGAATATGTATTTACTGTACTGTTATTCAACAACAACAAAAAGGTGAGTTTAAAAAACTGGAAAGAAGGACATGGGAGACACCAGCATAAGGACCTGCCTCGTCCCAGAGAGATCCACAAATTCCTCCCTGCTTTTGTTTGTTTTGTGCAACCTCCCAGTCAATTTCTGAAGGGAGGCACATGGGAAAGAATGTGCCACGTCCCCTGAAGAGGACCCCCCCGCAAGTGGAGATGGGAGGCAGGCCGATGCCAGCCTAGCAAGGAAAACAAGTGCCGAGAAATGCTGGGAAAACAAGACCGCCCTGTGTCTGGAGAGGGCCAAACAAAGGGATGACGTGCTCGGGAGCCAAGAGCCAGGCTCTCCTGGACATGACTGTCATTCTCATGATGCTTCCAGAGAGTGCCGATCTGGATCAGGGCCCTGCCGCTGCTACTTCAAGAGGTCACAACAAGCAGTTCCAATCCCAGGAACGTGCTGAATAGAACATGTGGTCTGACATCCCAGCCCCAGATCACCCAGCGCACCACTTCAATGACCTGTTAGTGAGTTACAAGTGTGGACAGCTCTCTGCCCACAAGGACCAGACTGTCTAAATTTAGGCAGGCAGGAGGGGAGGAAGGCCACAGAGGGACGGTTTCGATATAGGAAGCTCCAGGGCCAGGACTAGCTCCCTGAGGATAAGAAAAGAAAAGGGAAAACACCAGCTTGTTGAGATTTTCTGCAGGGATCCTTTGAAATTACGTACGTTTCTGGGCACGTCTAGAAAGTCAACCACTTAGGCTGCAATCCTAAACACACTTTCTGGGAGTAAGTCCCGTTGAACACAATGAGGCTCAGAGTATAATCCTAACCATGTTTACTCCAAAGTAATCCTCATTGTGTTCAATGGGCCTTACTCCCAGGAAAGTGTTTTTAGAATTGTAGCCTCACATGGATAGGGTTGTGCTCTTACTCGCCCTCTTAAAAAGGAGGTGAATCTCCCACTGTGGTGTCCTCACCCCCCAACTAGTTAAATGAAAGAGATCAGCAGGTAGATGTTTTGAACCACCCCTGATCCCAAGAAGGAGGCCCAGTGCAAATAAGAGAGGTTCATCTGCTGTGACTTTATCCAGGAAGGGTCATCTTGTCTTCCCAGTTCGGCTTTATTATATTTATTTCTTGCATTGAAACCCTTACGTGCCGCTTCCATACTTGTGCAGAGCATTTTATGTCTATAAGAACTTAAGAAGAACAAAAGAAGAGCCTCCTCTGGATCAATATCTATATATCTCTACTGTGTAGAAATACACCGATGTCTGTATTGAGTAGGGTTGCCATAATTCTCTTCCACAAAATTGGGACAGGCTCCTTTGTCCCATTTGCCGGAATGTGAACACAATCCCCCAAAATTGGAATTGTGCCTATTGGGGGGGGGGGGATATGGCAACCCAAATAACGAGAAACATTGTCCTCTGCACTTCCTGTCCTTGTTCCCTTCTAGCCCACCATTCTCTTCTCCTCCTCCTTCCTCTTCTCCTCTGTTCCCCTCCCCATTTCAAATCCAAGGAGCTGGAGGAGGAACAGTGGAGGTTGATGGCAGAGGTGGATGCCCCCCCAACCCACCTGAAGAAGCTCACCCTGAGTCGGCCTCCTGGGCAAGCAGGGCCGGTTTCTGCCCTAACCTGTAGGGACGGTTCTTCTGCAATTTTTCCACCCAGGATGTGTGGAGTTAAAGTAGTTTGTTCTTATCTCAGCCGTGGTGCAATTCCTGGCCGGTGGCCATGCTGAGCGCTGAGCGGAGCGCAGGAATGTAAAGGATTTGGTACAGAATGGGGAATGATGGAGGGAAGGATCAGGGCAAATGGCCGAGCCCCTCATTGCCTCCTGTGTGCTTTTCCGTTGTTTGGGTGTTTACTCTGGGAGGTGGTTTGTGGAGGACACTGAACTGGGGGGGGGGGGACACTTCAGGGCAGGAGGCCCAGCTGGAGGCTCCAAGGTTTGTCTTCAAGGGCACACAGGAAAATGTGAAGCATATACATGATGCGGCAGGACAAAACCTCCATGCCAGGAGCAGTTCACCACCAGATCCTGGTGTGCTTCTGTCTGGCCTCTGTGGGGAGAAGTGGGCTCTGTGGCCTAAGTGGGCATCTTAGCCTGGACTGTGGTTCCATTTCACACAACAGCAGAGGAAATGACATCCACGGAAATGAGCCTTGGATCAGACACATGAAAACAATTCTTTGTCCGGCCTGGCATTAGTCTGTGGAACTCCTTGCCGCAGGATGCGGTGGTGCCATCAGTCTGGCCTAGAGGCCTTTCAGAGGGGTTAGGACAGGCTGATGGAGGAAAAGTCCATCTCAGATTACGAGGCACAACCTTGTTTTAAGATTGTGAACCCTTTGGGGACAGGGAGCCCTTTGGGGTTTTGCTTTCTCTGTAAACTGCTTTGGGAACTCTTCATTGATAAGCTGCATGTAAATATTGTTGATGAATGGACGGACGGACGGACAGATAGAGAGGGGAAGGATGGATGGGATAGATGGATGGACAGACTGATGGATGGATGGATAGAGAGAGGGGGGAAGGATGGATGGACAGATGGATATGGAGAGGGGATGGATGGATGGAGGGATAGAGAGATAGATATGGAGAGAGGGGATGGATGGATGGATGGACAGACGGACAGATAGATACAGAGAGGGGATGGATGGATGGAGGGATAGATAGAGAGATATGGAGAGGGGATAGATGGATGGATGGATGGACAGAAAGATAGATAGATATGGAGAGAGGGGATGGATGGAGGGATGGATGGAGGGATAGATAGAGAGATATGGAGAGGGGATGGATGGATGGAGGGATAGAGAGATAGATATGGAGAGAGGGGATGGATGGATGGATGGACAGACTGACAGATAGATACAGAGAGAGGGGATGATGGATGGAGGGATAGATAGAGAGATATGGAGAGGGGATAGATGGATGGATGGATGGACAGACAGATAGATATGGAGAGAGGGGATGGATGGAGGGATAGAGAGAGAGATAGATATGGAGAGGGGATAGATGGACGGACGGACAGACAGATAGATACGGAGGGAGGGAATGGACGGAGGGAGAGAGAGAGATGGATACGGAGAGAGGGGATGGATGGATGGATGGAGGGGGCTGGAGGACAAGCTGTGCTGGGTGAGCGGCGGCTGCTCTTCCGTGTGGGTTCTCGGGGAGCCCTGGGCGTGCCAGGCGGGCAGTTCTTGGTGCCCCGGAGGGCCCTCCTGCGGGGTGAGGCTGGGCTGTGCGCCCCCCGCCTGCCGCCTGCCTGGCTGCCTGCGAGGGGCACTGCGGCGCCCACGAGGTCTGCAGCGGGTGCTGTGCCGGGAGCGGGCGGCGCATCACTGCAGTGCTTCTGCTGCCGCTGCCGCTGCGGAGAGCGAGAGCGAGAGCGGCGGACCAGCTCCAGCCCGGGTCCCGCGACTGGCATCCTCGGAGGCTGCGGCTCCTCCCTGCCCATCCCTGCAGCCTGGCACCGGGGACGTGCTGCCCCCGCAGGGCTCCGCGTCAGGCCGCACCTGCCTCTGCCCACATCTGGAGCAGCCAGCCCAGCTGCGGGGAAGGAGCGCTCCGGACTGGCGCCCCCGCTCTGCCCGCCCGCCTTTCGGGTCACCTCCAGTGCCCGCCCGCCCGCCCGCAGGCTGCAGACTGGTTCGGGTGGCACCGCAGCCTGGCTGGCATCGTAAACAAGGGCCCGCCGGAGGAAGAGCAGCTGGTGAGGACGGGGTGTCAGCCCTGCGCTGGGGGGCTCTGGGTGTGTCTGGGGGGGCGGGGGGGCAATGCCAACCTCTCTGCCTGGCAGGCAAAAATAGATCCCCGCTTGGCATCAAAGAGCTCAGAATGGAACAGGGCGATGGACTGCAGAAGGGCCTGCCCAGCCCCCTTCATCGCCCCCTTGATAAAGCCCCCCAAGGCCCTAATCAACCCCGTCAATGGAGCCCTCTCCCCAAAGGGCATGATCAGCCCCCCTTAATGAAGCCCACCAAGGTCCTGATCAACCCCCATCAATGAAGCCTTAGTTCTCCCCAAAGGGCAGGATCAGCCCCCATCAATTCCCCAATTAATGAAGCCCCCAGGACCTGACCAGCACCCCTATCAATGAGGTCTTCACCAAGGGCCTGATCAGCCCCCCCCCCCATTAATGAAGGCCTCCTCACAAGGAGATTAAGGGAGCCCTCCCCGCTTTGCCATTCATATTGCTATCAATGGGGCTCCATGCCAGGGGAAAGGGGCAAGGCCCTTTCCAGGAAGGTGTGCATGCCTAGGACTGACCCCGGCAGGTGGCATCCAGAAGCAGCAGGACCTTAGCTTAGGGGGCACTTGTGAGATGTGGGGCTGGCTGCCTCCCTTAAAGTGGATGGGAGCCATTAGTAGATCTGTTGGTGGCAACCAGGTCAGCCATGCTGGTGAAGTGGAGGCTCCACGTACAGGAGCAGTCTACCAGTGCCCAGTGCAGGAGGGAGGGCAGTTTTGGGGGTCTCGTTTGCTGGGATTGGCATTTAAATCTCAAGGACCTTGAGGCATCTGGTCCTTGGGGCTCTTGCTGCTTCTGAACATGCAGGGTCCATTCCAAGAACAGCTGTCACGACACACGCATCTCCCATCCCTTTCCCCCTTGATCCTGTGTGAGTGGCCATTGCAGACACCCAGTGGCAATGAGTTCCACAGGCTGATTATTCATTGCATAGGGAACTTTGACATGCCCTTCCTTCTGAGGCACTGTAAATGAATTTGTCCAACACGATCCATTCGACAGCCCTGGGTGGCCGCTTAGATGCTGGAACACCATGGCTGAGCAGGGAATTCGAACTCAAGCCTCCTTTTCCCTGTTTCGGGTTGCCATATGTCCCCAAAATCAGGACAGTCCCAGTTCTCAGGGATCGTGTTGACATGTTTGACAGGGGATCCTGTCCCGGTTTTGTGGGAATTATGGCAACCCTATCTCTGCACACGCCACAGTGGATCTCTTGCAAGCACAGCCTATGTCAGTATAGGCTGAATGCTGTGGGATTTGCTTCCAAGTATGCAGGATTGCAGGTCGCTCATTGTCCATAAGGGTTCTGTTCTGGAGCCTCCCGTAGATTGAAAAATCAGTGTATAAAGAATTGTTTCCCACTTACAGGGAAAATTGAAACCCACTTCCGGGTTTCTTGTGCCAGCTGAACAAGGTAACTGAATATCTGCAGGGCTTGGATTCTGGTACTGAGGAATGGAATGATTGCCTGCACAGCTGACTCTACAACAGCAGAAAAGCAGTTTTTAAACTGTGATTTGCAGTGGCCATTCATGTTGTCAAATCCTTGTAAAAAAATCTGTGTCGAACAGGATTGATCCTGTACCTGCTTTCAAGGAGTAGCTTTTCAGGAGAGCAGCCATGGTGGGATTTGCAGCTCACAGGATGTGCTCCTTCTCACCTCTCTTAATTGGGTCTTGTGGGTTGCGGTACCTTCTGCGACCCTGTTGGACCACAGGAGAATGGAGCTTGTGGGAAGCAATGCCTCTTTGATCTCCTCTCCTGGAAAGCCGTGACAGCCTTCGTCCTCCATCTTAGGCCCCACCAACCAAGGAATAACCAGGTCTAGCCCCGCAAGGGCTATTTTTGCTGTGGGTCAGGGAGAGGAGCCTTGCCTGACTCACAAACTTCCGTTATTCAGAAAACCAGTTGGCCTGCATGACGTTCATCTTTCTCGGTGCTGTATTGCCACACTCTTTCCTGTTCAGTTACACCTCCATCCCAGCCTACTACACGAGAACCGAGTGCTTTGAGTAGCTCGGTGACACCCCTGCGAGGTAGGGCTTGTGATGGTCCCCATTCTGCAGAAGGAGGGTGAAGGCTGAAGGAATGCCAGTTGTGTCTGGTTGCTGTCCTCTTCCAGCTTCTGTGGGTACTGTGGAGCCCCAAAGTCCCATCAGCCCAGCCTCATGCCACCCTTTCAGCTTCTCTCAGCCTCTTCTGCTGGAGGCCTGCAGTTCCCAGGGTTCCCCAGGGAGAGGATGTGAGTAATGAGCCCAAGCCGAGTCTGGTGTGTTCATGTGGCTGTTCCAGAGGGGAGCTGGTGAGCACTGACCGTGGCATCACAGTCGACCTCGACCACGTCAGAAACGGCAGCAGAGAGCTCGGAAACTTCACCTGTGTCTGGCGTGGGCTGTCTGTGCTCACCAGCTGCTTGATGTGTGATGCCGTGTTCCTTTCGGTTATGGGGTGATGACATTTGTTCAGTGGGAGACCACAGCCCACCACTTTTTCCTCTGCAGGGCCTCGCCGAGCCTACCCTTATTTCCTGCACTCTATCTATCTACAGCATTTCTATACTGCTTTTCAACTAAGAAGTTCACAAAGCGGTTTACAAAGAAAATGGAAAAATAATAATAGCTAATTAAAGGCTCATGGGTGCCTGTCCCAAAAGGGCTCACAGTCTGAAATGCACAAGAACACCAGCAGAAGCCACTAGAACAGACACTGCTGGGGTGTGCAGGGCCAGTTACTCTGCTAAATAAAAGAGGAGCACCCACTTGAAAGGGGGCCTCTTGCTCTTGATTTCTGGGGATTCTCAATGTGTTCAGATCTAGATACATCCTTCCTCTCATCTCAGGCGCATCCAGACTGAAGTCGGGCACTGGAAATTGGTTCAGTTTCAGCTCACTGATCACACTATGCTTCAGAGCCTATCTCTAGGAAGGCAGAAATCAATCAGTCAATCAATCAATCAATCAATCAGCAGTATTTATATACAGCGTTTCAGCTAAATGTGAAGCGGCACTTTAACAAAAGGCACTTTTCATGTTCCTTTCTGTAATGATGGACCCTGTGTGTGTGCATGCATGCATGCGTGTGTGTGTGTGTGTGTGTGTGTGTGAAAACATGTTTGTCAAAAGGCAAGTGCTCATTGGAGAGAATGAAAGGGGATCTGGAAGATGAAAATATTTCTTGACCTGGCACGTAATTATTCTGTGGAACGTCTTGCCAGAGGATATGGGGACAGAGTCTGCCTGAAGTGCCTTGAAAAGGGGTTTGGACAGATTTTTGGAGGAAAAGTTCATCACAGGTCTCTCGCCTCGACGGCTATTGTGTAACCTCCTGGTTATAGAAACGGACTGCCTTTGTTAGGTGAGATCCAGGAAGCGGGACTAGGTGGGCCTTTGGCCTGATCCTGCTTTGCTTTCCTAAGTACCCTCCAGTGGAGATGCTTGTGGAGGTGATACATGCCCCATGCAGAGGAGTGACTCTTAACCCTCGACTCTTCTGCCTGGAAAATGAGAAAGAGCTGTAAGGAGCAGAGTCCCCCCTTCCAAAACCAACAGGCTACAAAGTGTTGGGTAGGAGGAAGATCACCAAGAGGACAAGTGGAAGCAGCGACAGACCCCAGTACATGGTGGGAGGGAGGGCAGCACAGGCCTTGGCAGTCAAGTCAACCTCCAGCGCAGAGCAAGGGCAGCGGGGCCTCTGACTGAATCAGCCACCAGAGCAGTGATTTTCAACCAGTGTGCCACTGATGTGCCATGAATGGTCTGCAGGTGTGCCATGAAAGTTTAGGGGGATGACCCTTAGTAGGGCCGGTGGGCGTGTGATGTGCCTTGTCAATGATCCAGAAACTAATGGGGTGCCTTGTCAGTGTGCCATGAGATGAAAAAAGATGGAAAATTGCTGCACTTGAGTATCCCATGATGAGAAGCCAGCTTTGGAGTGAGACAGAACTGTTTGTCAGGCACGGCTGTTTGGAGGAGAGATGAGCTTGCCTGATGACTTGGAACCACATTTTTCAGAAGTCAAGCCTTCTCTTTGGGGCTCTCGCCCCAGGGTGCGTTTTGGGGAGTGTGGTCTGATTTTCCCATTGGTGTTGCTTTGTTTTCCAGAGCACGGCTGGGCCTGTCCCCCACGGAGGAGTTGGTGACCCTGTGGAAGAAGCCTCTGCCCGGGGAGGATGCTTTCCACCTGCAGTGCCGGCGCCTGCCCTTGAGGAAGAAGCTCCACGAATGCCTCTGAGTGGGAGAGGCGGAGAAGTCAGTGCTCAGGAATTTCCACAGTGCATTCCTCAGCTCTGTCGGGATCTCCTTGCATGTAAACAGGAATCGAGGCCCTGCGGGGGAGGGCCGGAAGGCTTCGGAGGCATTCCACCACCTGGAGCAGCAGCCTCAGCCTGACTCACCTGCAGTTCAGGAGATTTAACCCTGTGGGCAGGGGGGAGCCAAGCCCAACCTGCACCGGCTGTGCTGCTCTTCTAGCCAGTTTGCAAGGGGCAGTTCCGCAGGTGACAGCATCTGCCCTGGGCTCCTGGGTGATCTGTGTTGGCACGACATTTTGGAACACAGCCCTGAAGGATCACGTCTGCAACTTGGCCACCGTTGTTTGTCTAGCACAGTCCCAGCCCGCAATCCTGCCACGTGAGGAATATCTGAAGAGCTTGGGGCCTAGCACCACCGCCGCCACCGTGACCCACCCAGAAGGCCCTGTTTTTGCCCCCTTTGCCTCATCAGGATGTGCCCCTGCTCCTGCGGCTTTCCCCAACACTGCCGCTTCACGGCCCACACGCGATTCAAAGCCTGGCCTGTCACAAACCCCATCTAGCCTCATGCAGGAGACCCTCGGAGAACCCAGAGCGACGGACAGTAATGTGAAGAACCTTCTTATGTCATGCCTGAAAGGGCAGCAAGTCATCATCAAGATGGAGGCCATGAAGATCATCCACCCGGAGAAGTTCTCAGAGTTGCAGAACTCCCAGTCACGCTATGTCCCTGCGCCCCGTCGTGAGCCTCCACTTGTCGCCAAGAGGGCCTGGCCTTCGGAGTCAGAGATCATCGTCAACCAGGCCTGTGGGGACATCCCGGCCCTAGACAGTAATCCTGGCACTTTGGGGCTGTCCCGGACACCTCCTTTGCCTCGGCGCGAGCGGCTGTACCAAGGGCAGCGGAAGGGCAGCTCGGAGATCTGCTACCACCGTCAGCCTCCCTCCTCGGACGAGGTGATTGTGAACCAGTATGTGCTGCACCCCTCTACCCCATGCGAGCCCCTGGAGTGCCCCACCTGTGGCCACATGTACAACTTCACCAACAAGCGCCCGCGCATCCTCTCTTGCCTGCACTCAGTGTGCGAGGAATGCCTGCAGATCCTATACGAGTCCTGCCCCAAGTACAAGTTCATCTCCTGCCCCACCTGCAAGAGGGAGACCGTGCTCTTCACTGACTATGGGTTGGCAGCACTGGCCGTGAACACCAGTATTCTCAACAGACTGCCTGCCGATGCCCTGGCCGCCAACCCTGTGCAGTGGAGTAGCGACACTGACCGCAGTTGCTATCAGACCTTCCGCCAGTACTGCGGGGCGGCCTGCACTTGCCACATCCGGAACCCGCTGTCTTCCTGCACCATCATGTAAGCTGTGCACTCCCTGCCCGCCTGCCCTCCCTCCTGGTTCCACCTGCACCCATTCACACCAGCTTGCGCAGTGGGACTGTATGTGAGAGAGGAGGACACAGGAGTTGATCACCAAAAGAGACTGAGGTGGACCAGCCTCTTGGTCCAATGGCTCCATGGCACCCATAGCCGTTTGGTTCCCTCAAAAGCCCTCCTCGAGCAAGCACTTTGGTCTACACAGGGGGAAGAGGAGGACATGAAGATTTAGGATGGGTGGGCAAAGGAGGCACAGTCTGGACACTCCAAGAGGGAAAGAGAGAGGGGTTCAGCTCCCCACTTGGAAGGCAGAGCAAGGACTTTGGGAAGAGTGGTGGAAATTGGTCAGCAAGAATTTGCAGCCCACTCTCACATCCTCCAGCTCGCCCACTCTCCCTCTGTGCACCCCAGGAGCCACCTAACCTATTGAAATTAACCTCCATAGGGCCGGGTCTCCTCCTTCTCTGCAGCACCTTCTGGTCTGGAGTCCCAGTGGGACAGCAGTCATACTGACAACCTGAGCAGGGAAGTCGCAGGAGCGAAGATGCGTCGGGTGCCGCCAAAGGAGGGGATTAGACAGAGCCGTGCCAGGCGGGGCCTGTGCCAAAGAACCAGTGCAGTGGCCAGTTTTGCTTCTCTAAGTTATTTGCCAAGGCTCCTGAACGTGACCAGCTAGCGCTGCCAATGGGAAGATGGTTTGTCAGTGGAGTCCTCCGTCGTGGTGGAGGCCCTGCAGGGAAGCTGCAAAAAATATAAGACGTGGTGGTTTTCCTTTTCTATCCTCGTTTTGGAGGTTCTGTGTTCCTCACCACTGTTTCCAAAATTCATCTTGTCTGGGACTTTGCCGACAATAAAAAGGGTTGAAATTGCCATCATCCTTCTTGGGTTGCGCCGCAGGAGGGGAAGAGGAGAGCTGAGCCCTACCCAGACATTTGCAGGCTTGGTGGGCTTCCTCCAACCCCCCCCCCCCCATTTTGGATGCTATTCGTCTCCTCGGGTGGGGAGGAGCCCCTGCCTGCTTGCTCTCTCTCCCAAGCAGTGAGATTTCACTGGTGGAAAAACGTCTCTGGGGTGGAGGGTGACCCAAAGAGGTAGCTGGAAGCCCTGCTTTTGTCAGAGCCTGGTGGGCAAAGGCTTTTCAACTCCCAAGGAAGACCTGCTTCCCTGCCAGGGGGAACAAACACGTAGATCTCTCTCTCTCTCTCTCTCTCTCTCTCTCCCTCTCTCTCTCTCTCTCTCTCTGTACGAATTCCTCCATTTGTTCGGTTTCCACAGTGGCAGCGGAGACAGGCAGAGAGTGTCACCTTCCTCTTCTTTTGGGCTGGGTCTGCTGAAGCTCAGTTTTTACACAAAAAATGGTTTCTCATACAAACAAATAAAAGCCATATTCAGCTAGAAAAAAACACCATCGGAGCCAATTCAGTAGTCCTTCCATTAGGGGTCAGCCCCATTTGCTTGTGGGGCAGAGAAGAGGGGTGTCCAATTTGGTGCCTGGCTCTCTCCAGCGAGCATCCGAGAGGTGTAGGTACTCGAAATGTTTCCTCCACCCTGCAGCTGCCTGGTGAATAAAGGTGGGATCTGTCACCGTGACCTGCCGTGGGGCACATTTGTTCAGCAGTGATGTGGAGATTGAAATCCAAGGAGGCAATTGGGAGGAGAGGTTCAAGGCAGGACAGGAGATGAGTGAGGAAGGCAGCTTTGAATGGAGAAAACCTATAGATGGCCAGCTGTGGCCACTGAATGGTCAATCTGACCCTAAAAGGGGTTCTTTATGGTCCCCAGCCAATCAGGAGTCTGAGCCAATTGGAGCTATTGACCCCAAAAAGCAGAGAAAGGTGGGCCAGCTTTTTCTGGATGGCCAACCAACCAAGGCCAGGTTCTGGTCCCACAAAAGCCAGTGCAGAGTCCCGGAGGGTGAGGAACCAAGCACAGTCCCCAGGTAGGCTCCAGGCTTCACAGCCCAGCACAAGAGAAGGGCCTGGACTTGTGGAAAGAGTGCGCCAGTTCTCACAGATGTCCAGAGTTGGCAGAGCAAAAGATCCATTCTTTGATGGAGACCTGCGTTGTGCTGGGAGGCTTCCTCTTGGCTTAGCGGGCTGGGAAGGGGCCACAGGTTGATGCTTCCCCTGCTCCACCAACTCCTCTGGCTACCGGTTGCGAGTGTTTTCTATCTGGTCTTGTTAACCCTGAATCTCGCAAATAAAGATATACTACTGAACCAAACAGGAGTAGGCCTGAGCATCTCCATTGGGTGCCAATGTGGGGCATGGTTGGGAGGGAATGGGGATGGGTTCAGAAACTGACGCTAAGGCAAGTCTGCTTGGCAGCTTTGGCACGGTGTGTCTCCCCAGCTCCTTCCCTTGCTCAAGCTCTATCCCTAAAACCCTGGCTGGCAAAAGGATCAGATGAGGAGAAGGAGAGGGATAAGGCTGAGAAGGGGGACGAGGCTGAGATACTGGCCGGCACAAGCTGGGAGTCACCCCTGCCAGGCTTGATCTGTCCCTTCTTCAGTCTCCTCTCTTCCCCTCCGCTTCTTTTCCCGGCCTGGGCAGCTCTCGATTCCCCACTTGTTGGCACCAAAGGCGCACAGGATGGTTATTGATCACCCCCAGCCCCTGCTGCCAGCTCAGAAAGTGATTCAAGTTTTCATAGGAACGTGCATTTCTGGCAGAAGGAGCAAGGACTGTAAAGAACAGAAAGGCGCGGATGCTTGGCAGGGAGGGCAGCGATGCTCTCCTCTCTCCCCTCCTCCCCCCACAACCTGGGCAATCATCTCCCAGCAACGAGAACAGCACCCTTTGTCCTGGCACGTTGCAAATGTGGCTCGCAAGCCTTCGGAACTGGCAGGGGCTGGGAACGAGGCTGCACTGGATTCGGTGCCAGGCCTTGCATTTAGACAGGCAGAGCAGAGCTGTGCCTCTCGTGGCTTGACATCACATGCGCTTCAAGAGCCTGCATCTCACGGTGGCTTCCAGTCAGGCCCTAATTGCACAGATATGGTATCAATGTAAATATAGCAGGATACTGTATATCTTACGGTCTCTCAGGGTTTAAGGGAGTTTCTTGACACAGGGCCCATTTCAAACCCTACCAGTCTGCAGTGCAAAAGCATCCTCAGTTACTGGCATGAGAGCAGAGGAGGCGGAGTTCCTTGCCTTCTACCAGGAACGTCTCCCCCTCCCCATTTAAACTTTCTGGAAAGAACAGTTTTGTTTAATGGTACCCCTAGGTTTATGAGTCCCATTGCAAATGCTGGTCAGTTTTCCAAAGGCGTTGCCCCCAGAAGGTTGTGAACTGCCATGCCCCACCTGCATTCCTGGGGTTAAGCAGGAAAGAAAGCAACACTAACAGGAAATTATTGTTATTATTATTATTATTATTATTATTATTATTATTATTATTATTATTATTATACATAAAAGCACAGCAATTTCGTGCTGGTTTCATTCACTTCAGCAGTCGGACCCTTCCCAAGAGTCTAGGACTGTGTGATGTAGCTGCGTATAATTCGTGCTGATCCCAGAAGAGCGGCTTTCTGCAGTTGGCAGAGTGATATTTTGTCAATGCCAATAGTCTTCAGGTGCCTGCCCAGGTCTTTGGGCACTGCACCCAGTGTGCCAATTACCACTGGCACCACCTGCACTGGCTTACACCAGATCCTCTGTCATTCGATTCTGAGGTCTTGGTAGCGGGAGATCTTTTCCAGTTCTTTCTCCTCAGTCCTGCTGTCACCTGGTATGGCGACGTCAACAAGCCACATTATTATTATTATTATTAGTAGTAGTAGTAGTAGTAGTAGTAGTAGTAGTAGTAGTAGTAGTAGTAGTAGTATTCTGTATTTATGGTCCATGGAGAGGCAGACCAAGGCAGGCAAGGACCAAACAGAAAGGCCAACCACTTCCTTGAGATTGTGTTTGTTCAGAATCAAATGGCTGGCCATGAGATCCAGCTTGGCAATCTAGGGCAGGGGTCTCCAAACATTTGGGCAGGAGGGCCACATCGTCTCTCTGACACTGTGTCCAGGACCAAAAAACTATTGTACATTTCAAATTTGAATAAATTTACATAAACTTACATATAAGAATGTATTGGAGTGGACTACAGGGCTTGCCCATGTGCCGGATAGAGGCATCTTGAGGCTTGCTGAGGACCGCATCTGGCCCCAGCGCCAGGGTTTGGAGACTCCTGATCGAGGCTCCGCCATTGTTTCCTAGGAAGAAGCCCCCATTTTCTAGCCCAAGGTGTTTCATGGCAATCCAAATGTTGTGAATGAACCTGCACAAACTGTGCCACAAAAATTGAACTTTCAATTTTCAAATTGAACTATGCTGCATCTAAAAACACCAAGAGCTGGGGATGGCTTGGCCCATAGAGAATGCTGTACTAAGAAAGACATGGTGGGACTATTCAGTACTTGGGAGACCTTCCTTAGAAGGAAAGGCTACAGCACTTGGGGACCGGAAGTGATGTGATGCTCTTCACGCCCCACCCTGACTTGTCTGAGATGGAAGTGGTAAAGGAAGTGGTACTCCTGACGGAGCATGCTGAGCCATGGGGAGGTGCAACAGATGTGGAAAGACTGAGCCAAGATGAGCCTGAGGGTTAGTAGTTCCAAGAACAGAAAGAGCATCAGCCACAGGGTAATGGAGGGTTCATCATGGCACCAAACCTGTGGAGGGGGGCCACACTGTGAAACTGGCTGCAGGTTTGTGACAGATCACGGACGCATGAATTTGGAAAACTCTGTGCTGGGAGAAGTGGGTGGTGGCTTAGACTTTGCTCTTTGCACATGCTCAGAGTTAAGAAGGTTCTGGGAATAGAGAATGGGTTTGCAAATCTCAAGCTCTAATCCATTTAAATGTGTACCAGAAGCAGTGGGCTGTGTGGAACTTCTCACCACCCTTACACAGCACGGCACCCTCTGCTGGTTCTGTTGGGGTCTGAAGACACTTGCCGTGATTAATGGAACGTTCAAGCCAGGATGCACAATCCCAGACCCCTATGTGCACATATGTGCAGGGTGACCATATAGAATGGGGGACAGAGTGCCTCTACCTTTAACTATTGCATAAAAGGAATTGAGGCAGGTTTCACTCATCCACCATAAGACACTGTGCCTGTTAACCAGCAGGCCAGGGTTCGAGACCCGGGTCGGCCCCACAAGACAGGGTGAGCTCCTGTCCTTAGCCCAGCTCTGCGACGCCAGCTGGATCCAATCGTATGGGCTCTGCCTTTCCACTGGACTCATTCAGTGGTGTGGAGAGGGGGATCTGCTGCTTGGGTAACAGCCTCTCCTCCATAACAATCTAACCCAGGCTTTCGTGCTTCGCATGCAGCGTGTGCAGCACCGAGCACGATACCATAATCTTCCAAGACTGGCGGAGGCCTGCTTTATGCTTTTTAAGTCATCCATCAGCACCTGCCTAAATTCCTCCCTCTATACAACGCTTCAAGGTAGAGGCCCTCTGTCCTCCACTCTATAATGTCACCCTGCATGCATGTTTCTGAGCAAGTGCAAAGTGCCTTCTTCCAACCCATTCCCTAACTAGGTAAGGTTTGGATTCTGGTTAAGTGAGGCCTCTGTGAAGCAGCCCTGCCCATCTCTCTCTCTCTCCCTCCCTCCCTCCCTCCCTCCCTCCCTCCCTCCCTCTCTCTCTCTCTCTCTCTCTCTCTCCTTAGTCTCCATCCCTGCCTAGGCTGGAGAGTGGGTACCACAGAGCTCATGCGTGTTGCCAGGCAACCGTGCTCAGGCAGATACCAATCCCATCACCGTCCTTCTCCCCCCTTCAAAACATACACACACACACGTGTGTCGCCTCACGTGGGCCTCCCTGGGCCTGCTCCCTCTGGCGGGATTGGAGAAGGCCATTTATGCGGGGCAGGCAGGCAGCTGGCACAACATATTAGAGGATGCGGAGCAGATCAGCGCTCCCTGCACCAGCTCCCCCAGAAGCACTTGCTATATATAGGCCTTCAGAAGGAAGGTTCTCGGGTAGCTGTTCTCGGATTCAGCTTCAGAGCCGGCACAGGACAAACTGCCCTTGCAAATGGTATTTGGACCCTTTTTCAAAACAACTCCAAAAGGTTGTCGAAGGAAGTCACCTCTGCATTGCCGCTTCAGCAGATTACAGATGGAGATTCCCGTTCTAAATTTTACAGGTCAACCGAGACGAGGAGAGCGACAAATCAGGGTGCATGTCTTGGGTGAAGCTGGATAATTCAGGATGCAATCCTAACGTCCGGTTAGATCTGCACAAGTCCCGTGCACAGACGTGCGCTAGCCTCTCCACACCACCATAACCACAATAAGTGAGTTACGCCAACCCAAATTGGTTACAATATTGTGCCCTCAGTAATACTTCCAAGCTGCTTGAACCCCCTACAGGACAAGTAAGAGAAACCCCTGCCCTTTGAGAAAGCCATGTGTTGCAACTCTATATGAGTGGACACTCAAGTGGGTGCCCTCCATCCCCTGAAAGGGCATAGCCAGGTGGCAGGAAAGTTGTCCATGCACACAGATTATGGGCTTGAAAGGCCAGCCGGGTTCTGAGCATCAGTTTTGATTGCAGGGAAAAGAAAAGCCATCAGGAGACCAACAATAATCTCGGAGTTGCCTGAGGGCACGGAATCCCACAAGATGAGCAGAGCCAGGTCCTCCCCTTGCAGACACCAGGGCTGTGTTTACAGTGATTTCCTCCTGTCCTCTGGCAGCATCAGCCACTCTCCCGCCTGGCAGGCTGAAGGGCCTCTGATCTCCAGCTGAGTCATGCAGATGCTGTGCAGGGAACCTTAAAAGAATTGGCTCCAAACCGTGCTACGTCCCCCCAACCCCAGCCACATTTTGCCTGGGAAACTGTGGCTCTCCCAGTAGGAGGCTGTGCCAGTTTGCCAACCTGGGTCAGGCACTTGGCAATACTCCTGGTTCTACCATGTGTAGCCATCCCCACTGCACTGGATGGGGGGGGGAGTATTAGGACCCATCCAAAATGACACAGAGCCAATGAGCAGCAAGATTCCGAGCTCTCTGGGGCACTTCCTCAGCAACCTCACCTGTGGGTCTGACTCTTTGGGGCTGGTCTGACTGCAGCTTTTTGACTTTCATTTCCTAGTGGATCAAAATAGTTCTCTGCAATCTTTAAATGTTGCTAAATTGGGAGGCTGAGGGCTCTGAGCAAAGCACAGAGGACTCTGCAAGAGGAGACATTCAAGGAAGGGGATGGAGATTATACTGAGACAGGCTTGGCAGGAAGAGACATTAGTGTGCTGGGTGAATCAGGCAGGGATACCAGATTCAGGGAGCTGTCCTATCCCATCTAGGCCAGCACAACTCTCCCATCTCCCCATTCCTGCAGTGGGGGTAAGAAGGCCAGCACATGTCTGTGACTGGCCTAACCCACCTCAGGAATAGCAAAGAATTGCCTTATGACACTTTTGTGTCACTCCTGGCCTGACCTGCGGCTTGTGCCGGGACTTCTGCCAGTCTAACTGGGGATTGGGATTGCACTGTCAGTTTCCAATTTCACCCACAAAGGAGAGAGGCAGAGATCTGGGCATGTGGAGAGCGACCCAGGACCTACAAGGTAGCCAATGTAAGAAGAGGATCCATCTAATCCAGACTCCACTGGCCCACCACATTGTAGCCTGACAGAACTGAGGACTTGCAAAAAACTTTTCAGTTCTTCCTCTGTGAGCCCCAGTAACGGCGACACACTGCAAAACACCTGAACCTGCTTGTTCAAACAACATCACGGGGTCTTTGCCAGGAGAGTCACAAGTTCCAAAACACAACATTGAAGAAAAAAACAATGGGGATGAGAAGGTGCTTTCAAGTTTACTTTTGTTTTGTCCTTTCAGCCAAGCTAGGATATCCGTTACAGATCTGGAGGAAAGCTTCAGGACTAGCAACATCAGGAGGCTATAGCCTGCCAGTTCCCAGGATGAAGCAGGGTGACCAGATACCAAACCCAAAATTCCTGAACCCCAAGGCCAAAATTCCTAATCCCAGGCCAAAATTCCTACCCGTTGAAAA
Organism: Cryptoblepharus egeriae; assembly: GCA_030015325.1. NCBI lineage: Eukaryota > Metazoa > Chordata > Lepidosauria > Squamata > Scincidae > Cryptoblepharus > Cryptoblepharus egeriae. The sequence continues at coordinate 654,830 of JAREYC010000012.1, read as the reverse complement.
AAATTGCCAAAAAAAGTTTTGTTTTTGTTTTTCAGTTTTTGACCATAACTTTTGATAGGAAGGAGATATCTCAAAACTGATTTTTGCATTGGATTCTGCTCTTCAATATGAATCCAACGACATATGGCATGATGGGGTACTGTGCACTGTCACAAAGTTTCAAAATGAAGCCAAAATGTAGGACACCTGGATAGGAGGCTAAAAATCCGGACAAATCCGGGTTTTTCGGTCATCTGGTCACCCTGGGATGAAGGCCTCCCACTGATTTGGGGCCCTCACCTGCAGTGTCCTGGCTCTGGAGCCCTCCAACAAGAGTCAGTAACAGCCCCACCATTTTCCCCCTGACCTCATCCTCAGTTATGGCTGAGCTCCCTGGCACTCCTCCCTCCTCCGGCAAGTCCTATCTGTCCAGGATGAGGAAGAGCAAAAGGAGTAAAACGATGGGCAAGAAAACCAGCAGGAGGCTGAGCATCTCAGCCACCAGCAGTGCCACCAGTGCCAGGCGGTAACACCAGCGACAGCGGCGCTCCAGCCGTGCCAGGCCACTGATCAGTCTGGGAGGGTAGTGGAAGCAGGGTAGGAAGCCAATCATGCGAGTGGTGTGGAAGCGCACTTGGAAGTGGTGCTCCAGGGACCCCCAGAGCCCCGAGCGCCGGGCTGGCAGGCCATCCAAGGCCGGTGGGGCTACCACTGGGCTTGGTTCTGAATGCAGCAACAGCAGCTCCTCCTGGAGCTTGCAAATCTCCCACTCCATCATGGGTGTCTTCTGGCGACAGATGGGGCAGCGCACACGGCCGATGTCAGCGGTGGTTGCCACTTCCATGATGGTGCGCAGACAGCGGCCACAGAGCACATGGCCACAGTTCAGCAGGGCAGGCTTACGCAGGTTGGGGTCGTAGGGCTCCGTGCAGATGGGGCACTCCTGCTCATCACCACTGATGTCCTCTGCCAGGATGCAGCAGGGCTTCTCGGCACCCTCCTGCTCCCCACTGCCCGGAAGTCTGTCCTTTGACAGAGAAACATGCTCCATTGCCACCACCGTCTCCTGCAAAGGAAGCTCTGCTCTGGCTCCCATTGCAGAAGCCTCTTCCTTTGCAGAGGTGGGTGTGACTGATGCCCCAAACGGCTTTGCTTTGGCTGCAGAAGGAAGACAAGCTGGCTCAGGGCAGCAAAAGGCTGAAGGGTCTTCATGACATCCACGAGGTTTGCCCACTTCCCTGTCTCCTTGCTCTGAGATCCAGCCATGGTTCAGACCTTCCTCTGTACTTCTTGAAGATGCAGGCAGGTCTTCTTCCTGGACACTTCCTTCATGTAGGGGGCAACCTCTGGTGCTGGTCCTCTCACCCCCATCTTCACGGGCATTTGCCTCCTTGCCATCCCCTGTGGATGTGGGCAGGCTAGGATAACACTTCAGTTCCAGCACAACAGCCTGGCTGAAGGTGGCAGGAGAAGACGGGGTCAAGCGGACCCAGATGTCTTCCTCCTCTGGGCCTGACAAGCAAGGCCTTTCTGAATCCAGGGGTGGCACTGCCATTCTGCTAGCAGTCTCTGCCTCCTCAAGCCAAGAGCTGGCAGCCACGTGGCCCCATGCTCTCAATTCTTTGTGTCCACAATGCCCTGATGCTCAGTAACAGACACGCACACAGAGCCTGTCGTGCTCCCATTTCACCTGCTTTTGAAATTCTGCCAGCCCTGGGAAGGCCCAGATCCAAATCCCAAAGCTGCTCTTTACACCTCCAGTTCAAGGGCCCGCTGGTCGCGTGGACCCCTGTGGCACACGCCCTGATCTCGGCTGACTCCTTCCTTCTTCCAGCCTCCAGGCTCTCCAGGTCACATCAACTCACCCAGGCTGGCAGCAGGAGGCTCCAAGTGTCACAGCGGAGGCCGGCGGCAGCTGAGCTGGCTTCCCAACTTGCAAGACTGCGCAAATCAGAGCAGGCAACTCTGCTTAGACCCAGGCACCTGCCAATCCAGAGGCTGCCACTGCCCAGGGGGCGGGAAGGCTTGGCAGGTAACCCTTCCTGGGCTTTCCAGGTGAGCCTCCCTTTGCGTCTCACATGTGGTGAGATAAATATTTGGGCAGTGCTCTCTGTGCCAAGCGCCACTTCCTTTCTCCCTTGAAGAGAAGCCAGGCTGGTGTGTTTTGCTAAAAGCAGAAGAGACTGCAGGCCGTGAGACGGTGTGAAAATGGCCCCTGCTCAGACCCTCCAGTTTTCTGCACAACATACCACCTTTTCTTCTGAAAGGGAAGGGAGAAAGAAACCGTTTACAGGCAGGAGCTGTTTCTGCTCTGCCGAACTGGTGAAGCTGCCTGGCATGATCTGCTTCCAACAGGCGGCTGCCAGCCCAACTCAGTCAGAGAAAGGCCATTATTCCAGCATTATTTGTAGCCTTAGAATGAAATGAAACTGGAGTGATTGCCAAGGACAGAAGCAGGGACCTTCTACACACCACGTACTGCCCATACCAACTGATGAGAACCTCCATGCATGGCAGCACTCTACCTTAATGTGCCAAGTTCTAGGAGGAAATGTTAGGAAATGTCAGTTTAGAGGTCTTCCTAGAGGCACACTTGCCCAGCTGTCCTTGCAAGCCAGGATGCTGGGCATGGAATGCCCGTGGTCTCATCCAACAGGGCTACTCCCGCATTCAGCCACTTCCTTGATTCTCCATGGCCGGCAGCAGCCAGCCCAAACCAGCCAGCTAGTTGCTCCAGTTCCCCTTCCCGACCTGAGGTGGCACATGGCCCACGCTCACTGCATTGTTCCACTTCCCAGGCAGGAAGGGAAGGAGGTCGGGACTGCCTGACTCAGCGGCCAGGCACTGTTGACTGCTTGCTCACTAGGGTGAGAGGTAGGAGGAACCACAAACAGCCAGGAACACTCACAAAAGGCAGGGAACAGGCAGAGGCAAACACTGGCCAGTCTCAGACTTCTCTTCAAGGTGTTTGTGTACCAAACCTGTACTTGAGAGACAATTTACTGGGTGACATTGGCCTGCTCAAAACCTTTCAGTCAGATCCAATCTCAGGGCTGCGGTGAAGATAAAAATGGGAGAGAACCATGGCTGCTGCCCCAAATTTCTTTAAGGAAGAGTGGGATAAAAATTGAGCAGACAAACACACAGACATTCAGCACCAGAAAAGCCAGGTGGATGATCCAGGTTCCCCTTAAGCCAGTGGCCAGCAATTCCAAGGGAAAGCTTGTGGCTACCACATCTTGTAGCAGTGGTATCTATGAGTTATGCTGCAAGCTGTGTGACTATCTCCTCTCTTAAGTGTATTCTCAGCCTCTAGGCAGCCAACACTATTAGGTGGCCCTGGATTCGAGCACTGGCAAGACGCTCTTTATTCCCACATTTTATGGACCTCTATCACATCCATCCTGGCAAACCAAGTTCTTCTTTGAAGCCTACCCACAGAAGAGAACATGGAAGTCCCCATGCTAATATGGAAACAGCAGAAGCTCCTCACACACACACACACACCCCAAAAAGTGAGGAGCCACCTTACCAATGGCTCAGACAGATCATCTTGGTCAGAGTTTATTGATCTCTCTCTAAGTTACAGTGCTCTTACAACTGCTTCAGGGAAAAAAGCATCCACCCATCCATCCAGGTCTCAAGACCAGGTCTCGGCCTGGAAGCGGTGGACTCGTTCCAAGCTAGTCAGGTACTCCTCAGCTTCTGGGGCAGAGAGGCCTCCCTCTGACTGGAACACCAATTTCAGGGCCTCCCCCACTGCCTCTGGCATCTGTTTGGCATTTCTGGAAGGAGAAAAGAGGGTCTTTGTTATCATGTCCGTGGGGGGGAACAGTAACTGGGAAATGGTTCACCATCACTCAAGGACCAGATATCCTCATTCAGGCCATGCAGGCAACAGCAACATTGCAAAGGCTCACAACTTATTTACGCTTGTCCTCAGTGTCTTTCTCCAGGACTCTCTGCCTTAGCAAGTCTGGGGTGACTGTGACAGAAGCTTCTTGGTGCTACAAGCACCTCTGATTCTAGCACAGATATCCTTCCAATAGTGGGAGACGGATGCAGTTTGCAACTTTGACTGGTCCTGTTTTCACACATTTAAAATGAGAAATCATTTAGTGAAAAGAAAAATGCTGTACCATTTTATATATACGTGGTGTTTGTCATATATACGTATATATATATCCCAATTATATATACGTGGTGTTTGTCAATCATTCCATCACCTTTGCTCCTAATGCCCCAAACGTGGGAAGGAGAGACGAGATTGCTTACTCACTGAACAACAAGCATCATGATTCACAGCTGAGCTCTGAAACAAAAGGGACTAGGAACTTACTTAAAATGGAAATGAAAGCTGAACACTCAGGATATATCTCTGAGCATTGCTAAATGGGCTTCTGGAGGTCCTCTGCTGGCTTTGGATCTGAGCCCAGCTTTATTAGGTGTGGCTAAAACAGCTCTATCTGTGTGTTTTTTTTAAACTTTCCTTGTAGGCTGAGTAGCCTGCTTCCCATACTGGGCATGCGCCCGCAGGAATGTCGAAGAACAGGTCCCACCCTGAGAACCAGTCCTTCACCTCCCCACCCTCAGTAGGAAGCTGGAATCAAGACATCCTCCTGTCATCATCCCAGGCCTTCAGTCTTGTGACCCAAAAGGTACGTGTTCTGGAGCTCAGAGGTGGCACGTGCAGCAACGGCTGTCTTGGAGCCTCTTGTTTCAGAAGCACGTCCATCTTCCTTGAAGCGGACCTGCAGCTAGAGGGAAGTGATCCAAGCAGGAGAGAGAGGAAGAGAAGAGGGGGCCTACAGGGAAGGAATTCAGGCGTCTGCATGCATAAGGCCCCCTCTGACCTTATCATAGAAAAGTTCACATCCACCAAAAGTTCACATCCACCTCAGCTGATCCAGAATAACCACCCTCTAGGTTATGCACACAGAGAACAAGCCTAACCACATCTACTCAAAAGGAAGCCCCATTATGTTCAATGGGTCTCACTTCCAGGAAAGTCTTTAGGATTGCAGCCAAAATCCTTTGCCAGCGGAAAACTGGCCATGTCAGAGGGAAGGAAAGACTTCCCGACCCTCCCTTCACCTGGAGTACTTTTCTGCCTGGAGTGATTTGAGAGCAGGTGAGCCTGTGGCTTGAGGCGCAACTGATGTGCCCTAGAAAGGGACTGAGTATCTCGGTTATTAGTCTCAAGCAGGCCTCAATGGAACAGAACTCAAGAGCACTGAAGTGCGTTCTGTGACTTTCTAAAAGAAGGCAAGAAGCCACCTTTCTTAATTCTCCTGCAAGGAAAGAGAAGGAATGGAAAGGGGGTTGCAGATTTCAACAGTCCAGTTTTGCTCTTATCTCAAGCACTGCCCTAACTATTGTACACCTTCTTTCCTCCACATCAACCCTTGAAAGACAAGGAAGTGAATCAATCGAGGTGAGCACAGTGTGCCTTAAAGGGTCTCCCTTTCTCTCTCAGCAAGACAACAATTAGCCTGGCTGGTTAATGAGCTCGTTACAGTGGCCTTAGGTGGAGGAGGCAACTTTCCATTTGGATGTGGGGCCAGAAGATGAATCAGGGAGGCAGCTCTGTGCAGCCCTCAGTCCCTCCCATCTGCAAAATGGCGATAAGAATATTTTGTGGCCTGATGCAGGGTTGCCATCATCATCATCAAGGACATAATCAGGGTGACACACAGGAAGTACTTTTCAATACAGAAAATACTACGGACACTAGTCAAGCATCAGGATAATTGCCTTTTAGAAACAGTGTTCCTGTTGCTGGAGAGTTGGGAGCCACCACCCTTGTTGTTCTGCTGCTAATGATCCTGGGATCCTGATCGACCTTCGGTCCCTCCGGCTCTTAAGAATCCAGAGGTAGACATTCTTGAATACAATGACAAAGTGGTGCAATGGGAAGCATGGAGGGAAACCAGTTGCCATAAGTTCCTGCAGGAACCTTAAACTGGGCAGAAGGGACCAGTGTGAACTGGGCCCTCTGGTCTCAGTGATTTGCAGCTTCTTAACACTCACCCTGCGAGGTAGATATGGGCGCCCTTGCAGCTCACCCAATCCCAGATCAGCTCCTTGTTCTCTCGGATACGGTGCTGGACGTATACCTTCTCTTCCTGCAGGAAAAAATAATGATGGTGTGTGTCTCACAATCTGGTCTAACACACAGGAAATTCCCCTACCATGAGGGGCCCCCTCTTTCTTACTGAACCTTTTTTCCATTTGCAGTAGCAAAAGTGTTAAATCCCCACCTTGATTTGTCAATCCCAGAGTGAAGCAGGAATGGGGGTTCCCACTGCTGCCATTTGACAAGGTCGAAAAACACAACCAAAATACTGCATTTACACGAGTCTAATGCACACCCTGATTTTAAACAGCTTGAGATTTTAAAAACTGTTTATTGGCTATTATAATGTACAGCTGCAAAGCAGGTGCAAAGTTTAATTTTATTGCATTATGAGATATATGACAATGGGTTTGTTATGATTTTTTCCCAGCTGTATTACTTTATACAACAGTGGGTTTATACTACATTTTTATTACAATATAAACTGACATATGTCATATAAACTGACATAGGGTGAAATCCAGAGTAACTACAGGGAGTCCTTGCTCTGGAGTAAGAACAAGTTACTCTGGATTGCAATATGAATTTCCCGTAGGTTTTCTCTAGGTAATTATGGGTACACATAATGTCTCTTAGGTGCTCCCAGTTACTCTGGATTGTGCCCATATAATCACAATACTGTATTTACTCCAATCTTTTGTGCCATTGAATCAAATGCACATCCCAATTTTGGAGACTAAGAGCACAATCCTAACCATGTCTACTCAAAAGTAAGCCCCACTGTATTCAATTTGTCTTACTCCCAGGAAAGCGTCTTTAGGATTGCAGCCTAAATTTGGTTGAAAAAGGTGAGCATTAGATTCAAGTAAATATAATATTTATTTACCCAGTGTTTAAGTAAGTCTTGGAAATGAGATTCTGGTTGGATGCCAGGAAAAAATTCCTGACGGTGAGGGCAGTTCAGCAGTGGAACAGATTACCGAGGGAGGTGGTGGACTCTCCCTCAATGGGGATCTTCAAGCAGAGGCCCCACCAGCACCTATCACGGATGCTCTAGGAGAATTTCCTGCTACAGGGAGAGGGTTGGACTAGATGACCTCTTGGGTCTCTTCCAACTCTAGGATTCTGATTTCAGTTCCTTTCCGCAGGATGTGATGATAGCTGAGATGCCTTTAATGAGGGATTGGAAAGATTAATGGAGGATAGCAGCAACGTGCACAGGTTAAAAGCCATGATATAACCTTGTAACCTCTAAAAGTAGGAGGTAGATTTTAAAGATAGGCTGTCTCTGAATGCCAGATGCAAGTAAGTGGGGAAAGGGTGCAGATCCCTTCTGTGTTGTGTGCTCCCTGAGGCATCTGGGGAGACACTGTGAGATACAGGAAGCTGGACTGGATGGGCCTCTGGCCTCATCCTGCAGGGCTCTTTTAAAGTTCTGAATGCTCTCAAAGTGATCTGCCTCCTTTTGGCCCCAAGACATTCACTTACAAAACTGTCTCAAATGCATATTAAGCAAGGCCCACAACTCTGTGAAAGTGCAGTAGCATCTGCTATAGGGAGTTCAGCTTTCTGAGTATCATTTCTTTCTTTCAAACAACGTAACAGAGGTACAGCGGTACCTTGGTTTACAAGCATACAGGATCCAGATTTCATTGGATACTTTTACTCTAAACCCAGCAGGGAAATATTTTGGTTGTTTTTTACAAGACTAAAATCAGCCTTGGGGTGTGGTGGGAAGACCTGCCTGAATAGCTCTGAAACAGTGGTTGGGGCAGGTGGAAAGGGGTCCAGGGCTTTGCCTTTCCCCATAACCTGACAAGTGAGAAGAATGCAATATAGAGACCGCACAAGACAAAATAAGAACAATTCTGTGTGATCTGGGTTGCAGAATCCAGCCTTTCAAAGCACCAAGTCTAGATTTCCGGGGTGCAGATATCTATCTGCCTTTCCCCAGTTCAAACTCTACACTACTGAGTGCTGAAAGATTGAATTATTTATTTATTTGTTTGTTTCAAGCTGGTCCTCAACAGGATATCTCAGATATACAGTTATCCAGCAGATATCTTGGATATCCACTCGGATATCCACTCCATTGGCGGAGAAGAGCTGGAACGCTCTTCAGGGAGATCCAGCCCATGGACCCTCCACACCTGACACCAGAACAGGATCCAGGTTCAATGGGAGGGGAGGAATTTTGAGGACTTGGGGAGGGCATCAAGCACAGGTGAAGATGAATCAAGTTCTTCCAAGGATGAGCTCACACTGACAGCACTTCTTAGACAACTAGCTACAGGAAGTTGGGTGTAAACAAGGGGCAGGGCCTCTAATTGCTCAGTTCCTCCTCTGGTGCATCTGTCTGGTCAGAGCTGAGCTCCACGTTTGAAAGAATCACGTGGTGTGGCCCCATCCTGGAAAGGAACCACTTCAAAATGTGTGGGTGGAAAATCACATGATTAAAATGTACAGGGGCATTTTAACTGCTCCTTGCAGGATAAAAGCCATGCCAAAAGGCAGAGGAATTTCTCTAATGTACAATCTTCTATCAGAGTCACTGACTGATTCACTGAAGCTGCAATCCTAAGCTCCAGTTAGGCTGATATAAACTCCAGCAAAAGTCCTGTGCTGACCTGGGGACGTCACAAAAGTGCCTGAAAGCACTTTGGCCCCACTACTAGGGCCAAGTCAGGACACACACTGAACTTTCCACACCACCACAAAAAGATATGCCAGGTGAGTTATGCCAATCTAAATTGGTTAGGATTACGCCAACTCATTTTTATCAATGCCCAGGCAAAACCTTTGGAACTAGAAGTGTGAAAGTTGGGGAGAGTCTTCCATCCATCATGTAGGAACCCACTAAGAACCGATTCTAAGATTTATTTATTTAGTGTATGGCAAATACATGGATTTGTGATAAATCAAATGTTAATGTTCAGTCCACCCAACCACTCAAGGACCAGAAATTCAAACCAAAAGGGAATGAAAAGGGAAGCAATGTGTTTTCATCCCTATACTTAACACTGAAGAATCGCTGACTCATCAATACCCAGACCCAACCCTTGTACCTAGAAGCATGAAATTTGGGGAACATATTCCTTCTGTGATGCAAGGACCCACTAAGAATTGATTTGGTGCCTGGTGGTACCAGCTGCACAGTAGTATACACTGGCGACTGGTAAGGGTGCATGGTGCTTATTGCTTGGTGGTGCCCAATAGAACCCAGTGCCCAGTAGCAATGAGTGGTGCTCACTGCCCAGTGGTATCCACAGCCAGGTGATGCCTCTGGTGCCTGGTAGGGATGCCCACTTAGTTCTTCATGGTGCCCACTGCCTGCTGGGCCCACTTCCCACTGCTTGTTGGTGCCTGGTGTTGCCCGCTGGCCAGTGGTGCCTGATGTTTGGTAAGGATATCCGGTGCCGCCCCCCTGGTGCCCACAAATATTCATTAAATACGTATTACTCTCACAACAACAGATAAATTCTGCTAATTTATTCTCCAATTCCACCCTGGTTCTCCATCAATTATTTTGGGTTTGCAAGCTGCTGTGTGGCCAGGGCCATGCTCTGCAGCATTTCCCCCAAGCTGCTGCATAAGGGACACAAAATAGGAATTCAAGTATACTAGAGGGCACCAAGCCAAGGAAAAACTTGGACACCAGCCAAGAAATCCTAGCCAGTTTGGCCAAATGTGCACCTTTCCAAGGTGAAGCCAAGCATAGAAATTTACCAGGTAAACAGGAGCAGCCCAGAGATATCGGGGAACCAAGGACAGGAGTCTCTGCACCTTGAAGGTTAACCAGATTATATGTGCAGGAAGCCTTGGCCGCAACACCCTGCCTGTGGGTGACTACTGGGGAAAGAGGCAGCTGACTAGATGAGCCTGAAATTGGGCACAGGAAGGCTTTTGTTACTCTTGGGAATCATGGGCTGAGGAATGGGTGCTCCAGGAACGGGTCAGAAACCTCAGTTTCTGCTCACCTGGTCACGGGAGAAGGCTGTGAAGAGTGTCAGGAGCCCCTTCCAGACCAGTTCCTCCCACTCTGCCTGGAAGTAAAAGTCTTTGGCTTTCTGTCGGCAGCCAAAGAACAGACAATTTCCTGCAAGAAAGGACAGAGAATGGCAACACCAGGAGCTGTTAGGAGAACCTGTGTGGTGACAGGCAGGACATGCCTGTTTGACTCTGCTCCCTCAAAGCACCCAGCAGGCCCTGATAAAACCATAGGTGAAAACATGCTGCTAGCATCACAACCTTCTCAACCCTCCTTCCTTCCTTCTGCAGCCTTCTTCAACCTGCACTCCTTGATGAATGGAATAGATCAATAGCAACACCTACACATAGAAGGTGGGGGGGGGGGGCTGCTGTTCAGATTAATGCCATTCCAAATGAAGCTCACCCCTACCCCCTCCTGGAAGCTGAGAAGCACTGCTTTCAGGACGAGACCATCACCTTTTTTGCCTTGGCCCATGCGCTCCTGTATTGCTGCTCGGAAAGGAGCTACCCCTGTGCCAGGCCCAATCATGATCACAGGGGTATTGGCGTCGGTTGGGAATTTCAGTCCTCCCTTCTTAACCCACAGAGGCACCTTCTCAGCACCTAGGAAGGAACAGAGAGCTGTGGTCACAATGATGGAAGTGGCAGTGATTCACAGTCATTCTTGTTTGCACAGATCTTTCTGCAAACAACCACACTGCCCTTTCTATTCACCACTCTTGCATTTACCATTCTGTGGGTTGAGGGAGGCCAGCCACGTGGAGCAGAGGCCACGCCGAGGTTTGCTGAGAAGAGTCTTGTAACGTACCACAGCAAGGAGGATCTGGATTCTGTTGGGATGAACCTAGATGGGAAGGGGGTAGAGAATATAAAGACCCTGGAGCTGTTCCTCCTGCTTAGTGGTGCAGTGCCCTCCACTTCAAATGGAACCCAAGGTAAGTGTCCACACCTGTCATAACTTATTCTATGAAAGTATCAAATACGATACTGCCTTTTTGAGTGGTAGACAGTGTCACATCTGGAGGGCTTGAACCCCAGAAACACAAAGGCAGAGTCACTCCCGCTGCTGCTGTTTTCATTTGTGTTTTCATTCAGGGCCAGAATCAAAAGCTCTGTGTCACTCTTGACTTTTTTTTTCTTTTGCACTGCCAAAGAAATAAATGGAGTAGCGCCATCTGAAGGGCATGTGCTGCAGTGCACACCAAGCAAATATGAGGATGAGACATTGGCGGTCTCTACTCCAAAGCACCACCTACTGGTGGCTAAGGGGAGCAACAGTGCACATTCCCCACAGCTGAAAATGTTACACGTCTGGGATACAGAAATGTTGCTAATATAGAAGCGCTACATACGCTGCATGCAAAGCACGAAAGCCTGGATTAGATTGTTATGGAGGAGAGGCTGTTACCCAAGCAGCAAATCCCCCCTCTCCACACCAGTGAATTAGTCCAATGGAAAGGCAGAGCCAATACGATTGGATCCAGCTGCGTCGCAGAGCTGGGCTAAGGACAGGAGCTCACGCTGTCTTATGGGGCCACCCCGGGTCTCGAACCCTGGCCTGCTGGTTAACAGGCACAGTGTCTTAACCACTTGCACCACCCAAGGTGCAATATATCCAATATATAAAATAAATATAATAATAAATAACATATATAACCAATGTATTCATTCATCATGAATTCAATAATATATATAATGAATGTATATATTATACATATATATAATATACACGTACACGCTTCTGAAACAGCGATGTCTACGCTGGCTTGGACATGTTGTGAGAATGGCCGATGGTCGGACTCCAAAAGACCTCCTGTATGGAGAACCAGAGGGAGGCCACAGCTGCGATACAAGGAGATCTGCAAGAGGGATCTAAAGGCCCTGGGAATGGACATCAACAGCTGGGAAACCCTGACCTCTGATCGTTCAGCGTGGAGGCAAAAGACGCAGCATGGCCTTCTTCAGTTCGAAGAGACACTCATTCAGCAGGCTGAGACAAAGAGGCAGTCCTGGAAACAGCAAAATCTGGGGGCTGGGCAGGGGACTGGCTGTATCTGCCCTCAGTGTGGAAGGGATGGCCACTCTCAAATTGGCCTGTTCAGTCATAAAAGACGCTGTTTTAGGACCTCTACTTCTGAGCACAATACCATAGTCTTTCGAGACTGGAGGATGCCAATGTTAACCAGCAGGCCAGGGTTAGAGACCCGGGTCGGCCCCACAAGACAGGGTGAGCTCCTGTCCTTAGCCCAGCTCTGCGACGGCAGCTGTATCCAATCGTATTGGCTCTGCCTTTCCATTGGACTATTTCAGAGGTGTGGAGAGGGGGATTTGCTGCTTGGGTAACAGCCTATCCTCCATATCAATCTCCCAGGCCTTCGTGCTTCGCATACAGCGTATGCAGCGAGCACGATACCATAGTCTTTTAAGACTGACAGGTGCCTGCTTTAATTTCCAAAAAAACCAAGAAACACCAGGTTGCAAGGGATGCTTGCAATCCTTGGTCTGTCCTGTGATCTCCATCTCAGTTCTCCATCATGCCATGCCATAGCGGAAAGACGCTGATAAAAAATAAGGAAATATTATGTTAATGTACTTAATTGGCATAATTTTTCTTATAGAAATTTTGGAGGAGACAGGCTGCTTTAAGAGCTCAACCCCTTTGCAAACTACTCAAGATAAACTCTGCTCAACATGGGTTCTTTAAGGGCAGTTGGACAAAAATGACCCTTGCAAGATCTCAGTTGCCTTTTTAGCAAAGTTAAGCATGAGTCTTGCACAGCTTTGCTTGTACACAGAGGACGTCTGGAGGACCTTACTAGAGAGAAGGTGCAACTCAAAAGACCATTGATTTGTAGCAAAAAGCAGCATAGAAAATTAGTACTGGAAAGTAAGACTGAATTCCTCTTTTCTGCAGGCTTAATACTTCTGCTTCCTTACCAACATTGAGGAGGCAATGGAGAAGGCACGGGGCCTGATCCTGGGAATGAGATCTAAAAGGTAATTGCATGGAATGGCACAGGTTGTGTGTGGGAAGTCGCAGAGGACCTGGAAAAGAAGAAGAGGGTGCATTTGCCACAGAAATAAAGGGCATGGCTTTGGGGAAGCTTTCTCCCCCGTCGCAGACCCCCAAAGACAGCCAACTTTCCACTGATCCCTGGCTTCTCCCTACCTCCAGTGTTGTCCTCCGTGGCCTGTTGCAGTAAGCATAGAGATCCTCTTGGCCTTGCGCAGAGTTGAATTCCTGCAGCTTCTCCCGCTCCAGATCGTTTGGAGAGAAGGTGGACAGGAGCTCAAAGAAGGATCGGCGTGGGATGCAGCTAATGTCCAGATAGTGGGTCACCAGATGGCGGACGGTGCATGGCTGAGGCAGGTGGGCTGGAAGGGGAGTGTCTGAAGCAACAAGAGCAAGAGAAAAGTCTTCATGTTTCAATGGACTCTTAGGGAAACATTTGAAAATAATTAGTGCTACCCAAGTCTAGCCCAAGTCAGCCAAAAAAGAACTGGCTTATTAGGCCTAGAAAGGGAGAAGAAAAACTCAGAAGTTGTTTGGAGATGAAGGTGAGAAAGACAGGGAGGCAGAGGAGCTGCAGAGACTGAGTGGTCTCTTACAAGGCATTTGCTTGGGGAGCCCAACAGGCATCTACCTGTACCTGGCTCGGTCGGCCTCAAGACAAAAAGTTTGTTGGGATCCAGGCGAAGGAGATCGCAGAAGAGATCCACCTCCTCTTGCAAATTGCACGGCTGGATCATCACCACATCACCAGCGACGTACCTGCATGGAAAAGGCAGCGCTTGAGACCAGAACAGCTGCACAAGGATGATTCAAAAGGCCCCACGATGACTCCTGTTCTGCCCTTCAGGAGTGAGACGGGGACCATGGACTCTCTCTTCAAAGTCCTGACGCGTATAGCCTGCTTTCTCATCTAAATACAACAAGAGCCTCTGCCCCCGAAGCTTCTGTCTACCATAAAGTCAACCAGTAGCCAAATGTACAAGTCATGAACCAGGAAGCTCACAAGGCCCATCAAGCTTCCTCTTGCATTAATTTATGTCTTGGAAGGCCAGATGGAGGGCCACTGGAAGGCCAGATGGAGCCTCCACAATAAGAAGCAATGGGTCACAGATATATGGAAGACACCCTACCCTGGGCATGAGGCTTTAAGCGGCATTCCTTAATTGCATCCCAATCACATGCTAGCAACAACAGGAAAAAAGGCTCACTCAATTCCAGAGCCCACAACATCAAACTCAATGAGGCGGACGTCCTGAAAGTGGGAGGCTTCCGTCACCCTCTGATTGGACACAACGCGGGCAGGGAAAGGGTGCAGCTCGGAGGGGGCATCTCTGAAAGCTTCATCTTTCTCAGGAGGGCTCTTGTTGAGGTCACCCGAGTCCTCTTCCAGAAACTGAAATGTGAATCTGGGTGGCAAGCTGTAGTGAAGAAAAGAACATTGCAGGCAGGGAGTATTGCTGAACTACATCAAGAGGGTGCAATCAGTTACCTTCTTCCCTTCTGGGGAGACATGTGCAGTAAAAATCAAAGGCAGGAAAACACACACATCAGGTGGCACACACAGACTGCACACCCTAAAAGGACCATATGTATGTTCAAACTCAATTTTGCATGAGTTTAAACCCACTTTCTATCCTGCAAGCGCTGGGGAGGGCAAGGACAAAGAGCTATACAGGATGCTGCTGCTGTCTGCTCATCCTAGGAAGATGCATCCTTCCCCTCAGCTCTGAGGCTTCTGTCAGCCTTCGCTCATGTGTGTGGTCAGCCAGAAGGACTGGAAGGCACAGAAAAGGAATCTCATCATCGCCCCATCACTTGATGGTTTGCCTTTGTACTCACGCAACATCCGGGCTGATGACATGAAGACCTGAAGGCAATGGATACAAAGCTAAGACCTTCTTCCACAACTCCAACAGCCAAGGATCGATTACTGCATCTGGGCTGCAGAAGGAGAAAAGAAGGCAGTTCAATTCAGACCCCAAAAGATACAGTGTCCAAAAACGCTACTTAAAAAGGAAGCATCCAGGATCCCCAGAAATCCTGAGAGCCCCACCTCTAAGTTCATTTGGATGGTTTCACTCCACCATCCAAGATCTACAGCCTAGATCACTGATTGCCAACCACTGTGCCGTGGACCGTCTGCAGGTGTGCCCTGGACGTTGGGGAAGGTATTTTAATTGTATTTAAGCATATTTATTGTTTCTCACTGGTTTTAATTGTATTTTCTTGATCTACATGTTGTTAGTCACCTTGGGTTTCCTTTTTGAGGAAGAAAGGTGGGATAAAAATTGAATTAATAATTATTATTATTTAATAATAATTTGTGTTTTAGATAGTGAGTCCTTTTTGGGAGAGGGACCCATTACTAATTAATGGGTAATTAATTTCTTAGTAAACTCCTCTGTGAACATTCTAGTTGAAAAGCAGTATATAAATACTGCAGATGTTGATAATAATGATAATGATAATAATAATAATAATGTCTACAAAAGCTACAAAAAGCCACTCTTCTAGGCTCAGCACATATTATACACTGCTACATCACACAGTCCTATACACACAGGAAGGGTCCGACTGGTGATGTGACAGAAACCAGCATGAAGTTGTTTGCTGTTTATTACTGTTTAATAATAATGTCATTTATGAACAAGGGAATTGGGTGATTTGAGCTCTACCAGAAGCATGATGTGCCTTGACATTGGTAAAAACACCGATGGTGAGCCTTAACAATTGTAGGTGTGCTGCAAGATGAAAAAGATTGAAAATCTCTGGCCTAGATGGTGAGGCATGTGCATTTGAGCATGTGCAAAGCATCCTTCTCTCCCCAAGTCCCCACAGCTAGCTCCCCTGCCCACTGAAGGCAAGAGAAAGGAATGTTCCTTTAAATGACCTTTAAATAGGCACATAGGAAACAGCAGAGGGAGGCTGAAAGATGCTTGGAAAGACCAGAAAAAATTCAAGGGTTACCACCATTCAGCAAAGCTCCAACATAGCAGGGGCAGAGGAAGAGGAAGCGCCTGGTCATCTCCCCCAGTGCTTAACAGTGGCCCACAAAGCAGGCCACAGCCCCATATTTCAGAAGCCAGCTCTGGTGTTTCTTACCCCAAGTCATGCTGGTCGTCTCCCAATGCTGCCGGCATGAGAGGGTTGCCCCCCAACTGCAGAAGCCTCTTATGTAGCTTCTTTGCAATAAAGTTGAACCTGGAAAGACAGCAATCAAGACACAAGCCAGAGAGTTAGAGAAACCTGGACTGGGACTGATTTGAGGAGAAAGCAACCCCCAGAATTGTGACCTCACACATGGGCCAGCCTGTTCTTTCCTAAGTGTCATGACTGCTGTGTTACACAGTTGAGCTGACAAAGACACAGGGATGCAACTTACTTGGGATACGAGGAATCTCCGAGGCCCAGAACAGCGTAGTCCATCTGGCACAGGGAGGTGGGAGGCAGGCTCTTCCGGAACAGGAACCTCCAGAAATTCTGAAAATTAAACCAGGTCCCAAAGCAGGCACATAAATAGGGAGTGTTCAGGAATGTTTTGTGTGGACAGTGTCCCTTGCACTACCAATTATTACCACAGCTCCTTTAGTACCACTGGGAGTGCATATACTGCCAGTTGAAAAAATGTATAGAACCCTCCTCCCTAAGCATAGCCCAAAGACTCCCTAAGCATAGTAAGCAGGAAGATGGCAGACCTTCATATTATCTGGAGGGTCTCCTTGGCCGGTTGTTGCACAGACAAACACTACCAGAGGCTCATGGATCAGGCTGGCCTGAAAAGAAAATCAGACAAAGCAGGTTAAAAGTTGAATGCTATACAAAAGCTTTTACTCACAAGCAGAACTGGTGCTGTGCCCAGATGGAAGAGATGAAACTGAAGGAGAAGGAGGCTGGGACCATGGAGAGATTTGGGAAGCTTCAGAACATGAGAAGAGTCTAAAACCAAAAGGCCCCATCTCATCTGGCACCCAGAGGCTGCAATCATAACCTCCAGTTAAGCTGGCATAAGTGCCAGCATGAGTCCCAGGCTGGCCTAGGGGGTGCAAAAGTGCCATTAGACACTTCTTCACCACACCAGGGAGCGTTAGGCCAGTGCACAGACATGAAACGGCCTTCCCGTGCCTCCACAGGAATGGGGAGTGGTTGAGTTACGCCAGTCTACACTGGTTACGAATTTAGGCCATATAACTCATATGACAATTTCGGGGACTTAAGCCAGACTAAGTGGGGGTTAGGATTGCAGCCACGTTCTCCCAGTGGATAACAGAAGTCCACCACTAAGCATGAAAGCAACAGCCCTATCCAGACTCTGGTACAGGCATCTCCCACTTATTGCACAGGTTAGGACTGGAGAACCGTCCAAAAGTGAAAACTGCTGAAAAGTGGAATCCAATCTTTCTTAGTTTATAGATGTTGCTTCCAGTGCATTTATAGCTAGCAAATTGCAAATGCCCCTCTTATCTTGCAAACTCCTTCTGCTGCGCAAAGATTTCAGCAAACTGATTCTCATTAACTCCTTCGGGAAAGAGATGAGACCAGGAGCTATAACGTGGGGAAGGGCAATTTTGGCCTTTAGAACAGCAGAGGGAGGTTGAAAGAGTGGAACGTGCACTGAATGAATGCGTTCTGGGCGTAATTGAAAGGTGTTAAAAGAATGGACAATCAGAAAACGAACCATCAGAAAGTGGGGGGTACCTGTACCTAGAGGTAGACTGCCTCTAAACATGGAAGCTCTACTCTGGTTGGATATCAGGAACATCCCGGAACATATCAGGAAAAAAAATTCTTGGCAGTGAGGGCGGTTTGGCAGTGGAACAGTTTGCCAAGGGAGGTGGTGGACTCTCCCTCACTGGGGATCTTCAAGCAAAGGCTTGACTCAACCAGCACCTATCAGAGATGCTCTAGGTGGCTTTCCTGCTACATGCAGGGATTGGACTAGATGACCTACTGTTTTCCTTCCATCTCTACAACTCTGTGATTCTATTCCTAACTATCATGGCTAGTTACGAACCGCACAACTGGATGGTTGAGCATCCTGCTTTCCTTATCAGCCAGACAAACGTGTTGGGGAAGCTTCACAAGCAAGGAATGAAACAGAACAAAAAGGGATTTCAACACTCAGAGCTCCTGCTGTTTGGACACTCACCACATTGTAGCTGTCCAAGGCTTCGACTCGGCACTGGAAGTGGCGGCGCTTGGCTTCCCGGCCAATTCTCTCGGCCGTGTCTTGGGCCGTCCCAGTCTGGCTGCCAAAGAGAAGGAGGATCTTCCGCACCGACATCTAAAAAAGGCCGAGGGAAAAAACATTTCAAAAATTAGATTAGCAAAGGTAGGAAGCCTAAGCGTCTGCCACGCATCACTCCTTTGTTGCAAGTCTAAGCCTCGTCTGACTCTCACTCCACCCAAAACAGGAGTTCAAGAAAGAATCATAGACTCCTAGGTTGGAAGGGACCAGTAGGTCATCTAGTCCAACCCCTGCCTGCAGCAGGAAATCCCACTAGAGCATCCCCGACAGGTGCTGGTGGAGCCTCTGCTTGAAGATCCCCAGTGAGGGAGAGTCCACCACCTCCCTTGGCAATCTCTTCCACTGCTGAACCGCCTGCACCATCAGGAATTTTTTTCCGGCTATCCAATTTTTTTCCGGATAACCATTTTTTCCAGACATCTTTTTTCTTATAGTTTGTTCCCATTGGTTCTAGTCCTGCTGTCAGAGGCAGCTAAGAACAACTGAGTCCCTGAGAGAGAGAGAGAGAGAGAAAGAGAGAGAGAAAGGAAGGAAATATCAAATATCATATGGTGCCACCTATGGGAAACCTATGGGAAATGCATAGAGCAACCCAGAGTGCCTCTAACGTCTTCCCATAGTTACTCTGGATTGTAGGGCTGCAGTATCTTGGAGGAAAGTATTTTTTAAGTTGATGGCATCTAAAGGAAAGAAAGTATCTTTGAGCAGGTGGTGCCCCTGAGGAAGCCATGCTAATAAGATACTCCCAGTGAGCACAGCCCACATCCTTCTGCAGCCCTTCCAGGCAGGGTGACCATATGTCATGACCAGAAAAGGAGGACAAGCTCCCCCCAAATATGGGACACCCAAGAAAAATGTAGGACATGACAGAATAAAAGCAAAACACACTCATGTATAATGTTTTCACACGGTTACTTTAAACACTCTATTGCTTATTGCTGAATGCAATAACTTTAGGGGAACAATAACTTTAGGGCAGTGTTTCTCAAAGTGGGGGTCGGGACCCCTTTGGGGGTCACCTAGAGCTTTCCTGGGGGTCGCCTAAAGACCCCTGGTGCAGGGGGCCAGTTCAGGCTTGCCAGACCTCCGGCTGTGGCTGCGCAGGCACTGCGGCTGACTGACAGTCAGGGCCCAATCCTATGCATGCCTACTCTGAAATAAATCCCATTGTGTTCAATGTGTGCATAGAACACACATTTCATTTGTAACAATGAAAATACATCCTGCATATCGGATATTTACATTACGATCCATAACAGTAGCAAAATTACAGTTATAAAGTAGCAACGAAAATAATTTTATGGTTGGGGGTCCCCACAACATGAGGAACTTATAAAGGGGTCACGGCATTAGGAAGATTGAGAAACACTGCTTTAGGGGAACTTTAGGGGAAAGCGATCATGAGTTGCTGGAATTTAGAATAATGTGGGAAATAAAAAGAGTGCAGAGTGAAACATATGTTGGATTTCAGGAAAGCTGACTTCAACAGGCTTAGAGGAGTCATAGGTGGGATCCCATGGGTTGATGATCTAATGGGGAAAGGAGCCCAAGAAGGGTGGGAGCTCCTTAAGAGGCAGCTTCTACAAGCACAGTCAGTAACAATCCCCATGAAAAAGAAAGGGGGGAAAACCTGAAAAAACCAGGTTGGCTGCACAAGCAACTTGGGGATCAGCTGAAGTTAAAGAAAGAGAAGTCTAGGGAGTGGAAGACTGGAAAGATCACCAGAAAGGAGTACAGGCGGGTAGCCCAGTCCTGTAGGGAGGGGGTCAGGGATGCTAAAGCTCAGTCTGAGCTGAGGCTGGCCAGGGGAGTCAAAGATAACAAGAAGAGCTTCTTCAGATATGCCCAAAGGAACAGGAGGAGAGACGAGGGGCTGGGGCTGCTCCTGGACAAAGATGGACAGCAGGTGTCTGGAAACCAGGAGAAGGCAGAGCTGCTCAACTCGTACTTTGTGTCCGTCTATTCTCGGAAAGAGGGCTGTGCAAATGGGGGTGCGGGATCATTGGCTGATGCGGGGATGTGTTTACATCCCCTAAGAGGTCATGAAAACACGGATGGTGCAGAAGAGCAGATTAAGATGGACAGAGAACTGGTTCGAAACCACTTAACTGGCCTCAATGAATTCAAGTCATTTGGACCAGATGAGCTGCATCCTGGAGTTCTGAAGGAACTGGCAGATGTCCTTGCAGAGCCTGTCGATCATCTCTGAGAAATCCCTGAGTGGAGAAGAGCCTGGACTGGAAGAGGCAAATGTAGTCCCAATCTTTAAGAAGGGGAAGAAAGAAGACCCGGGAAATTATAGACCAGTCAGTTTGACTTCAATCCCGGGGAAGATATTAGAGCAAATCATAAAACACACAATTTGTGCACATCTAGACAAGTACTCGGTGATCAAAACAACCCAGCATGGATTTACCAAGAATAAATCTTGCCAGACAAATCTGATCTCCTTTTTTGATCGGGTTATGAGCTTCCTGGACATGGCAATGCTGTGGATGTCATTGATCTTGACTTCAGCAAAGCATTTGACAAAGTCCCACATGACATTTTAATTAGGAAGTTGGAAAAATATGGGCTAGACGGGGCAATCGTTAGGTGGATCTGCAACTGGCTCGATGGCCGCACTCAAAGGGTTTTAGTAAATGGTTCTGTGTCAGCCTGGAGGTCCGTTTCTAGTGGGGTCCCCCAAGGCTCTGTCTTGGGACCGGTTCTCTTTAACATTTTCATCAATGACTTGGAGGAAGGGATACGGGGGAGCCTGATCAAATTTGCAGATGACACCAAACTGGGAGGAGTAGCAAACACATCAGAAGAAGGAGAAACCTCCAGGAGGATCTGGATAAACTAGAATCCTGGGCTGGAACAGAATGAATTTCAACAGGGAGAAGTGGAAGGTTCTGCACTTAGGCAATAAAAACCCAAAACACAGGTATAAAATGGGGGATACTTGGCTTGGCAGCACAACATGTGAGCAGGATCTTGGAGTCACCATTGTGGATCACAAGCTGAACATGAGTCAGCATGTGATGTGTCTGCAAAGAAGGCAAAGGCCATTTGAGGCTGCATTAAGAGATCTGTAGCCTCCAAGTCACGAGAAGTTCTAGTTCCTCTTTACTCTGCATTGGTGAGACTCACCTTGAGTCCTGTGATCAGTTCTGGGCTCCTCACTTGGAGAAAGATGCAGCCAAACTGGAGCAAGTCCAGAGGAGAGCGACAAGAAGGATCAGTGGGGTGGAAGGGAAGCCCTACCAGGAAAGGCTGGGGGAACTTGGGATGTTCAGCCTGGAGAAGAGGAGGCTGAGGGGAGACCTGATTGCCCTCTTCAGATACCTGAAGGGCTGTCATAGGGAGGAAGGGGCTTCTTTGTTCATAGCTGCTTCTGAAAGCAGAACTAGAACCAATGGGTACAAACTGCAAGAGAGGAGATTCCGGTTGGATATCCGGAAAACATTCCTGAGGGTGAGGGCGGTTCGGCAGTGGAAGAGATTGCCAAGGGAGGTGGTGGACTCTCCCTCACTGGGGATCTTCAAGCACAGGCTCCACCAGCACCTGTTGGGGATGCTCTGGGGGGATTTCCTGCTGCAGGCAGGGGTTGGACTAGATGACCTACGAGGTCCCTTCCAGCTCTAGGATTCTATGAATGTGATGCTTTTCAGCATCATTATTGCCCTTAATTTACTCTACCTGCTGCCTGAAGCAGGGAAAGGAGGACAACTGAGATTCTCACTCAGGACTCAGGGCCAGAAAGGACCTCTGTGTGCCCTGATTCCAGGGTCTCTGAGCTGCCCATCCCTGCAGGGCTCTGAGGAGGTCCTGCTCCCCCCTCCAGCTATGCCACCACTAATAACTGTAATAATAACACTACTACTGCTGCTAATATTGTGCTGCTCTTCCTTCCAGGGCTCAGACTCCCCACCCAGGCTGCCTACTCCCCTCACAACAACCCTGTGAGGGAGGATGGACGTGGATGCAGCGCTAGGCCCAAGTCCAGCCCTGCAGGGTCAGGCCTGAGGCCTGAGGCCCAGCTAGGCCGCGCCCCCCGTTTCCCGGGAGACGGCCCCCCCGCGTATGTAAATAAGCATCCTGGCCCCGCCCCTTTCCCCAAGAACTCCCCCCTCCCTTCAACCGTCGGCACTCCACCTCAGTCAAAGCCGGCATCGCTCCGCTTCCGCTTACGTCACCGACGCGCGCCGGAAGCGGATCCGGAGCTTCCGGTGGCGAGCGCTGTAAGGACTGAGACGGCTGAAGGCTGGCTACTTCTCGGGGTTCAGCCACACTGCGCATGCGTAGGAGGCCCAGGCGGGCTTGCCCCGCTCTAATGACGTCATATTACCCTTCAAGCAGTGCTGGGGAGTTCCCAGTGACGTCAGCAGCCCTTGGAGCAGTGCTGGAGAGTTCCTTGCTGCTCCAGTGAAGTCAGCAGCCCTTGAAGCAGAGCTGGGGATTCCCTGCCGCTCCAGTGACGTCATCCTCCCTGCAAGCAGAGCTGGGGATTCCCTGCTGCTCCAGTGACAGAGCTGGGGCTTCCCCGCTGGCCCCCCCAGCCGCAGGATGCTGTTCTCCCTGCGGGAGCTGGTGCAGTGGTTGGGCTTCGCCCCCTTCGAGCTGCTCCTGCAGGCGGCGGCGCTGCTGGCGGCCTCGGTGCTGCTGGTGCTGAAGGTGGACGGGGCGGTGGGGGAGGCGGGGCTGAGCTGGTGGGGAGTCTTCGCCCCCTTCTTTGTGGCCGACGGACTCAGCACCTACTTCACCGCCATCGTCTCCGTGCGCCTCTTCCAGGACGGGGAGAAGCGTCTGGCTGTGCTGCGCCTCTTCTGGATCCTCACCCTGCTCAGCCTCAAGTTCGTCTTTGAGATGTTGCTCTGCCAGAAGCTGGGCGAGGGGGAGACACACGAGCTCTGGTACGGCCTCATCATGTCGCCCGTCTTCATCCTCCTGCAGCTGCTCATGATCCGCGCCTGCCGGGTCAACTAGGCCGTAGGTCGGCATCCCTCAGGCGCACCTCTGGGCATCCTTCTGGTGACTCTGGACTGTCAGTCAACATCCCTCTGGTGCACCTCTGGGGGCGGGAGAAGAGCTTTGCTACAGCCACATCATGTCACCCGTCTTCATTCTCCTCCAGCTGCTCATGATCCGCACGTGCCGAGTCGACTTGCATCCCTCAGGCGCACCTCAGGGCATCCTTCTGGCATCTCTGGACTGGCAGCCAACATCCTTCTGGTGTGCCTCTGGGCGAGGGAGAAGAATCATGAGCACAACCTCATCGTGTTGCCCGTCTTCGACCTCCTCCAGCTGCTCATGAGCCACACTTTACTGGCAACAAAACTGACTTTCTTCACCTCCCCTGCAGTTGTAGAAATACTCAGTGATTATTCTTGGCAGTTTCTGGTTACTCAACACTGAACTGGGCATTCCACGCCACCTCCTTCTCCAGGACCAGGCACTTCCTCAAGGGCACTGACTTTCCGTCCTGACCAGTAAGGAGGAGAAAGAAACTTTGGGCAGGAAAAAACATGTCTCTGCAGGGGAGAGAACTTTGGCACTGGTGTTACGTTCAGCTCAAAAGCAGTGTTCTCATTGGAGTAAAACCCTTGGGATACCCCAGGGTCTAATTTGGGGGGTTATTTATTTAAGAATAAAAATGTGTTGCTCATATTCAGGCAGGTTATTTCACTGTGTAAAGTTTTTCTTTTCCTAAGAAATCCAAGCTCTGGCTCTGAGGAAGGACTTTGCTGCTGCAGGATGGGGGGATCCACTAAACCAGTTGTTCTCAATCTTCCTAATGCCGTGACCCCTTTATAAGTTCCTCATGTTGTGGGGACCCCAACCATAAAATTATTTTCATTGCTACTTTATAACTGTAATTTTGCTACTGTTATGAATCGTAATGTAAATATCCGATATGCAGGATGTATTTTCATTGTTACAAATGAAATGAGTGTTCTATGCACACTTTGAACACAATGGGATTTATTTCAGAGTAGGCATGCATAGGATTGGGCCCTGAGGCTGCAATCCTATCCACATTTACACGGGAGTAAAGGCCCCCTGACTATAATGGGATTTATTTCAGAGTAGGCATGCATAGGATTGGGCTATAAGGCTGTCAGTCAGCCCCAGTGCACACGCAGCTACAGCCAGAGGTCTGGCAAGCCTGACCTGGCCTCCTGCACCAGGTGTCTTTAGGTGACCCCCAGGAAAGCTCTAGGCGACCCCAAAAGGGGTCCCGACCCCCACTTTGAGAAACACTGCACTAGACCATGAAGCTTGAAACATCTTTCAAGATCCATCTTTTGTTCTGGTAACTAATGCAGTGAGTGAGCTACAGATTTTTAAGTAAGTTTAAGCACAATCCTAACCACATCTACTCAAAAGTAAGCCCCATTGTGTTCAATGGGTCTTACTCCCAGGAAAATGTCTTTAGGATTTCAGCCTATGTATGTATGTTTGAGTGTGTGTGTATAACGTGTAGCTCACTCACTCATATTCATATATATACACGCAACCCAAACACGCCACATGACTCAAATTTAATGTGCCATCGAATCTAATGCACACCCTATACTTGTAATCAAAATACCACATTTACTCGAATGTGTAATGTGAGTAATGTGTAATTTACTCTAATTAACCATCAAATCTAATGCACATCCTGATTTTGGAGACTAACCCTACAATCCAGAGCAACTACGGGAGCACGTAAGAGACTTTATGTGCACCCGTAGTTACTGCACCACCTAGTGAAAACCTATGGGGAATTCATATTGCAATCCAGAGCAAATTGTTCTTACACCGGAGCAAGGACTCCCCGTAGTTACTCAGGATTGCACCCTAAGGCTGCCATCCTAAAGACACTTTCCTGGGAGTAAGACCCATTGAGCACAATGGGGCTTACTTCTGAGTAGACGTGCTTAGGATTGTGCCCTTAGGCTGCAATCCTAACCACACTTTCCTGGGAGTAAGTGCTACTGAACACAATGTAATTTACTTCTGAGTAGACATGCTTAGGATTGCACTGTAAATTCGTTTTGAATTGCTAGAGTGGCAGGAGCTGGGTAAGGGACCAGAGCTCACTCTGTTATAGCCCCAGGGCTTGAAACCCCACCTGCTATTGACAGGCACAGCTTCTTAACTGCTGAGCTGCTACACCTACACACGTATATGTAGCCACTATATATATGTGTGTGTGTGTGTTTGTATGTAATGTACATAGTAAATATATGTATAGCAAATAGAACATTCTATATTCAGTCGTTCTTGAAGTGGAGGAAATTTAAACCCGAGGGGGTGAGATGGGGTGCAAGGTTTTTTTCCCCTATACTTAACATTGATGAACTTTGGAGGGTGTATTCCTTCTGTGATGTCAGGAACCACTAAGAACCAATTTGGTGCCTGGTTGTACCTGCCACCCAGTGTTGCCCACCATTGTCAGTTGGTGCCTGGTGCTCAGTAGGAATACCTGGTGGTGGACACTGGTTCCCAGTGGTGCTCAGTAGGGATGTCTGGTGCCTGCTGCCCACTGGTGCATGGTGGTTTCCACTGCCCCCTGGTGCCCAGTGATGCCCACTGCTGGGTGGTGCCTGCTGTCCTCTAGGATTAACTACTTGCTGATGAATTCTGGTGCCTGCTACCATCAGGTGCCCACTGCCCATTGGTGTCTGGTGGTGCACAGTGGAGTCCACTGCGTGGTGGTGCCCGGTAAAGATGCCCAGTGCCCACTGGTACCTGATTGCCCCTTGCTGTCCACTGCATTGTGGTGCCCACTGCCCAACAGTGCCGAGTGCCACTGAAGTGCCCGGTGCCTGGTGGAGCCTGCTACCCACTGCACATTGGTGCCACTGCCCAATTGTGCCCCTTTACCCAGTCACCACCAGTGCCCCGCTGCTGCCCGCCACTGCCCTCTGGTGCCCTCCGGTGCCCAGTGCTTGCCGGTGCAAAGACAAGGCAATGAAATTGTCAGGCACACCTACTAGTTGGTTCACTTGCATTAAATTTAATTATTTATTATTAAATTATTACAATTAATTTTTTGGTTAACATAATTAGGACAATGAAGGCTGAAGTCCCATCCACACTTTCCTGGGAGTAAGTTCCATGGAGTATAATGGGACTTGCTTCTGAGTAGACCTGCACAGGATTGTTCCATCAATTATTAAATGACAACGGCTGCAATCCTGACCACATTTACCTGGGAGTAAGCTCTATTGACTATAATGGGACTTACTTCTGAGTAGACCTCCATAGGATTGGGCTGAGTGTAATGGTAGGATTGCAGCCCAGAGCCCAATGCTGTGCTTGTCTACTCAGTAGTAAGTCCATGGTAGTCAATGGGGCTTACTCCCAGGAAAGCCTGGAGAGGACTGCAGCCCCCTTTTGGCTCCAGCTCATCCAGAGCTCCTTTATATGAATGTAGAATAAATCTATACATTGCATTCTATATAATGTATATAGCCATGTGCAAGAGCAGGCCACACCCCTTTTCTCATTCTGACCAATGGACGGTGGCCATTTCAATGACAGACAGAGCAGCTGACCAATAGCTGTGGAGCTTCTGCTTATCCTGTGAAGGGGCGGAGCCTCCCCTATCCAACGAAAAGCCAGAAAGGGAAGTCTCCGCCCACCAGGAGGTTCCAGCCAATCAGCTACCTCAGCGTAAGGCGGGGAGATGGAGTCTGGTCCAATAGCCAATGGAATGTGGAGGAAAAGAGGCGGGACTTTTAATTCTCCAGCCAATCAGCAGCGCCGACCCTCACTAGCGAGCCAATAGAAACCTCCCAAAGTCGGGTGTCCTCCAATGAGAGTTAGGAACGCTTCCAACCAATGGCTGCTCCCCATCCTGACCCGTGCCCAATAGGAATCGAGCCTGTAGAAACTGAGGGCAGGCGTTCGCAGTCTCGCCCAATCACCGTCGTGGTTACCTCAGGGGAAGGCGTGCCCCTCGCAGCCAATGGGTGTCGTCGGATGGGGGCTGCTGTCCAATGGGAGGCCTTGGCCGAGCCTAGGGCGGGGCTCCTGTGGCGGAGTCGGCGGTGGCGGCGGCGGCGGCCGGAGCAGGAGGAGCGGGCCCGCCATGAGCAGCAGCGGCGGCCCAGCGGGGTCGGCGCTGCCGGCCTGGAAGCGGGCCCTCCTGGAACGGAAGCGGGCCAAGCTGGCTAGCGGGGTAGAGTCGGCGCCGGTCCCAGGCCGGACGGCGGAGGGGCCGAGGCTGGAGGCGGAGGAGCGGCTGGTGGTGGCGGAGAGCCTGGGCCCGCTCAGGGAGAACCCCTTCATCCGCCTGGAGGGCGAGCGCAGGCGGAGGAGGCGCCGCTTCCCTCCCCCTCAGGCCCCTCCGGAGCCCCCTCAGGCCCAGGACCCCCCGGCCCTTTCCCAGGACACCCCCGCCCTCTCCCAAGACCCCCCCGCCCTCTCCCGCCTCCTGGAGCTCTACAGCGCAGTCCCCGGAATACGCACCATCCGCGCAGACAACATCCTCATCATCGAGTCCAGAGAGCCCCAGGCGGCTCCCGCGGGTGCCTCTCCACCTCCGCCCTCCTCTGGGTCCCCTCCGCCCCCAGACCCCTTCCGCGACCTCCTCTCCCGCAGCGGTGCAGCCGTCACAGAGATCCGTGCCGCAGAAGTCATCGTCTACGAGCCGCAGCCGCTCTCCTCGTCGCCTCCGCCGCCCGCTGGAGATTCCGAGGCCGGGCGGGTGAGCCGGTTGCTGCAGAAGTTCGACCGGCGGCCCCGGAGCTACGCGGCAAAGGTGCGGTTTCGGGGCGGTGTCGCTCCGCAGCCGGCGGTGCCAAATGTCTGTCCGAAGGAAGCGCCTGCGCCGCCGCCACAGCGGGAGCCGGTGTTGTCGTCCGCTCCTGCCGTCCGCCCCGGTCCTCCGTGTGGAGGTTTTGTTCAGAAAACCGGCTCCAACTCGTTCATGGTGAACCCCCGGGGGTGCCGCTCCGCTCCTGCGCTTCCCAAAGGCGTCCCCCCCGTGCTCAGCAATGGGCCTGTGGAGCCTGTGGCCGCCCCATCGCTGCCGTCCGGAAACAGAAGTGAGCACGCGGCCAAGCTAGTGCCATCGCCGAGCCCCTCTGCGGCGTCTCTGACCCAAGCCAACGTGGGGAAGCCAAAGCCGAAGGAGTCGGTGGAGAACCTGCCACCCCCGCAGTCCAGTGCCATTCCGGACAGCAGTGCCACAGCCAGCTCCTCCCGACCTACGCCGCTACTCAACTCCAACGGCTCTTTTGAGATCCGACCGGCCCCCAAGCCGGATCTGGCCACCATCCCTGCCCACGATCTCCAAGCACAGGCCTTGGCCAGCCTACGCCTCAACTCCCGCAACTCCTTTCTCTTTGTGCCCCGTCGGAAAGAAGACACCACTAGTCCACGGGAACTTACAGAGAGCCCTCCAGCTTTGCCAGCAGGGATCCTGTCCTCTGTCTCTGAGAAGCCAGCCGAGACTTTGGTGCCTGTAACTTATATCGATGAGGACTTGTTGGAGTTGGAGGCTGGATACTTGCCCCCCTTGAGAGTCCTGAGTCCAAGGCTTGAAGGCTTTGATGTTCCCCAGGAAAGCAACTCTGCCCTTGAGATGGAAGAGTCTGTTCTGTCTGTATACAGGCCCCTCTCAACTGGTGCTGCAGCTGTCTCTCAGAAGGATAATAACACATTTACCATCGTGCCGAAAAGAAAACCTCTCGCTGCTGGGCTGGAGACCTTCAGCAGAATCCAGCTGCTGAAGGAAGATGAGGAGGAAGAGGAAGAAACCCAAGCCAAAGTCAAGACCAATGCCCCTCATCAGGAATTGGGTCACCTTCTGAAGAAACGCTACCCCACTGTGAATGAGATTGAGGTGATAGGAGGATACCTTTCCCTGGATAAGTCCTGCATGAGCAAATCAGGATCCCGGCGCAAAAAGGTAACTGAGCAGCTTCTACTCTGCTGCGCAGTGGTGAAAATCTTCTATCTTTCTGATCCAGCTAAACTAAAAAAAGAGGGAGAGAGAGAACAGGCCCTTTTCCTGACTCCTAGGAATCTGGTATAGCTATTGAAGCTTCAGGGAATCTGCTCTCAGCCTGCACGATAGCTGCCTTGGATCTACTTTTGTGCAAATTTTCAGCTGTGTGTTACTTTCAGTCTTGCCTGTTAACTTCTTGGCAAGAGAAATGTAGTTAAAGTTTGCTAGCATACGTTAGCGGGTCAGTGTGACATGATCTTGAGAGTTGCCCTTGCAGTGGATGGCGTGTAGCTCAAGAGCAGTGTGTTCCATCCCTTGCAGTAGGACATTCAAGCGGCTTTCTCCAGCCCATGCTAGTCCCCTCTAGCACACAAGGCTAACAGGAACTAGTGAAGGTTTCTGTGACTCTGATGTGATGTATGCTAGAAAGATGTGTCACAGGACACATTCTGTGCTTTCAGACCTGAACTATGACATTCAATCCACCTGTCACCTTTTGACTCTCCTGACGTGACCCATATACATGCATATCTCGCTTACATAGCAGGTGTGGTTTATTCCAGAAGCACCTTGGGGTACAACAATAGTGACTGTTTGCCTGGACCAGGAAGTGTGCAATGGCGGCTGCCCACACTCTAGTTAGAGTTCCACACCCAGGCCTTGGAACTCAGCAGGTGGAATCCTGAGTGGGACAAGCAGAGCATCTTTTATTAAAGCACTTCCTATGTGCTGCATAAACTATTAGAAGCCAAGCCAAGTCCCAAGTGAGGGAAATACAAGGCATGGTGTGGATAACCTGGGCATCTGATAAGCCAGTGGTCTTCAGCCCCCCCCGGGTCACAACCTCAGGTCAGGGGGGTCACGAGAGGATGGGATCTACCATCTTAAAATCTGGCACTGGGCTTTCCTTGGAGTAAGTTTCATTGAACGCTATGAGACTTACTTCCAAGTAGACATAGAGGAACATTCCAGTAAGTTTGATGTGGTTCCAGGCTGATTTTTAAGTTTAAAAGGGGGTCCCACGTAGTCAAATGTCTGAGTACGACTGCCATAAGCCATATTTGCAGTTTTAGGCTTGCAGTTGTATATTGGAACTGGGCTGGGCCTTTATGAGGAAGGCTTGAAGGGAAGTGACAGAGGTGGCCGGGTGGAAGTTCTGGGGGCAGCTTCAGGTGTAAAGGACAACAAGGGAGAAAGGCAGAAGCAATTGAAGTGGGAATGGAGGGTGGAGAAGAGAATGGTACTGTCCCTGTGTTTCCTTTAGGATTTGCTGGCATCATAGATGTGTGGAGTTGGGTGCAAATAGGTGCCTCTCAAGTGAGCTGATCTTATAGGGGTCCTGCTTGGTACCCATCAGGCTGGCAACAAATTAGTTGTACTCTATTTGACTGCAGAGTTTTGTGGGACAGGTAATGAAGCGAGAGAATATCACGTTGTCATAAGTGAATTATGATTCTGTAATTTAGGCTAGAGAGGGACACCAGAACTCCAGCAGACAAAACCTATTTTAGTTCATCAACTTGTATTTCTGGTGTGCCTTGAAGACTGGCCTTTTGGCTAAGCAGGTGGCAAGGCTGTGGTAATTAATCCTAGGTGTCCTCACTATAGTTTTGTGCCTGCAGTGTTTTCCCTTCCCTTGATCTTTTGTGATCTGCTCTTGAAAGGGTTCCCTCAGCCTCCACTGATGATGCTATTGATATCCTGTGCTGTGAAGAGGTTGGGGAAACCTGTGCTTGGATGCCATTGTGCTGCTGTTATGTTCAGGTTGCACCCAGGCTGTCAGTTCTTGGCTCCTGGCCTGAAAGCACAGCTGGTTGTGAACAAAGAAAGGGCAAAACCCTTTCCGTGAACAAAACAAAGGACAAAACTCACTAGGCAGGGCCTGATTTTTTTTCTGCTGTTAGGACTGCTGTCCTTGAACACTTCTTGTAATGGACTCTCTCTGTTACTCAGATCCCAGGAGAAACGGGATATCTTTACCTGTGTGCTCTTCAGGTTCCTGCTGCTGCCCAAGTGGGTGTTACTTGGAGGCTCAGGAGGAGAAGCCAAGAGTATTTGTCCCTCTGGAATTGAGTAATATAAATCTTGAAAGCATCTTTCCTCTTCTTCCGCAGTCTGATTCTATGTGCTGATGTTCTATCCCTTCACTCTCACCTTTTTCTTTCTTAAGGCATCAGTCTTCCTTAGTGGTGCAGAAAACATAACCAGAACTGTGTAAAGGAAAAACAGGTATTGAGGTGCAAATGTCAGGCACGCTATGCATGCAAATGAGGCTGCAATCTTAAGTTTGTAGACTGCAAGCTCTTGGCCATGTACATATGGCAAGTTGTGGAAACTGGGTTGGTTTTTTAAAAACATGGTTTTCTTTTTTAAAGTATGCTGCATGGAGTGCCCCACATGGGTACAAAGAAAACCACTTACTTCCCATCCAGCCAGTTTCAAAATGGAATCCAAAGTCCACTTTCTTTCCTGAGGAATTTGAGACTCCCCTATTCCTTGTAATGCATGTGGTATTTTGAGCCTGTTGTACCTCTCTGCCTGCCATGTGCCTTGTATTGATTACAGAGAGCCAGTCACTTGGCGAGCGCACTCTCTTGTAAGGAGAGATTCTCATGCATCTTTGCGGAGCCTGAGAGCACTGGGAACGCTTTAGGTATTCCACTTGCTAAAACATTTGAGGCCAGTAGAAACCAGGGCCACCTTTGAAACCAGGGCTTCCACAAATGAAGTGCCTACGTGTGATGACACCTTGCATACTTGTCCAAAGAATATGTGCATAGTCAAAAGAAAATCTGTACATCTGGGCATGTGATGAGTTTAAAGGGGAGAAGATTGTGTAAAGCGATATGGCTTGGTGTAAGTGGTGCTTACTTTGCATATCTGGGTTGCATAGTTGAAAAAGGAAGGGTAGTGAATAAGGTAGTGAATAAGAAGCAGGAAATAGCAGACTGCTGGCTCCTGCACTTTCCCCCACTTGGTTCCAGGTACAAACCAGGAAAACGCTTGTCCTTGTGCTGCTTCCCGGCTATCAGCACAGCCTGTGGGCTGGCCCTTCTCACCTAGGATTTGGGTGCTGAGCTGCCATAAATGCTGGGTGAGCCAATTGCCGAGCAGTCACCCTGGCTACGGAGAACTCTCTGGGCAGCCTTCAGCAGAGTGTGCAATCTTGGTAATGTGCTTTATGTTGTTATGCAAGGTCTGCTAATGCTCAGGCATGCTGCTCGGCTTGTCCAGCGATCCCTGGGATAATCCCAAGCAAAGCAATGATCCAAATTATACAAACTCACAAAGGCAGAAATCACTGCAGGAATTTCATGCAGCCGCTCCTGCTTGGAGATGGTCACCTTTCACTCCCTGCTCCTATCGAGTGTCTCTGATGAGATCCCAATTTGCTGCCCTCCCTCAGGCTAGGTGAAGCTCTCTTTCATTCCTCTTGGAGCATGGAGGACAGGATTCGTGCTCATATTTGCAAGGAGACAGTCCGGGGTGTGTGAAGGAGACAGTAAGAAGATGTTAGGAAGATGTCACAAAGGGAATGTTTGGCTGCTGAAAGCAAGTCCCAACAGACCAGGTGCAGGTGGCAAGGGTGCTGCTTTTGAAGGCAACACTTTTGCTTTTGAAGGGTGGCAACACACAGGCTTTTGAATTGGACATTGATCGGTATGTCTCGATATGCACCAACAGAGGGAAGTCCAATTGGCCAATTCAGTGGGGACAACCGAGCAACAGCACCCTTAAATGGATTGTCCTCCATGGGAAGGACTGGAAGTAAAGGATTCTAAGAAGCATTCCCATTAGCTGCAAACCTTCCAAAACCATTCAGAAATGTCAGGTGCATTATGCTGGCTCCTGTGGTTGGGAAGGAAGTGGGTCTTTGGGGGCTTTATTTGGGATTATTCTTTACTGTGGGACCTTTGCCCGCTCATCACTGTGATCCTCTGGTGGAAAGCAGGTTCCCTTCCATTGGATTCTGAGCAGGACTACTGTAAAGCCATCTCCCATATGCCTATCATGCTGTTTTCCAGATGAAGATCTCTTTCAATGAGAGCAGCCTGCAGACGATGTTTGAATACCCCTCTGAGAGCTCCTTGGTGGAAGAAGAAGAAGGGGAGGAGGAAGAGTATGCGACGGAAGTGGATGAGGCACCTGGCTCCCTCGCTCATCAATTGGACGCCACCAACTCAGGTGTGCAAGAGCTTCATCATGGGATGCACCTGGTGACCAACTGTGGTCACCTAACCTCAAGGGCAGTGGTTCTCAAAGTTGGGATCAGGACTGCTGTTTGTTTGGGGGAGTCCCAAAAAGCTGGATTCTACCATCTTGGAATCTGGCACTGGGCACTACCATATAGGAATGGGACAGTCAGCCTGCTTTCCTATGAGTAAGTCTCAGTGAACACAATGGGACTTATTTTTGAGTAGACATGGAGGAACTCTGGCATCACAGTGATGGCACTTCTTGTTCCAGCCGTGACATCACTTCTGGGGAGTCCTGGACAAGTTGTCATTCTCAGAATGGGGTACCCAGTTATAATGTTTGAGAATCTTGCCCTGGGGCTCCTGAGGCAGGAAGGAGGCCTAGTTGCTGCCAATGAGTTCTTCCAGTTCAAGGGCTGAGCTTGACAGATGCCTTATTTGAAGTTGGAAGGCTCCATAAGTTTTCCTGTAGTCCTGAAGAGCGCTGCTGCTGGCTTAATTGCTACTCACTGCTCTCTAAAGATTTATGGGAGTAGTCAAAAGATGGCATCTTCGTTCCTGGAAGCTTATTGGTGTGGAAGGATGGTCAAGGCACACCCGGGGTGGGGGAACAATGCAGTCAGAATTAGACTACATATCATTCTTTGGCTACATTGACATATCTGTCACTGATTTTCTAACATACCTGCTCATGTTATTGGCCAGACCTATTGCTGAAAGGGCTGCAGTGGCTCAGGGGTTGAAAATATTGGGTCTGTCATCGGCAGGCCAGCGGATCGTGACCCAAGTGCTGCAAGACAGAGTAAGCTCCCATCCCTTGCCCTGCTCCTGCCAACCTAGCAGTTAAAAAGCATGTAAATGCAGGTAGATAAATAGGTATCAGTAGGAAGGTAACACCATTCCATGCACTTTGGTGTTTAGTCATGCCTGCCACATGGCCATGAAGGCATCTTTGGACAGTGGTGGCTCTTTGGCTTAGAAACAGAAGAGCACCACACCTTGGAGTTGGTCATGACTAGCAGGGCAACCTGCAGAGGACACCTTTATCTTTAATGCTGAAGGCAATAGGGAGGTTTCAGTTCTGTGGACTTAGGAGAGGGGACTTTCTGTCGGACGACAGCAGAGGATGAGGCAAAGTGCTTAGCAAGCAAGGCTGTTGGTTTCATTGAGAGGTGTTTTGTTCCAGATTATGACCACCCTGCTTTCTGGAGGAACGTATAGGCTGTCTCAGCTCCATGCTTGGACTTCATCTTTCCATCTGCTCTCTTGGCAGGTTTATCAAGTTATACCCCAAAGCACTCCATTGAATTCAGCAAGTGGCAGGAGCAGCACTGCGAGGAGATGCCTCTGCACACCGGCGCCTTTCCGCGGGATGCTGACCTGCCTGGCAACCAGGTCATGGTAGGATTTTATTGAATCTGTCTCTTCCAGTTGGTTTCCTCTCTGGACTAAAGGGGAGGTACAAGCACACACTTTTGGGTGTGGGGATAGGGAGGTTGCTACCGGAGTGTGACCCACACCAGGTGATACTCCTAAAGGGGGTGACACATACTGGGGGACCCCAAAAAACTTTGCAGTGGTGAGGAAAACCCATCATGTCTATACCATTGGACTTGTATTGAAGAGAAGAATACAATGCAAAAATCCATTTTGAAATAGCACCTTCCTATCAAACGTTATGGCCAAAAAACTAAAAAAACAAAAATATGCATTGAACTCTATGGTAAGTGAAAGTGACCCATATCACTGTTTTACTCGCAAGTAGGCAAACATGCTTAGTTCATTGGAAAGCACAGGTTGAGAGGAATCCAAGGACACCAGAATTGTCCTGATCCAATAATCGCATCCACCACAAATCACCCCAGAAGGAGGATCCTGATGATTGCATTGGGGTGAACTGCACAGCTGTGTTTACTAGCAAGTAAGCAAGCATGCCTTGGCTGGTGTGGAGGGTCAGTCCAGGGGAGTGCAAGGCTTCCAAAAAGGTCCCGATCAGGGACATCACTTGGGTATCAGAAAAGTGGCACCCTTGAGGGGGTGACACCCCTAGTGACCAAAATGGCTAAAATCATGGTTTTTATACCACCATGTTATATACCATTGTGTGTGTAATTTAGAACAGAATGCAGTGAAACAAACCAGTTTGAAATGCAGTGGTGCCTCACGTAAAGAGCTTAATTTGTTCCGAAGGCCTGCTGTATAAGTGAAACACTCATTAAGTGAAGCGGATTTTCCTATAGGAAATAATGGAAACTTGGACGATTGGTTCCACAATCCCCAAAATATTCATATAAAATATTAACTGGATGTAAAAATGATGACAAAACACTGGAATTGAATTCAAAACATGCATTCAATCTGCATGATCCTATGAAGTCTACTTAGGCTGCAATCCTAAAGACACTTTCCTGGGAGTAAGCCCCATTGAACACAATGGGGCTTACTTCTGAGTAGACATAGTTAGGAGACTGCAATCAAAGACACTTTCCTGGGAGGCTTACCTAGGGTGCTGCTGGAGGTTCACAGTGGTCGGTGGGGGCAGTTAGGGGCAGCTGCCTCTGGCATCTCCAGGCAACTGTCCCCAGGTTGGGGGCAGTTAGAAGCAGTAGTGCTGGCCGGCAGCCCTTTTAAAGAGCCTCCATGCGGAGCGTCAGGGCTGCATAGCACGTGTGCCCATAGCGCGCTTGCTTGTTAAGTGAAGCGGAACTTGTTATGTGAAGCAAGATTTCTTGGAAATTTTTGCTTGTTATGTGAAACGCTTGTTAAGCGAGGCGCTTGTTAAGCAAGGTACCATTGTATCTTTATTATATAAAAAGGTATGGTTAAAAAAATCAGTGGAGGCAGGGCATTGACACATAACCACACCCACCATTCAGGCTGTTGCCTCACCCACTGCGTGGGGGTGACACACCGGCCTCTGCATTGGGTGACGTGAATCCTAGTGAAGTCCCTGTGTGGGATAGCATAATCCATATATTGCAAGAGTCAGCAAGAGAGCCCTGAATGGCTAATGACAGGAGCAAAGTAGAGGTCCCCTCCTGTGTTTCCCGATCCCTCTGAATAGGAGAAGCAGCCTGACTCCCGTCCCTTTTGTCTCTCCCCCTCACAGCTCACTCCAGCGGACAAGAGCAGCCTTGCAGACTTCAGTAGTGAACCTGCCCTGTACTTCTAGTCCTGGAGTAACAGAGGCTGCTGCTGTGTTCTTGGTCTCTGCAGAAGCACTCCTAGGAAGACAAGGTGGGCCCTGCAAGCAAAGTCTCTTCGGTACTCAGGTACCATCAGATCAGGTATTCAGAAGCCATTGGAGGACATGCACATATTTACACTGGATCTGGGACATCCTTGTTCTGAGGTGACTTCCTTCTCTTGTCCACAACCTCAGTTGCTCTTGCTGAAGACCCAGAGGAAAGGGGTCGCTATGGCTAAAGATTGGCTGTTGCTGCTGGTCTTGATTGGTCGTACTCCCGTTGACCAGGCATATTTGAACTGGTTAGCTTGGATTCATGCGATTTGACAGAAGTGACACCACTGTGGATTCACCTTGATTCGCTCTGGGACTTTTGATGGGACTGGCATGTGGAGTTTAGTACCCACTGTGAGAGAGATGGTGAATGCCCTTTCCTGCACTGGTGGGTTACTGAGGTTGGTGGGAAGAGCATAGGGCAACTTTCTGTGCTACTTCAAGAGAAGTGACTGTCACGGCTTGATGGGGATGTGATCTTTTTAGATATTGCCCCACAGTGACAAAGGGTCACTTAAAGAAACGTGTTTCTTTGGCTTTCCTGGTGTGAACTCTGTGGACAGCCAGTCATCTGATCCCTGGTCCTGCACTTGCACACAAAGGCGCACCCTTTCCCAGACCTATAAGCGCTTTCATTTGGTACGATTTCTTCACTTTATATAGGTGGGGCTGTCGAGGCCGCTCTTCATGTAAAGCTGCCACGCCTGGGCTATGATTAAGCAGCCACCTTGTGGCCAGTTTGCATCCAGAGAAACTCTGCTTCATTGGCTGGGGATCCCAGTTCCTGCTGGGTGGTCTTCATCCTCCTTCCTCAGGCCTGGCTCCTGGAGCCAGGTTTCCTTCTCAGGGCTTTTCCTTGCAAGGGGAAGCTGGCAAGTCTTTCCACTCCAAGCTGCAATGATGACCTCTTGCAACCACATTCTCCAGAAGGATTTGATGCCCTGACCTCCAAGGATGACATGCCCTTTAGGTTTACTCTTGCAGTCACTGTTCTGCCAACCAGCAGGCAGCCATTGCTTGATTTGGGTTAAAGAAGTGAGGTTCACGTACTGTAGCTTTAGTGTCCAAATAAACAGAAGATTGAGCTGCACTCCTGTGAGTTCAGGTAGGCTGATGTTGTGTATGTTTCAGGAATGATTCTTCTTTTTGACTCCAAAGAACCTACTGATGTATTTCTCTTATTTTGTTTAGACCTCAAATCAAACTGAGCTAATCTACTGTGATGAATTATAAAATTCTCCCGTATTTTCCACTTGATAGCAATTAACAGAGGATGCGGGACGATTACTGTTTATGCTCAGCTGACCACTGTTGCTGGGTCTGGCTGGAGGGGCCAAACTACTGTACTCTACTGTCGCCCCCCTTCCTCCTAGGACGGTATCACTGTTGTGCTTCCAAAGCTCATTAAACTACACAAGTGAGTGCTTCTCTCTTCTGTGCTGGGAGTTTTCTTTGCCCTGGAGTGTGTGCTGCACATTTAAAATGTGTTTGCTGGTGGTGAATGAAACAGGTTTTGGTCCACAGCTTGAAGTTCTGCAAGAATCTATATACCAATTTCTCCACACTATTTTGCTGCTGCCAGAATGTATAGGAGGGGCTCTCCAGTTTATGCATCGGGGTACCCTAGAATGACTGTCTGTCAGTGGTTCCCAGCCTGTCTGTGGGTAACTGTGGGGTTTACTTGGCAGGAACTGTAGGGGTACCTGAAAAACAATTGACTAATGGGAAAATATACGTCTCTATGGTAAAAGACAGGTGGCTGGCATTATGATGCCTTATAGGGCTAATACAAGGGAAATTTATGGAAATTGACTTCCAAAGGGGTTTGCAAGTAAAAAAAAACTGAGAACCATTGCTGTCAATGAGTTGGGAAACAAGTCTTTGAACTCCATTTGAAGAGAGGGTCTAGCAAGAGTTTACATATTCCCATATATAAAAACTTTTCAGGTAGCTTTGGAAACACAGTCCCCCAACTATTATTATGAAATAGAATATATTTATTTTTGAGTCAGATTTTTAGTGAGCTGCAAGGTAGTCCAGAATAACACAGTTCAAAGCTCCAACATCTCATACAGCTGTTCATTTCCTACACCTGCAACCCACTGCCTCACCCATTCTCCTTATATGTAAGGCAGTGGTACTTGGGCATTTCAGCCTGAGACTCCCCTTCCAGCTGTCCAGGACTCCTTATCAAACATACAAGAATGTGATGCCAGAGATACTTCCCAGTAGACTTGGAGAAAGTCCCATTGTGTTCAATGATCCAGGAAAGCCTAGTGCCAGGTTCCAAGATAGTGGATCCCACCCTCTTGCAAACCCCTTGATCTGAGTTTCCACCAACCCCCCCCCCCAAACGGGATCCCAACCCCTGAGTAATGTAAGGAGGTAAGGCTCAGCCAATCATGGAGGGGACACCTCAGCATCTTCTCTCCCCCATAAACTTCCTTGGCATACTGTATTACACTGAGGTGTTTCACATTATACTGTACATTATGTTGCTGCTGTCTTAGCTGTTGCCTCAGTTTCACAGATGCATTCATTAACAGCAATTCATCTGACTCAGTTTGGGGAGGACCCCAGAACTCATCATGTCTCTAGTTAAAATGCCTCAACGGGAGCCGTTGCTGCTTCAGACTTCCCCTTTGCGAAGGGCTTTTCTCCCCTGATCACACACACCACCTGCTCAGAGTTGGTTTTATGCCAGTGTATAAAACATTGAGTGAGGTCAGGGGTAATCGGACTGTGCTTCGGCAACCTGAGCTGTGGGTCAGATGCTACAAAGACCTGTGGCTACTTCTTTCCTTTAAAAACACACACCGCACACTGTGCATTCAAGATCTATTGGCTGAAAAGCCTTCCTAAACCAAGCTCTGGAGTTTGGTGGAAAGAGAAGCTACAGTCCATGAGGGGTCTCCTGGGGAGCCCATGGCAAAGCATACAGACACCAAAGGCTATCTTGAAGGTATACATGGCAAGCGGTGGGAGCCTGTTCAAGCAGTACCTTCAAGTAAGCAGCCGCGGTCTCAGCGGTGCTTTTATCAAACTCGTTGCAAGAAGCTATCTTGTGGGCCAAGGTCTCGTTCACACAAGCCAAATTGTCGGTCAAGAGGCAGGTGTCATTCTGCAGCTTGCTCTCTCCTTTTCCTCCTGCCGGATCTGCTTGTTCAGCTCTTCTCTTTTGATGAAGAGGATACCTGAGGATAAAGGAGGACTGTGCCAACTAAGCCATGCCAGCTTGCATCTCAAAAGCACAGTGATGGAGTGGGATGGGTGCCAGGTGACTGTACGTTCTTTCTTATTTAGCATATGGCAAATACATGTACTTATAGTATGTTGAGTATAGACTTATGTCCAGCCCACCCAGCCATTCAAAGACAGGAGTGGTCTATTTTGAAAAAATCAGACTGTGGGCCAGTGTCAGCTCTTGCTGGACACCATGTGAGGAATATTTTGTGAGAGAGCACCACAGTCACACTGAGGGGTAGATAAAAGGCCCACTTAAACAGTGGCAGATACCGTGTTGGGTACAGATTCTGTCCAGTGCTGGCAAGGTAGGTCAAAACCTAGACCCTTTCATGTAGGGTTCTCTTTGTAGCTGCCTGTATCTGGGTGATGCGAGTCCACCTCCTCGTGGTGCACCCCAGAAAGTGTGAAAGTGAACCAAATGATGAGCAACAATTGGCAGCCAGGCTGCACTGAAGAACTGGCAGTTGATGACAGTTGGCAGTTAGACACTGAAGAATTCCTGGCTCTCAAAGACAAAACAGGCCTTTTCAGGCCCAAAGGATGAGGGCATCATCAGAATATGCCAAATTAATGTCAACTTGGCATCCATCAGTCTTGAAAGACTGGTATCTTGCTCGACGCTGCATGCGAAGCACAAAGGCCTGGGTGGATTGATATGGAGGATAGGCTGTTACCCAAGCAGCAAATCCCCCCTCTCCACGCCACTGAAATAGTCCAATGGAAAGGCAGAGCCAATACGATTGGATCCAGCTGGCATCGCAGAGCTGGGCTAAGGACAGGAGCTCACCCTGTTTTGTGGGGACCCACCTGGGTCTCGAACCCTGGCCTGCTGGTTAACAGGCACAGTGTCTTAACTACTTGCGCCACCCACAGCCCACTAAATTAATGTCAAAGGGCTCAGTAAATCTAAGAGCCAATATGTTTTTAAACTTTTATTTGAAAGGAATATGGATACGGCCATCCTACAAGAAACACTGTATGTTCTTTTTTCCCGGGACATGCCCTCTTTAAGCCTTGTGTCCTGGAAAAAAAACACTTCATTGCCCTCCTTTTTTTGTGAGCAGGCAACATATAGCCTTGTAAAGAAAGAAATTAGATGTAATTGTTTACAATTTAATAAGCAATATAGTGTTTCAATTACACCCTGAAAGCCAGAGATAGGAGTGTTTTCAGCTTTTGTTATTTGTCAGTCTCGCAGCTTGCAAGCCGTATGCGCCAGGCCAAGGAACGCATCCATGAGCAGCATCAGAAGAAACTGTCCTGCTGCAGGAAAACTGGCTTGTGGATTTGCTTACCGTGAAGGAGTGTATAGGACAGTGGCATAGCTAGAGGGGGTGAAGCAGTCAGGTTTTGGAGGGAGTCTCTCACTCTTTTGGAGCCATCCCAGGTGGGGGGAGCAAGTCTCCTGCTTGCCCTTTAAGAGAACCCAGGGGGAGGAGTGGTCATGCAAATGAGCTTGTAAGGGTTGTTGGATAAACAGCTGCCTCTCCTGCATTGGGGAAAGAAGAGAACAAGCTGCTTGCAAAGGGTGAACTGGGCAGGGGGAAAGTGGTGGTGGGTCCTCCTCCTGCACACTGCTTTTTGCTGGGTGGAGTGCTTTGCAACTCCATTGCTGGGTGCTTTGCAACCCCCATTGCTCTGGTGAGGGGGTTCCTCTGCTTCCTCTCCAGGGCCTGACCCACACATTGGGGACAGGCCAGGAGGGCTGCATCCATCAGCAGCACAAATCTCTTGGAAGTTATTTTTGGGACCTGCTGGGTGAATTCCTTCTTAGCAAACAAGGGTGGTGTGTGGAACGAGGCAGGTCAATCGTTGACTCATTGGTCTTGAATTGGGCCCCCATTGAGAAACAGGTCCATGTGTGATCTGTAGCAGGGTCAAAGCCCCCCTCATGTCCCCTGCCTTGTGCTCAGACAGGCTCCTCTTTCCCTCCCAGGTACGGTGCTGCAACCCTTGGTGGCTGATGGTCTGAATTGCATGCTGACTTTTGGAGTCCTGAGCCATGTAGCCAAGGTGCGAGATCAGACCAATGGGGCTGGGGGGGGACACTGAACAATCTGCACAAAGTACATCCCTCTTCCTAACCCATTAGCAACATCTCCTCACCTTGCAGGATGAGTGAGGCTCCACAGCTGATGACCCGGAGATCCAGGCCATACAGTAGATTCATGGCTTGTTCCTGAACCTGCTGATCACCTGCAATGTTTGCCTCTGCCCTTATGCCTCTCACGGGCACTGTGGTAAGCGTCTCATGCTGTGAAACCAGCTGGCTGCAGAGTTGAGGAAAATGGAGACTTACAAGGAATGGTGGTGGGTGGATGTGGAAGCCCTTGTAATCTGATAGTGTACTTGGTTTTCCAGGCATCCTTCAGCCAGACGGCACCCTCCAGAACGAGGCCAGTTGCAAAAGACTAGCCGAGGTAGCACTGGATTACACGAAAGGAGGTGAGGAAAAGATTTTGCGCATGCAGGAAACATGGAAACATGGAGATACTGGTAGGGATGCCCAGTCACAGTCAGTGCCCTCTGCTGTCCACCACTGTCCCCTGGTAGCCTCTGGTGTCTGTTGGTGCCCAGCACCCTTTGGTGTTCACTGCCTAGTGCCCAGCTGTGCCCAGAACCCACAAATATTCAGGAAATTTTACTCCCAACGCAGCAGGTTCACTCTGCTAGTGAATAAATAAAAATGGTGGGCAAGGAATATGAGATCAGAACAGAACCCTCTTTTTTCCTCCATCCCTTTAGAGACACAGCCTTGTCCAAACCTGCATTTGGAGACAGGCGGTGCTACCAGCTCCCTCCAGGAGCCCAGGGATTGGCAGCCCAGGCAGTGGTGAGTTGTTCTGGTTAAGTTGTCTTGGCTCCCTTGGGTATGAGAGCCAGTCCTCCATCACTGTCCTCTGAAGCTCTCGCTGCAGGTGCTTCCGCTCTCAGACGCCAGGTGGAAGCAGCCACCAGCGAAGGAAGGCAGAGCTCACTGTCGATGATGCTGAGGGGCTCTAGACTGCAGGGGGCTGTGGAAATCTTCCTCCCTGGGCTTCCTGCAACTACGCAGAGTGGAGATCCTCTTAGGGGATTTAGTGTGTCTGGGATTGGGGGATTAAGGCCGAGCCTGCTGATCAGGGGGTCGCTGCCTGGGCTGCAGCAACCAGGAGATTGTTCCGTCCCTTGTTTGTTTGCTTCTGTGCCTCCACAAGGTCCTCAAGAGCACATTCCCTTCTTTGGGGTGCATCTTGGTTGACTCTAAAATGAGAACTTTTTGCATCTTTAATGGTGGAGAACGACTGTGGTGGGAGAAAACGGCGATAAAATAAAAACAGATTAGAAAAGAAAAGAAAGTTTAAGAAACACAACCACACAACCCTATTCCCCTGGTTAGGCCAGCATAAATCCTTTGCTGGCCTGTGGGACTTAAAATAGCCAAATCTTAGCACAATCCTAACCCCTGGTTAGGACTGCACAGGTCCTGTTCTGGGGTGTCACAAAAGTGCAATAACAGAGCCACTGTGCAACTCCTGTGCAACTCCAGAGCGTGCTAGGCCAGTACATGGACATGCGCTGGCCGCTCCACACCACCACAGGAACTGGAAGATTGATAATTGGCCTCAGTTGGTTAGGATTGTGCCCTCAATGATATTAAATCAAGACTTCATTCTATGACACGTACACTCACCAGGTCCTATTAAACTCAATGAGGTTGATTTCTGACTCCACACAAATAAGGAAAGACCAGGAGGAGAAGGAAAGATATTTCCTCCAAAGAAGCATGTATAGGTATATATTGAGACTGTGTGTGTATATATATATAGTGGCGCCTCATGTAACAAATTTAATTTGTTCCGGAGGCATGTTTGTTACGTGAAGTGGCTTTTCCCATAGGAAACCATGAAAACTCAAGACGATTGGTTCCACAACCCCAAAAATATTCATATAAATTAATTGGATGTGAAAATGATGACAAGACACTGGAACTGAATTCAAAACATGCATTCAGTATGCAGGATCCTGTGAAGTCTATTTAGGCTGCAATCCTAAAGACACTTTCCTGGCTTACTTCTGGGTAAACATGGTTAGGAGGCTGCAATCAAAGACACTTTCCTGGGAGTAAGCTCTTCTGGGTAGACATAGTTAGGAGGCTACAATCAAAGACACCTCTGAAGTGTCTCCCCACTTTCTCCTTCTCTCCATCCAGAGCCTCTTTGCCCTGCTCCCTTCTGGCTACCCTGAGCTGCTTCCCTCTTCTCCACTGCTCTTCTCTCCCTCTGCCCAGCGGATGCCCAGCCACAGGAGGAACAGTGCGGAAGTGTTGCTTTAGCCATGGGCAGGCGCAAGGCAGCCCTGACGCCTTTTAAATAGGCTGCTGGCCAGCACGTCTGCCCCAACTGCCAACGAGTTTGTTACGTGAAGCAGAATCCTAGAGAAATTTTTGTTTGTTACACTGAACATACCCTACGGGAGGTGCTTGTTATGTGAGGTGCCACTATCCAACTGATAAAATTTTACAAGAACAAAGGAGGAGCACTGGCTGGTTCAGGCCAAAGATGGCCCATCTAGTTCACCTTCCTGTATCTCACAGTATCCCACCAGATCAGTGGTTCTCAATCTTCTTAACGCCGTGACCCCTTTATAAGTTCCTCATGTTGTGGGGACCCCCAACCATAAAATTATTTTCATTGCTACTTCATAACTGTAATTTTGCTACTGTTATGAATCGTAATGTAAATATCCAATATGCAGGATGTATTTTCATT
Organism: Cryptoblepharus egeriae; assembly: GCA_030015325.1. Taxonomy (NCBI): domain Eukaryota; kingdom Metazoa; phylum Chordata; class Lepidosauria; order Squamata; family Scincidae; genus Cryptoblepharus; species Cryptoblepharus egeriae. Next base: position 610,163 of record JAREYC010000012.1, on the reverse strand, counting down.
GTTACAAATGAAATGTGTGTTCTATGCACACACTGAACACAATGGGATTTATTTCAGAGTAAGCATGCATAGGATTGGGCCCTGAGGCTGCAATCCTATCTACTTCTGCATGGGAATAAAGGCCCCCTGACTATAATGGGATTTACTTCAGAGTAGGCATGCATAGGATTGAGCCCTGAGGCTGTCAGTCAGCCCCAGTGCGCATGCAGCTACAGCCGGAGGTCAGGCAAGCCTGACCTGGCCCCCTGCACCAGGGGTCTTTAGGCGTTCCCCAGGAAAGCTCTAGGCGACCCCAAAAGGGGTCCCGACTCCCACTTTGAGAAACACTGCACCAGATCATCCTGTGTCAAGGAGTTCCACAGGCCAATGATACTCTGGGTAAAGCATCTGATGATTTTGCCCATTGCTACTTTTTTCCATGCAGAAGTAAGCTTGGCCTGTTGTATTTCTGCCTGCCCTGCAGGCATGAAAGCCTTGCAGGCCTGATAAAGGTGAAAACTATGTCTGCCCCAAGCAGCAGTAAAAGGCAGCTTGCAGAGAACCAATGGAGGGGCACATGCTGAACTGTACATGTTGAATTTCTGCATGCTTCTCGGTTTTTTTAAGCATGAGTCCAAAGTGGACTGTCTTTAGGCTGAGCCTTTGCATTCAGATGCAGGGACTGAGCCTTGACAGTTCCTGGTTCCTCCCCAAATGCAGGGGCTGGAAAGGGCAGCATTGATGTGCACTGATGTGACGTCATCAGGGAGTCACCAGGCAAGGGCTGCCCCCCTGCGCATGCTCACTGAGTCAGGGGAGCCAGCAGGTACCTTGGTTGAGAGGTAAGGCTGGGAGGCTCCTCTTGGCCCTGGAGGGGAAGGGGCTGGGAGGAGAAGGCCTGCAGAGGCCCCCTCCCCTACTACGCTTCCTTCCCCCAGGCTTCATTCCCTGTGACTGCCTGCCATTCCCTGTCCTCTGCTCATCATTTGCACTCTGCATGTGCTCAGAGGCACGCTTCTTTCTGAAAAGGTGCCTTTGTCCTGGTGGACTCTGGAATCAGCTCTGCCAGTGCCTTGCTAAAGATGTGGGCAGCTCTTGCTAACACAGGGATTAATAATTTCCCAAGGTTTTTAATTAATTAAAGTGTTGCAACAATTACAGAAAGGAAGGTACTTGCAAGCTTCCTTGGTCCGATCAAGTAGTGCTCTTCTCATTATTGATCCAATATTTTCTCTGCAAGGAGCTCCTTCTGGGAGGGGATATTAAACTGCCTTCACTTTTGGCTTCTAAACTTCCAACTGGTTTGGCCATTCTTGGAAACTGGTTGCTAGCCAAGGTGGACTGGGGGGCTCTGGAGAGCTACAACGGTAGCCTGTCCTTGGTGTCCTCACTGGCTCTGGTTTGTGGCGCACCGTCTCCACCCTGGTGAAAAGTGCATGGCCTGAGGAACATGTTGCTCATCCCCAGAAGAACTGGTAGCAAACTGGTCCTACTGGTTGAGTTGTTTCTCCCTGGGCTGATCCTGAAACTCCACCTGAGCCCAGCCCTTTCAGCCTAACCACTTCCACAACCTTTCCCTGATTTCTAAGAAGTGTGAAAATGGTACCCTGTAGCAGCCTATAGGTTCTGGAGATGAGCCCTGCAGGATCAGACCAGCCAGTCCAGGGTGACCATATAGCATAATGGAAAAAGAGAACAAGCCCCTTCACAAATGTAGGGCATGACAAAAGCTAGAAACACTCATGTATGTTGCTTTCATGTTGTTAATTTAAACACTATATTACGTATTATTGAATTTAAAACTATTACATATAATTTATTAATTACAAGAAGGCTACATGCTGCCTGCTCACAAGGAAAAGGAAGATAAAGATTTTTTTATGTCTTTTTCCAGGACATATCCTGGAAAAAGAGGACATTTGGCCACCCTGACCTATGGCAAAATCCAGAGTAACTACAGGAGCACATAAGAGACATTACGTGCACCCATAGTTACTGCACCACCTAGTGAAAACCTATGGGAAATTCATATTGGAATCCAGAGTAAGTTCTTGCTCTGGAGCAAGGACTCCCTATAGTTACTCTGGATTTCACCCCTACTCCAGCTTCATGCATTTCACGGTGGCCCACAAGGAAGCACACAAGACAACAAGACACCTGTACAGAGGTGCCTCACATAAAGAGCTTAATTTGTTCCAGAGACATGTTCTTTAAGTGAAACTCTCTTTATGTGAAGCAGATTTTTCCATAGGAAATAATGGAAGCTCAGACGATTGGTTCCACAACCCCCAAAATATTCACATAAAAATATTAACTGGATGTAAAAAAGATGACAAAACATGAAATTGAATTCAAAACATGCGTTCAATGTACAGGATCCTATAAAGTCTACTTAGGCTGCAATCCTAAAGACACTTTCCTGGCAGTAAGCCCCATTTAACACAATGGGGCTTACTTCTGAGTATACATAGTTAGGAGACTGCAATCAAAGACACTTTCCTGGGAGGCTTACCTGGGCTGCTGGTGGAGGTTCAAGGTGGTCGGTGGGGGCACTTGGGGGCAGTTAGGGGCAGCTGCCTCTGGCACCTCCAGGCAACTGCCCCCAAGTTGGGGGCAGTTAGAGGCAGCAGCACTGGCTGGCAGCCCTTTTAAAGAGCCTCCGAGCGGAGCATCAGAGCTGCATAGCACGCATGTCCTGTCCATAGTGTGCTTGCTTGTTAAGTGAAGCAGAACTTGTTATGTGAAGTAAGATTTCTTGGAAATTTTTGCCCTTTATGTGAAACGCTTGTTAAGCAAGGTACCACTGTATCCTGTTACCATATCGGCTACTTCTAGAAGCAGGGGGTTGTATCCTGTAATGGATTTTTCTTCCATCAGTCTGTCCAATCCCATTTGAAGGCATCCAGGCCTTCAGGTGCCATCCCCACATCCTGTGGCATGGAGTTCCACAAGTTAAATACATGCTGGGTAAATACAAGATAGGTCAAGTCTTGTTATACACTTATTTTTTACACATGGATTTGAATCAGTATGAATGGTCACTGCAAATCATAGTTTTGAAAGCTGCTTGCATGGCCGTCTCTCTACAACAACAGAATTAAATAGTATAATATAACATTATTGATAATATAACATTATTGATATTGAACATTATCAATATATATTGATAATACATATATTGATTATAGATATAGATAATTCAATATATATTCAAATAGTAGAGGGTCTGTTGCATTTCAGATTGTACAGCCTTTCTGCAACAGTAAGAAAATCAGTTATTCCTTTTGACTGCTCCAACTCACCCACCACCCCATTTGAGCAGGTGCCCCCGGTCCTGGTGTTATGCAAGAGGAACTTCCCATTCTCTCCCTCCCCTCCATAGTTTTCTATGTCTCCCTTTTATAGGTGAGTGTTGATAACTGGCAAGCCAACGGTGTTCACAGTACCAACCCCCCACATTTGGGGTCCTTTTCCACCAGACTCCTGAGTTTCCCTTTCCTGCTCGTCAAAAGGGTGCAGCTTTCCGGGGTTTCCCAGCCTGGCTGAGCTTCTTCACCCGACCTGCTGAACCAACCTGAAAGCTCAAGGTGATGCCCATCCCCACTTGCACTTGCAGGGGCAGCGTCACCCGAGCCTGGCCTGGGTTACTCATTAAACAATGAATAATTGTGCCCCTTGAAAGGGCTTGTGTAACAGAAACGGGCTGCTGCGGGAGATGTTTTTGAGCCTCATTTGCAATGCACCATTAAAAAAGGAATTCCTGCCTTGGTGAGGATCCAGGAGGGCCTTTCTGCAGGGAGTGTTTGAGCACAATCCTAACCAACTTTCCTGCACTGGCATAGCTGTGCCAAGGGGACAAGCGCTGCATCCTTCAGGGGGGAACGACATTCAAGGAGGCCTCCTCTGGGTAAGGCGATACTTGTTCCCTTACCTTGGAGTCACACCTGTGAACCACCCTGGCTCACCTGTGCACCACAGCACAGTGGTTGAAAACTGCTGCTCTATCAGGGCCCGTGCACCTTTATGAGACTTTGGGCGCAATCCTAAGACATTTAGGCCAGCCTAACTCACCTGACCTATCTTTCCGTAATGGTGTGGGGAGGTCAAACATATTCCTGTGCATTGGCCTAATCCCCCCCCCCCCCACACACACACACAGGTGAGTACTGGCAGGTAAGTACTGGCACCTATTTTTCCAGAAAAATAACACTGATAATAACAACAACAGCAACAACCAAAGGACTGCCTAAGTTTCCAGTCTTGAAGAAAACCACCCTGCTTGGAACCACCTAATGCAATGTCCAATCTAATGCATGTCTACTCAGAAGTAAGTCCTATAATGGTCAATGGAGCTTACTCCCAGGAAAGCGTAGCCTGAAAAGCTCTGGCAGGCTGGATTAAATGGTGAGAGGGGCTAAATTTGGCCCACGGGCCTTGTGTTTGACACCTGTGGGATATTCAGTTAGATCAGTGGACTTCAAAGTGGTGGGTCAGGACCCCCTTGGGAGTCCTGACTGCAAGTCAGGGGGAGTGCAATAGGGTGGGATCCACCATCTTGAAATCTGGCATTGGGCTTTCCTGGGAGTAGGTCTCACTGAACACTCACTCACTAATCACCCACTGAACACCACTTGGACTTACTTCTGAGTAGACATGGAAGAGCATCCCAGAAAGTTTGACAGGGAGTCCAGGACAGATTTTTTAATTGGAAAGGAGGTCCTGAAGACCACTAACTTCAATGATACCTCAGCAGCTCTCAGATCCTTGGTTAGGATTTGAACTGTTATTGTTGACCAGTCATTGGCTGTGAATCAAATTATAGATGAACCAGTATCCGCCATTCCTGCCGCTGCTTTCATAGTGGGGGAGACAAAGGGCTGCCTCCTGGAGTGTTTCCTGATCCATCCTGGTGTGTTCTCCTTTACCTGACCCTCCCTAAGAGCCAAAGTATGTTTGTCTACTTGTGTGTAAAGGCACACTTGTGGGCCCCTCTTGCTTTCCATGGGGCTCGTTAAGTTTTCCTTGTTAGTAGTCAGCTTGCCGGTTTCACAGCCTGCCAAAAATCCTGAGTCAAAATCCCAGTGGTGGGTCCTGATCCTCACCACCAGTCGACTCCATCACATGCTTATGGTGCATCTTCTCGTTTCCATTCCAGGGAGGAACAGACTGGGGGATCAGTCCATAGACTTCTGGGAAGGTGTCTGGCTTCCTTAATTCTGGCTCTTCTTTCCAGGCCAGTGTTGGGACACGGCTCGGCTGCCGCCATGCTGAGGCTCCAGCTTTTGACGTGGGACGTGAAGGACACCCTTCTGCGGCTCCGCATTCCCGTGGGCAAGACGTATGCAGCGGAGGCCCAGGTGTTTGGGATCCAAGTGCAGGCTGAAGTGCTCAACCGATCCTTCCGCCAGGCCTACAAAACATACAACGACCGCTTCCCCAACTACGGCCTGAGCCAAGGCCTCACTTCCAAGCAGTGGTGGCTGGACGTTGTTCTGGAGACCTTCCGGCTCTCGGGTGCCCACGAGGAGAAGGCCCTGCGCTCCATTGCAGAGAAACTCTACCGGGATTACTGCAGCGAACACAACTGGGAGATGCTCCCGGGTGCCAAGGAGACCCTCCAGAAGTGCCAGCGGATGGGCATCCGCATGGCAGTGGTCTCCAACTTCGACCAGAGGCTCCCAGAGATCCTGGCCCGGAACAGCCTCCATAAGCATTTTGAGTTTGTGCTGAGCTCGGAGGATGCGGGATGTGCCAAGCCGGACAAGAGAATTTTCCTAGAAGCCTTGCGCATCGCAGGGGTCTCTCCACAACTGGCCGCCCACATCGGGGACCATTATGTGAATGACTACAGAGCAGCCAGGGAGGTGGGAATGCACAGTTTCCTGCTGAAGACAGATGGGCAAGCAGCAGAGTGGGAGATGGAGGTGCCCACTGAGCACCGCTTGCCCTCGCTTGCCCACCTGCCGTCTCTCATACAGAAAGCCTAACGGGGTGGTTTCTTAAAACCGCTGGTGGAGCCCATCCTGGACTGTACCACTTCACATGGCAAAGGCAGGCAGAGAAGGTTTGACTTATGGAATGCCTCCCCCACTTTAAAAGTTTAAAGCCAGTTAATTCTAGCTCAGTCCCTGATGAACTACCTTTCTACACACGGGGGGAAAGCACTCAAAATCACATTCAACTCCTTCTTGCAGTTTTAATGGTTCAGTCCAGGAATTGCACAGAGGTTTGGTCACTTGCTGGAAAGACCCACAGAAACAAGGGGGAGATCTTGACCTTGTCCCCTTAGTGGAACTGGGAATCACCCTTCCCAATCACCCACTGGGACCTGCTGCCTTCATGGCCTGACCACTATTCATGGAAATAGCACTTTTTATGTTGTTTTGGATTTTATGCTGTTGGTTATTTTGCGATCAGACACCACAATCCAGTGTTGTGTCTGATCACAAGTTGAAACAATTCAGTCTTAATTTGTGAATTAGCAACCTTAAAACAAACATTTCTTGCAATGTGCCCGGGAGGCATGTTTGTTCCCATTGTACAGATGAGGGAATTGGTAAGCTGAGGACAGTGATCTGTGCAGGATGAGGACTGGGAGGTTCTGAACCTGGATTCTTTCAGACTCAAAGCCAATATTGTATCAAGAGGAACACACCAGAATTGCACTTGGGGAGGATGTGGGAACGGCATTCTGTGCGCCTGCTGGCCACATGTCCAAGGAGGTGTCTTCGGACCCTGTCGGCTCTATGGCTTAAGAAACAGGAATAAGCACCGCTCCCTAGAGTCGGTCAAGACTAGCAGGGCAACCTACAGGGGATACCTTCACCTTTAGGACGTGGGGAGGGGAATGGCACATTTGTGTTTTACTTGCAAGGGAGGCTGCCTGGAATTAAAAAGCTAGATAAACTTCCCCCCACCCCCCACCCCGCTCCCCACTCCTCCCCCCCATTCTCACAAGAAGCATTTTTTGGAAATCAGGGTGTTGTACAGGCTCACATTTTCACTTTAGACAAATCTTTGACTCCATTAACTGTCAGGAGGAAGCAGCTAGGAACAAAAAACAATCTTTTATTCATCTTAGGGGGTCCCAGCCCCCTCTTAGGGGGTCCCCCTCCAGGGACCTATTGGGGCAACGTCTTATTTTTATGAAATAAAAGAATAGCACAATGAACAATTGTAACTTATTGGTTGGGAAGGTCCAGACAGTTCCTTTTGCCATCCAGGGTGGGTGCATGTGGGTGCAGGACCAGGGTGGGTGCAGGACCCTTGCACGCTTCCACAATGACAAGTCCCAAGGGGTCACATCCTGCTTTGGGAGGATCCTGCCCAGGGGCTCAAAAGAAACTTGGCGCACAAGTTTGATGCAGACATGTGGGGGAAAACAGGAGTTGACCTGGACCTGCACAGCTGGAAGAACTGCAACACCACCCACAAAACAGCAGCTTGTCATCGTTTGAGGAAATCATGTCCATATTATTAATGGAAGATAAATATAACCGTGTGGGGCCTCATCGCAACAGAGAAATGGTTTGATCAGCCACAGCAAAGCATGGATAGATAGGAGCTGTAAAGAGTTCCTGGTGGGTGTGCAGGACGGTGTAGGATTCGGGGTCATAGAACAGCAGTTCTCCCGCATCCAAGTCAATCAGGATCCCAATTTCTGCTGGACACTTGAGCAGTTCCAGCACCTGGTGATGGTCATTGTGTGAAAACTGGAATTCCTTGTCATAGCGAGAGAAAACCCAAGACCAAGGATTGTAGCCCAGCCGGGCTTCAGGGCCCCCACCCTTGCGTGGCAGTGAGCCGTATGAGACCCCCAACTTATAAGCCCCACTGTTGGTCACGCGAACTCTCCAGGCATGGATTCCTGAGTGGAACGACTCTTCCGCCAGAGCATTGGGCCAGTGGTTGAAGCGGGCCAGGCCATCCAGCTCCGCTCTGGTCTTCTTGGGGCTGAATGTCAGGGTTTTCTTGTCCTCCGAGAGCACCAAGAGGGGGCTGACTGTTTTCTCGTCAATGTGGACCTCATCTGTGGTGGCAGGAGAAGAAAATGCATGAGCACCATGGCTCCCAAACCTTTAAACCCCTTTTTTAAAGTGACCTGGAAAGAAATACTCTATTTACTCACCTTTTATAGCAAAATTTAGAGCACAATCCTAACCATGTCTACTCAAAAGTAAGCCCCATTGTGTTCAATGGATCTTACTCCCAGGAAAGTGTCTTTAGGACTGTAGCCTAAGTAGACTTCATAAGATCATGCACACTGAATGCATGTTTTGAATTCAATCCCAGTGTTCTGTCATCATTTTTACTTCCAGTTATATTTTTATATGAATATTTTGGGAGTTATGGAACCAATCGTTTGAGTTTCCATTATTTCCTATGGGAAAATCCGCTTCACGTAAAGAATGTTTCACGTAAAGAACATGCCTCCGGAACGAATTAAATTTGTTACGTGAGGAGCCACTGTATTGTGATTAAAATGTAACAAATCCATTGTTGTATAAAGAAGTGCAATTAGGTAAAAATCATAACATATATCAACTGTCCACAAAATCTGCAATAATTTTATTATTATTATATAATTCATGATTATATGCAGTAAAATCAAATTTTGTACCTGCTTTGCAGCTGTGCATTTTTAAAAATCCCTTTAAAAATAGGGATGCACATTAGATTCGACTGCATATTACGGTAGATTTGGGTAAATACCGAATTTTTATTTACTTACTTATTTCATAATGAGGTAACCCTAATAAACTATAAGCAGAGCATCAAGTCACAGCCTTCCGTTATTGTTGGTACCCAAAACTAGGCATTCGGATTACCTGGCATCCTGGAGAGTCATCAGAGCTCCCAGCCAAGAACTGTTGTCCCCCCTATGGATTTGCCTACTTCCTTTAAAAGCGAAGGAACGGCCAACCCCACACTAGGTGGTAGAGATCTCAAAACAGTTCCTTATAGGCTAATTTCGTTATTTAGCGTATGGCAAATACATGGAGTTATGGTAAATCAGATGTTAATGTTCCATTGCCACACATGCCACGTAATGTTCCTTTGCCAGATGTTAATGTTCCATGACCATGAATTCCACATTGATGTCTGGCTGCCAACTGTCGCCAGTTCTTCAATGTAGTCTGGCTGCCAGTTGTGGCTAGTGGTTTAGTTCACACTTTTGTGCTATCTGGAGGAGGTGAACTAGCATCACACCTATCTATAGGCTCCAGGGTGACCAGATGCCAAACCCAAAATTCCTGAATCCCAAGGCCAAAATTCCTGAATCCCAAGGCCAAAATTCCTACCTGCTGAAAAAAATGGCCAAAAACGTATTTTTATTTGTTTTTTGACCATAACTTTTGATAGGAAAGAGATATATCCAAACTGAGTTTTGCATTGGATTCTGCTCTTCAATATGCATCTAACGACATACGGCATGATGGGGTACTGTGCATTATCACAAAGTTTCAAAATGAAGCCAAAATGTAGGACAATGATGCCAAAATGTAGGACACTCAGACAGGAGGCTAAAAATCCAGACAAATCTGGATTTTTCCGGTCATAAGGTCACCCTGATAGGCTCATATTTTCAGCCCAGACTGGCAGCAGCCCTGCAAGGTTTCAAGACAAGGGGCTCTCCCAGTCCCACCTGGAGGATGCGGCCAGTTACAAAACCTGGCCCTGATGCAGCAGCAGAAGAAAGTTTGCTCTGAAGAGTGTTTCTCCAGACAGGATCAGAGAGGCCGAGCATGAAAATCCCCCCCACGAGACACTCACCTGAGGCCCAGCAGAGAACCACCGAAGCCCATAACCGGCTCACTAGTGGACTCTGAATGCACCGTGGGTTAAAGTTTAACTTCTCCGATTCCTGGGGTTTGAGGATCCCCTCCGCTTCCTCCATCCTGGCCAAGACAACCACAAAAATGGTCAGACTTTAATGAGATGGACACATGCTTTTTCAACAGCTCCTTGCCATAGGTGCAAGAACCCACATGGGCTCTGCTGCCGGGGACGTCCTGTAAGCCCCTCTGGGAGGGAGACACAAAACTGTATGCATGCCATCGCAAGACACGCATCAAAGGATCCTGCTTTTATTTGGATGCAAGCTGTGGACTGACAACACACTCCTGCACATGACAGACTTGCACATGAGATTCAGGCTGAAGGAATGCTTGCCACTCTTTGTA